>CAMGYJ010000008.1:79808294-80390438 GCA_946122785.1 Linum tenue | reverse complement strand
AATTCCCAGACGGCACCCGGGGCGCCTGCCTTGCCTCCAACTCGTCTCCCCTCAGGCGTCTCTTTTCAGCTCTCCTCGCCGCCAACGTCTCCTCCAACATGATTACCTTCTGCACCCTTCGGTCCAGGTCCTCTGTGGACACCACATCCCGCTTCGAAAGGACTCGGCAGAGTTCTTCGCTCGAGGTGCAAGCGTCCAAGCAAACCCCCAGTACCGCCGGTTGGACATCCTTCACCGCCATGGCTACAGAGATCCACCGGTCGTAAAATTCTCTAAGCGCCTCCCCTTCCCTCTGCTTCACCTTGAGGCTTGAACAATGCGCCTATGGTTAGCGTCCGACGCTTCCTACTTGCGAATTTGGACAAAAATAACTCCGCAAACTGCTCAAAACATTCTATGCGCCCCTCTTCGATTTGATGGTACCAATCCAATACTACGCCTGCAAACGTGGAGGGGAACACCTTGCATAACGTGGCGTCTGAGCTGTTGTAAAGTTGCATCTTCGTGAAGTAGCTGTTCAAATGATCTTCTGGGTCCGCCACCCCGTCGTAACTGGGTAGCGGGGGAATTGTGGTTCCCGCCGGTTCCACTAGGATACTTCGCGCCAATGGTTGCCGGACTCCGAACCGCTTGGCGATTCTCCTAGGCGCCCACAAGTCTTCCGGCTCCGCCTGGGTATGCTCAGCAGGCATTTTCCAGGCGCGTGCACGCCTTGGTACGTCATATCCTTGATCAGCTTGGTATGGGTGCCCGTGTTGCAAATATTCCGAATCCTCCCCCATTCTTTCTCGCTTCCTAGCTCCTGGGCTATGCATCATCACGTCCTCACTTTGCTCCCCATCCAACTCCCTTCTGAGCGCCGCAATGGCCCGATCTTGGTCGGCTATAATTCGAAATAGCTCTCTCTTCGTCAAAGATTCCCCTCCATCCGCCGATAGGCGCCCAGGGCTTGCTTCCCCTTCCGCCTCCATGTTCATCTCCCGGCTCGGTTGTTGCTCGCCTTCCTCATGAATCGTGTTGCTCAACCTCGACACGTCTTCCCCGTCGTCCGCAACGTTCAAGTTTTCCATGTCGGCGCCCCCTTCCTGGCGCGCCAATTGTTGAAGCCTCGTTCCTCGCGACCCCACTCCTTGATCTCTACCCTTTCGTACTTACTAGGGCGCCCGTATCCTGCAAAGACAAGCGCCTAAAGGGCTAGGGAATGCCCGTTAGCACTCTGACGCCCAAGTCAGAACTACGTCTAGAGAGAGAAGTATAAAGTTGGGTTTTAGTGTGAGAAGCCAACCTGTGTAAATGCTACCAACTGCCCCTATTTATACTCACCGAACTCGAGGTTGATCTCCTCCACGTCATTGTGCCCATTTAATGCTTTGTACTCTCTCTGTCAGACACCTCAACCACCTTGTCAGGCTCCTGACGCGTGCCAGGCGCCCCCAGGTGGTGGACCACCTGCCAGCCTGGACTCCTTTGCTCTTTAGTGTTTTGTCTTCATGCGCCCTTCCTCTTATTTGGGCCTTGAGGTATTTCCAGGACCCTCTTTTGGGCTTTGCCCCCCAAGTCCTTTGTCTGGGGGGTCCAAACTTCCACTTGCTGGGTAATACCCCCAACAGCAATCACTTAAGGACCTGAACCTAGCCCGACTCATTGTTGTCCTAGATTGGGCAGGGAAGAAATTTGCTATGCAATTGTGGTCGTTCGTCAGAATTTTTAGGGCTATGGCTAAAATTCCTCATCAAAGTGTGTTCCATTCGTATATTTACTAGTAGCATATAAGTACACAAACATTACACAGGCTTCAGCAGCCGACCCTCACGCCTACAAAAATTCCACAACGATTTACACAAAGGGCGATCCCTTGACGTACTCGGTGAAGGCCAGGGCGACCAAACCCAGCATGGCAAATCTACCGTTCCACATCTCCGCATCGGAGGTCATCAGACCTTTCGATTTCGACTCCACGGTGACGCCCTTGAACAGAGGGATCAACGACGCCAGAGTGAACAGCACGCTGGTAGCAACGAACCAGGTGGAGCCTCCCTCGGAGATCTGGGTAAACACACCCTGTCCCCTGGACAGCTCCACCGCCAAGGCGGCCACGAATCCCACCATCGCCAGCCTGCCGTTGATCCTCTCGGGAGCCGGCCCGCTGAACGCCAGCACGTCGCCGAACTTGGTGCTCACCTTGGGCGCCTGCGGCTTGGGCGGAGTGGGAGTAGTAGGGATTTGAGATGTAGTTGGGGGAACAACTGCGGGTTCACTTGTCTGTTCTGTTTTCTCATCCTGCAGAAATAGCGGGGGATGAAAACCCAGAAATTAGTCCTTAATGCTTACGAAACATTGAGAAGAGCAACGAGCAAGCAAGCATTATAAGAAGAGAACTTACCCCAGCGGCCATGCACCTGACGGCATTTCTGCTTAGACGAGGAATAGTGGCAATGCGAGGGAAGGAGTAGGAGGTGGTTCTAGACCGGCTGGCAAGAGCTGGGCTGGCGAAGATTGTTTGCAAGGTCGCCGAGGTCAAGGCCATTTTGTCAAAGAGATGTGAAATTGATTCAACCTAAAAATCAGAGAGAAGATAAGCAAACTCAAGCTTCAAGCTTGCAGCTCTGGAGAGGAAGAAGAGAGTGAGTGGAGTAAGGTGTTGGGCTTCAGATGAGTGAGTTATGACTTATGAGAGTTGGTGGGGCGGGTGGAGGCTTAATTATAAAGGGAAAGGGGAAAGGAGAAGTGAGGATATTTGAGGCTCCACGTCGAGCGGTATGTTTTCCGGGGGAAAAAAAAGTGTGATTGGGGTCCAAGTGGGGTTGAATTGTCGACATATGGTGGGAAGGGGATGACGTGGTTAGTTTGGGAGCCGTCCATGGCTGCCTGGCCTCCACTGCCAAGTGGAGGTAGAGGAAAGAAGAAGAGCTTGAGGCCAGTATTGTGTCCTGAGGATTTTCTAGCGTTCGGTTAGGAAGTTGTGCATATTCTTCCTTCCAGTTCCAGTACATTCTGGTTATCGGTCTAGGGATGACAATTTCATACTATTAACTAAATCCAAGTAAACTCGTTGATTATAGTTACGGTATTTTAGATAGCATAGCAGCAACAATCTCGATTTTTTTAGTTCATTTACTCATATATATAATTTTTATGCCCGCAGAAGAACCCCTTGTATTTAGGTTTGAGGGAAGCCGCTTCTTAGATGATATTATATTAAATAGATATCTATGTTAAGATCCAATCCTAAGTCTTGTTGGCTCGCGATGAATAAGATAAAATCGGGAATACCCTCATATCTCATACTACTCTATCGATACATAATTTAATATTTAAAATGAAACCACAAGTATTTTTTTCTATTTTGTTGATGGGTTCAAATAGGGTATGAATATTGCCTTCATATTCTAAATGGACATGAATTAGGTATGAATATTAATTTACTTGAAAAAATTGTATTTTAACTACGCATACAAAAATTGGACCTATTTGTAAAATTAAAAAAAGTTTAAATACCAAACAGTAACTTTTATATAAGGTTGGGTACGAACTCATCAACCCAGATAAATAAAGTATGACTATAAACTCATCAAAGTCTACTTATTTATCAAGTATTTGGATTTCTTACCCAACCCAATTGAATTGAAGAAAATATGTCATTGTTTTATTACCACATGAACTTGACACATCTCTTTTTGTACCTTTTTTTATACTTTACACTTCATTAATGAACAAAATTTAGGGTACACCTTCTACACAATACCAATGGAAGAGGAAGATGGAATAAAAGGAAATGTAATGCCCCAAATAGGGGCTTATGCATGATTTTGTCTAAGGTATGTCCATTTAGAAGAAAAAAAATATACTTGATAAAATAATTTTCTTTTAAATTTTTTAAAGATTCATTATATAATCTTATATTTGAAAAAAATGGGTAAATTATCCATTAGTAGTTAAATTTATCAAGAATATTGTTCTCTGTATACCAAATAATTATTCATAAATTAATAACTCAAGTTGTTGGAAGATGTTCAATAATGGATCTTATATCAAACACTTATTCATGATTTAGTTAGTCGTTTGTGTTTCGAATTGTGTTCAATAACTCGAATTATTGTCACTATGATTATTGGGAGATGTTCAATAATAATCTTATACCATTTACTAACACACCCCAAAAGAAAGTATACTTATTTAGATTTTAAATTTGCATGAATATAAATATCATGTGCATAATAAATGATGTCAGCAAGATTCAAACACAAGATTTCACAATTAGATGCACTCTAATTTTTATTCTCAATTATTATATGCCTAATTTATCCATTTTCTTCTCGAACTAGGGTATGTCCTGAAATCCACCCTATTACACTCTCCTTCTACCCCTAGCCCCAAAGCCCAAACGATGGGCTCAACATCTGACAAAGATAAAAACCCCCGGCCCAGAGTCGAGCACATAAGGAGCCCATCCAAGGAAAGCCCAAACAAACCCTAGCTACTCCAAACCAAACATCAGCTGATCAGCTACCTGCCTTGCCATATCTCTCAAAGTTCCAACGACAACCCTGTTGGAGAAGCACTCCAACACTAGAACCAAGGGAAAACTCGATTTTGAGATTCTATCAACCAGAATGTGAGACCTACAAAACCCAAAAAAAAAAGACCACAATCGATGTCGAAGCATAAGAAGAAGACCGACGAACTGATGATGATACTTCCTGTCTTCTTGATCTGTAAGATACATTCAGGTCGATGCCCTAAGAAGACCTTAGCATCTCCGGATCATCAACGCAATGGGTGAAACAAGGAGATAGATGAGGGCTTACGAACAAGAAAACAAGCAAAAGAAAAGATTCTTCTCTAGCCTCCTTTGCCCATAGAACTAAAAACCCTACCGTTCACGATACGAAATTACGAAGATCAGACAAGCTCATGCTCACATTTGAAGAAGCTTTCAAACTTATAGGGAGAGCAAGAGACATAAGAATTAAGAACAGTAAAAAGAAAAGGTGGGAAAAAACACGGAAAGTAAGGAACTTCTTATGCAGTTTGTGGTAAACAAATATGAGTGATGATTTTATTAGTCAAATCTTTTTCAGAATTTTTTATTAGTCAAATCTATTCAAATGCGATTAATTAGTTAAATATTAATTTTTTCGGTTTGATGATGGTGAGCTGTCACACATGGCGCTGAGGTGGAAGGAATATTCTGATGTGGCAGTCAAAAAATGCCACCATCAACCGGTCAACCATTGATAATTTTTTCTTTTTTTTGTGTGTGACGTATTCTTTTTTATTAGTCAAACCTATTGAATTACTAATAATTACCCAAATGTTAAGTTCCAGTTAACAATTTTATAGTAATATTGACTTGGCAACGTGATACTAACTTGGAAGATTCATGGAGGTCAACATTCCAAAATTTTAGTATTTTAACTAAGAAAAGAGTTACAAAATTATTAATGATAACGTAAAAATAGCTAATAATTTGATGCACTACAAAAGATTTTGTCAATTATTAGTAATTCAATAGGTTTGACTAACAGAAAAGAATGCGAAAAAGGTTTGACTAATAACTAGTATTTACCCAATGAGGTGACAACTAAGTTGGATACTAAGGTGGAAAATCATTAAAAAATAGTTAACAAAAATAAATTAACTAATAAATAGTTTTACCCAACAAATATTAACCATGAACATCCCATTTTCACAAACAGAGCTCGCTTTTGATAGCTTCCATCAAATGGAATATACGGTTTTAGTGGTAGAGAAAACTGGATAAAATACCAAAATACACATGTATTTGCAAAGATTGAATTTCCTTAAAATGGTAAGTGGAAAGTGGATTGTTTATTAATATTATGAACTCAGTGTTGGTAGAGCTGGATAAAATACCAAAATACACATGTTTTTAAAAACATTTCTCAAAATACACTTATTTTATGAAAATTTTCCAAAATACACATATTTGGGCATCACTGTGGTTGACGACCGCGGTGAATGCCTGAACGTAATACAGTTTTTTTTTATTGCGCATAATTTTTTAAGAACTACAACTTTTACTAGGAAATATTTTTTTTTTTTAAAATATTTTTGAGTATACAGAATTTTGGGAATAACTTTGACTTTACTATTTCACAAATTCACATACATTCCAAAATTATGGTTATGATCAAAGTTGTAGTTCTTCAAAAGTTATATGAATTCAAAAAAGTTTCATGACAATGATTGAGGAACACAAAGTTATGGTCTTCCAAAGTTTGTCGAAATCGAAAAATTATTCGTTCGGAGTAGCAAACGACATTTTTTTAGGATGAAATCTTGCTTCATATTAAAAGATCTTGAAAAGTAATGTGGAACAAAAAATATTTCGTTACAATCGGATAATCGTGCGCAAAATTATATTTGCTTGAAGTTTCAATGTTAAGTCAGGCATCTATCGCGGCCTTTCAACTGCGGTGATGCATTCACAACTTCCATCTGCGGCGTTGAATGAATTCACTGCGGTGGACTACCACAATGATGCTCAAACATGTGTATTTTAGAAATTTTTCATAAAATGTGCATCTTTTGAGACTTTTTTTTAAAAATAAATATGGGTATTTTGAAATTTTCTCTCGGCAAAACTACTATGCAATTGTGATCGTTCGTCAGAATTTTAAGGGCTATGGTAAAAGGCTAAAATTCCTCATGAAGGTGTTTTCCCATTCGTATATTTACTAGTAGCATATAAGTACAATAACATTACACAGGCTTCAGCCGACCATCACTGGCCTACAAAAATTACACAAGATTTACACAAAGGGACCACCCTTGACGTACTCGGTGAAAGCCAGAGCAACAAGCCCCAACATCGCAAACCTACCATTCCACATCTCCGCATCAGAGGTCATCAGCCCTTTCGATTTCGACTCCGCGGTGATCCCCTTGGACAGAGGGATCAACGACGCAAGAGTGAACAGCACGCTGGTGGCGACGAACCACGTGGCGCCACCCTCCGAGATCTGGGTGAACACATCCTGTCCCCTGGACAGCTCCACCGCCAAGGCGGCCACGAATCCCACCATCGCCAGCCTGCCGTTGATCCTCTCGGGCGCCGGCCCGCTGAACGCCAGCACGTCGCCGAATTTGGTGCTCACCTTGGGCACCTGTGGCTTGGGCGGAGTGGGAGTAGTAGGGATTTGAGATGTAGTTGGGGGTACCGATGTGGGTTCGCTGCTCTGTTCTGTCTTTTCATCCTGCAAAAAAAAATTCGTCTTGAGTGATTAGCCCCACTGCTTACAAAATCGATAACGACATTGTAAGACCGATTTAGGGTTTAGAATTTAGGATTTAGTACTTACTCCGGTGGCCATACACCTGACTGCATTTCTGCTCAGACGCGGAACACTGACGATGCGAGGGAAGGAGTAGCAGGTGGTTCTGGCCCGGCTGGTCAGAGCTGGGCTGGCGAAGATTGTCTGCAAGGTCGACGAGGTCAAGGCCATTTTTATCGGAGAGGTGTGAAATTGCTTCAATCTTTACACAAAAACAGAGGATAGGCAAATTCAAGCTTTGCAGCTTTAGAGAGGAAGAAGGAGGTAACTGTTTGCACTTCGGTTGAGTTGAGTTAAGAGGGTTGGTGGGGCGGTTGCAGGATTATAAAGGGAAAGGGGAAAGGAGAAGTGAGGATATTTGAAGCTCCACGTCGAGTGGTATGTTTTCCATAAAAAAAGGTGATTGAGGTACAAGTGGGTTTGGGTTGTCGACATATGGTGAAAAGGGGATGACGTGGTTAATTTGGGAGCCGTCCATGGCTGCTCGGACCTTACTGCCAAGTGGAGGAAGAGGGAAGAAGACGGAAGAACTTGAGGCCAGCGTTGGTCCTGAGGAATTTTCTTACTAGTGCTAGAGGGTTTAGGGAGTTTTCAGTTTTGCATCTTCTTCCTTTCCAGTACATTCTGGTTACCGGTCCTGAAATTTGCCACGGTTTTACCACATGAACTCGACACGTCTCTAAGTGTAGTTAGAGAGGCCAATTTCAAAACTTTCATTCTTCCTTCCAGTGACTCCATTTCTCTCTATCTAATTTGGCCTCTTCCATTGTTGAGATCATATTGTTTGCATTGGTTAGTTGGATCGCTAAATTTCGTCCTACAATCAGCCAATTATATGGCATAAAAAGTCGATTTTTCAGGACAACATTTAGTAATTTTTTTATGAGAAGGTAGGAGTTATGCAGATTTTTCAGGATGTTCTTTCGCAGACAATCAGGGCATCAGGTTGGAAGACGTTAACTGTTGAGATTAGAATCAGAATATTTTAAGTTATCTTCTTATGAAAATTAATGAGCAAGATTATAGTACACTTTATTAGTATTAAGAAGGAACTGGATTCATGAATTTATCAATAAGATAATAGTCTAAATGATTAAGCCGTTCTAGTAAATTAATATGATTTTTTACATTCAAGCCCAGCCTTGTAGAAGCTTTTCACCCTTATAAGGAAAGTGAGAGACATATAAGAACTGTCGAAAGAAGAAAAATAAACTGAAAGTAATATATTTGTTGCAAATAAAGTTGGTCGTAAACTAGTTTTAAGTTTTAACCATGAACATCAGGGTAAATGACACATTTGGTCACTGAGATTACTAAATCGTGTCATATTTAGTCACTAGAAAAATTTAATATCAATGTTGGTCACTCGAATTACTGACACATGTCACATTTGGTCACTCTTCTGTAGCCTCTGTCCAACTCCGGTCACTCGAATTATTGAAAAATGTCACATTTAGTCACTCATATTACTGAAACATGTCACATTTAGTCACTCTCCCAAAAGTTTCCGTCCAACTACATTAATGGAGTTGGACGGAAACTGACGGGAGAGTGACTAAATTTGACCAGTTTCGATAATTCGAGTGACCAAAATTGATATTAATTTTTTCTAGTGACTAAACATGACATAATTTAATAATCTCAGTGACCAAATGTGTCATTTACCATGAACATCAAGAAACATCCCATTTTCACAAACAGAGCTTCATTTTGAGGGCTTCCATCAAATGGAAGATACGATTTGAGTGGGCTTAGGAGCCAGCCTTCTTTATTAATGCCCAACGCGAGTGGGCTTGTTCGGCCCTATTGGTGCTCTATTTTATATTTGTCCTCCCCCCTCACTGTAGCTTCTGTGGTTTGGGTCCAGTTAAGTTTCAGGCCCGAGCCCAATAGTGACTCCTGAGATATATGTGGCGGCTGACGATATTAATTAGCAAAGCGATTCAAAGAACTCCAACGGCGATGATAATGGGGCTGAAGATGGTGGAAGTTGCCGTGACCACCACTGTCAATCTCCACGCAATACAACCGTTTCCCTCAGTTTCCGTCCAATCTGCTCATCTTCACTCTATCAAATTCCCATTGAAGAGAACCAGCGAGGTCCGATCTCTTCTTATTTCGGAGTCTCCTCCTCCTCGTTCCTCTCCCACTGGGACATTTCGTCGAACGGTTGGAAGGCAGTCGTTAGTGAAAGGCGAAATCGGTAACAATTCCGGAGATAAGGGCACAAACAGGAAAAGGGTATTCTTCTTGGACGTGAACCCACTTTGTTACGACGGAAGCACGCCCAGCCTGGACGCTTTTGGGCACTGGATTTCCCTTTTCTTCTCTCAGGTCAGCCTTACTGATCCTGTTATCGCCGTATTTGACGGGGAAGGGGGCGGTGAGCATCGGAGGCGATTGCTGCCTTCCTATAAAGAACACCGCCGGAGATTTTTGGCCGATCGATTATCAGTGACGTCCCAGAAGCACGCAAAGGATCGCGCCGAAAGGGCTCAGGTAGTGATTAATGTATTGTCCAAATGCAACGTCCCTATTGTGAAAGTTGAGGGTCAGGAAGCAGACGATGTCGTAGCAACGCTGGCTGAGCAAGTTCGTCCGAGAGGCTACAGAGTGGTTATTGCCTCCCCTGACAAGGATTTCAAGCAGTTGATTTCTGAAGATGTTCAAATTGTTTGCCCCATTACCGAGCTGAAAAGATGGTCTTTTTATACCCTGAAGCACTATTTAGCTCAGTATAATTGTGACCCGTGCTCTGATCTCAGCTACCGTAGCATTGTGGGTGATGAAGTTGATGGGGTTCCTGGGATACAGAGTGTGGCACCTGGATTTGGTCGAAAAACTGCTCTGAAGCTTCTGAAAAGACATGGGTCGTTGGAGAATTTACTGAATGCCGCAGCAGTAAGAACTGTGGGGAAACAGTATGTACAAGATGCCCTGGTAGAGCATTCTGATTACCTGCGACGGAATTATCAGGTTCTTGCCCTGAGGAGAGATGTTAAAGTTCATCTTCAGGATGAGTGGCTGGTTCAGAGAGACCGATGTCATGATTCCGCTGCTTTGGCTGATCTTTTCAATTTGTTGGGGCAAAGGAAGAGATGTTTAACAAGGAAATGATTTGCACTCTTCAAATTAATATAGCCCACATCAACTGAGGTATGTTATACCAAGGGCGTTTATTCGACAGTCTTAAGTTTACAAGAAAGATATCCAAATTGCTCTTTCAGGAAGAGTCTGAATAGGAATGTGATTGGTCTAAATGCGCATGCTAAAAGATCAATGCTTAGGTGGGGTATCTGCGAGCTTCCATGAGTAGTTAGCTACAGCAGGATAGATCTCTGAGCCACAAACTTCATGAGCGGGAACAGCATCAGATATCTCTTTTACATCTTCTTGTGTAAGCCTAACAGCCAATGATCGAAGATTGTTCTCGAGGTTCTTCTTTTTACTTGTCCCTGAAAATACCAATGATGAGTATCTGTAGTCAGCTCTTGGTAACCCTGTGTGGGTGAATGTCGTGAAACAGTAGCAATGCGGTAAAAGCTGTAAAGACGTCTTGCATGATAATGCTAGTAATTAGCGAGTTGAATTTACTCGGATAATTGAATCTAGTGAAAGAGAATTCTTGTTCCGGAAACTCTTGTACCAGGGAGTGGGATTATGTCAGTTCCTTGATGTAGAAGCCATGCAAGTGCTAGTTCAGGAGGGGTGCACCCATGCTTTGTAGCCAAATTGGCAACTCGTGAATACAAGACCTTATTCTTCTCTATGCTATCAGTTGAAAACCTTGGATGATGCTCAGGCTGTCCCGCGAACATGGACATGGAGTCAGTTAGTTAGTTAGTTAGTTAGAAACTGATTGATCATGTAGACATTGCAGTTAAGGAACTACTTCTAGTTGCATCGCTTACCAGCACACTGTTTGCAGGCAAGCTTTCCACTATTGCTTTTCCAGCAAAGAATCCAACGCCAAGCGGACTATATGCAACTAATCCAATCCCAAGTTCTCTGTTGATAAAGAATAGAAAAAATGCATCGGTGATTATATGGCACAAACAACTATGCAAGGTGTGTGATATTTCTTTCATATCTGTAAGCCTGAGCAGAACAGTTATTGATTTCATCATTGAATACTCAGGTTTTCTTTTTGAGAATTTATGAGTTGAGCTTGAAAGATACCGGCAAAGTGGGATGATCTCTGCTTCAATATCACGGGACCAAAGGGAATACTCCATTTGCAAGGCAGTGATGGGATGAACAGCATGGGCTCTCCTGACTGTGTCTGGACTGGGATCGGATAGCCCTATGTATTTGATATTCCCTTCATCCACCAGCTTCTTCAGCTCCTCCATCTACCTCGCAGTGTGAATCCCAGGAAGCAAACTTTCAATTTGAGCCAATATAGCAAGTTCAGTCAACAAAAGATGTCTTAAGGAGAGTCTTACGGTGTCTTCAATTGGGACTGATTGATCCACACGGTGCTGATAATACAGATCGATGTAGTCTACTCCAAGTCGCTCCAGGCTAGCTTCACAGCACTTGCGCACATATTCAGGCCTACCGTCGACTCTATACTCACCAGCCTTGGTTATGTAAAGTCCGAATTTGGTTGCCAGTTGAATCTCTTCTCGAGGAAGCTGCTTCAGAGCCTGAATTCACCCAGAATGGCATAAATGGGCTTACTTCCTCTCACTGAAACTATAAAAAAAAAATGGCAAACATGGAAGGGTGTCTATTTACCTCGCCAACCATGATTTCCCCTTCGTGATTATAGCCGTAGAGATCAGATGTGTCGATGAAGGTGACACCCTTGTTGAAAGCACAGGCAATCAGGGAGCAGGCTTCTTCGTGGGATAGAGGAGCATTCATCGTTCCATCAAGGGATGCACATCCGAATCCCAGTCTCGACACCTGCACCATCAGAATCCCAGTACTCTTCAACCAAAACAATTGCAATATGAAGCTACAATGTGCTAAGTGTTCTGTTAGCTCTGCACGTTCTATACAAGCTACAATATGCAAACTGGTGTTACCTCCAATCCTTGATTCCCAAGTTGGACTCTTGGAATTCGATTGTGCTGTTGGTTCTCCATTTTTCTCAGGAAGACAATGCTATGCTAGCTTTGGAGTCTCAGTTTTTGGGTTAGTTACGTTCTGTTGTTCAGTGAAGGGCACTACTTATTAGCATTTCCCCCTCCCCTTGAGCATTTGTATAATGGTCTAGTCACTAGTGTCCCTTTTATCCTTTTCAAAACGGTAGCGTGTTCCTGTCATGCCGACTTAACAGCCAGTTTTCTTTGGGCCAACTTGTACGGGTCACATTCATTTCAGAATAGAGCAGTTAGGCGACTTATTATTATTACATAATAATTGGGACGGTGAAAAAGGCATCCGAAAACTGTTCAAAGTAGGAAGGAAGGTCAACCTGCGGTATGTCAATGGATGGTAGGTCAAGTTGTAGATGTATATTATTCTATTTTCTTTGATTTCTATTATTCTTTTAAAGGTCCTCGTTTTATTTCACATATTTATCTTTTTTTTGCTTTTGCTATTCTAAATTTGATGTCTTTGTTTGTATTTGATAAATATTTCATCGATGTGTTTCCATTTTAAAATTCTTATTTACCGATATTTTTTGGAGTTTTTCGACTATTCAACTATAAGATGAACGTGATTACTTTTATTCGGATCTCGCGTATATTTGCGACACATTTTCTATTTTCGAGTTATTATAGATTGATAATCTTCATGAGTGTTCCGGCTATTCAATTATAGACCAGCTCATCATGCGTATATCAATCATGTGTCTTTTGACAATGCATTTTTCATTTTTGAATCTGTATCGATTGACAATCTTTATAAGTTTTTCAACTATTCAAATATTTTTTTGGTGCATTAATCTATATTTTCGAATATGGGGCTTAATTGGCTATCAATTTATTCTCATAGGCTAATAGATTAGGAGTATAGCATTTTAAAGAGTTTGATTCAAATCTTTTTTTTTTTCTCTTGAATATATATTGTTTAATATATTACTTTGTATTTACAAGAATACAAATCTTAATGAAATAAGAATTGAATAGCCTCTGTGGAGCACAGACTTTAGAACTATTAAGTTAAACAAGACAGAATCATTATTATTTTTGCTTATAATAAAACATATATAGAAATTAAGTTTGTTTTTCAAGAATAGTTGGTGCTAATATTTCATAAAAACAAAGTTACTTGTGCCAACATCCCTTGCCACTAAGGGAAAAACAATAATTTTATTTTTTGGTTAATTTATTAATGATAAATAATAGAAACTAGGAAAGTAATTTAAACGAATTTTTTTAATGATTTTTAGGCTGATGAGGCAATAATATGGTGTGTTGACTGTCCAAATTGACGGTCAAACCATGAGTCGGGCTAATTGAGTCTATATATTGCATAGTTGAGGCTAGGATATTAATTTATGAAACCACGGGTCAAAATTAATTAGTTTTGTCATAGTTCAGGTCAAAATAAAATATTAACCCTAGTATATACTTATTTGTAATGGACCCGTTGTCAACTCACTATCCCGATCCACAATATCAAGCAATTTGCCATTAGAACCACCAACTTTACTATGAAATCACAATCAACCTAAAAATGTTGATCTAGCACAATTAAAAATGTTATCTAGCACAATTGACTTCACATTCCTTCCGGTTGGCATACCTGAGAATCCACTATCTCGGAAACAACGCACTGATCACTAAAAATCACTGATCACTTCGAATTTATGCTCAAATAGAATTGAAAATGTTTGATCAAGACTAAAAATCACATGTTCAAGTTGTTTTGTGGGAATTATTGATTATGCTCGATCGGAAGATGTGCATGTGGTAACTAATGGGTTAAGATCAGGTGATTAAGGGGTTCCTTAGTCACTTGTCTAAGTCGATCTCAACCCTTTAAGTTCATTAAAATTTCATGGCTCCAATTAATTCAATTTAATAAAGGGTAATGTAGTAATTGCATGATTCATAATTATTTTATTTTTTTTAATAATTAAAACAGCCTACGACACGTCTCGTTCTCCCCGCCCCGCTACAGCCGACTAGAATTTCCAGCGTCCTCCCAATCGTTCAGGATTTTCCGGCTGTGTGCATCTTTTTGGTGCGGCAGAGTGAGCCATTTTTGGTGTGTGTGTGAGAGAGAGATTTTCCGGCGACAGTGTTGGATTTGTGATATTTGTTGATCTATTTTGTGATGTTTGTTGACCTATTTTGTAATGTTTGTATAAATTCAGTTTGTATTGTTTATCATTCTTGTTTGTAATTTTTAGTGACATTTTGTACGGTTAGTGTGTTTTGTATTGTTTGTCGGTTTATTTTGTAATGTTTATACGCTTTGTTATTTTGTAACGTTTGTCGGTTTCTTTTGTAATGTTTGTAAGCTTTGTTATTTTTGTGCACCATGTTTATCATTGTTGTCAACCATGTTTGTAATGTTTTTTATGTCTAAAAAATAATCTGGTTGACTTTTGGATGGAACTCCTTTATATAGGGATGGAGCCTCCAAAGTCAACCTGAGTGTTTTTTTCAGTTTATATGGATTGTCGGTCTAGTTTGTCATTTTTTTCCACCGTGTTCGTAATGTTTGCATGTCGAAAAAACAACCGGGTTGACTTTGAGACAGAGCCCTCTATATAGGGATGGAGTCTCCAAAGTCAACCCGGTTATTTTTTCTTTTTTTGTATGTTGTATTGTTTGTCGGTCTAGTTTGTATTGTTTGTACAGTCCATACGTTTGTAATGTTTGTAAATCTGTTTGTATGTTTTGTCGTTGTAGTCTGTACTGTTTGTATGGTTGTATGGTTTGTACGGATTGTAAGTCCGATTTGTATACTTCGTGATTTTCCATAATACTCAAACTACTCCTGTCATTAATTAAATAACCATTTCCACTTTTTAACCGTCAGATTACTGTGTCCAGATCTCCGGACTGAGAGAAACTTAGTCAAGTGACTAAACGTCCCCTAGTCACCGGATCCTCTCTTCTAACTAATAATGCATCAAATTGTAGGGTTGATGGTACATGAGTACTATGGTAATATATATTGGACTCCTCACTCATACTCTTGATTTGATGTCAAAAGACACGGGAATGCCTCATGTTAGGAGTATTGCACATCGAGTTGCAAAGATATTTGTCTTTGTTTACAATCATGATACACCTTCAAAGTAAATAGTGAGGCCTGATGCTTTCCAATAAAAAAAAAAACTTCAAAGCATAACTAAGCACGAGGAAACGAGTCGCAGTGTTTAGAATAATAAAGCACCAATCAAATGACCAAGGGCGTTATTGCCCATTCAATTTAGTTCCATTGTCTTCGTTTGCAAGAAAGATAACCAAATTGCTCTTTCATGAACAGTCGGGATAGAAAATACAAGTGCTGAAAGGCATTTCCTGAAAGATTATTGCTTAGATGGGGTATCGGCAAGCTTCCATACGTATTCAGCTACCACAGCATAGGTCTCCGCTCCACTGACTTCATCAATGGGAACAGCATCAGAAATTTCTTCTACATCTGCTTCAGTAAGCGTCAAGGCCAACGATCCAAGGTTGTTGTCCAGATTTTTCACTTTAGTGGTACCTGCAAAGACCAGTAATGGGGATTCCTAGTCAGTTCCTTGTGAATCCTGCCTGAGTAAGTGCAATGAAGAAGTTAAAAGCTGCAAATACGTCTCGCAGGGGTAAGTCCAAAAACTGTGAGTTGGTTGTACTTGGAGAATCAAAACTATTAGAAGAGGAGGGCTGTTTTGACATGGCGATTTTGTACCAGGGAGTGGGATTATGTCATTTCCTTGATGTAGAAGCCATGCAAGTGCTAGTTGAGGAGGGGTGCACCCATGCTTTGTAGCCAGGTTGGCCACTCGTGTGTACAAGACCTTGTTCTTATGTACATTCTCAGCTGCAAACCTAGGATGATACACATGCTGTCCCAAGAGTATGAACATGGAGTTAGTTTGTTAGAGCTGAATTTATGTTTTAGATACTATGATGCTGCCTGGAACTACTTGCAGAGCTGTAGGCGCTCTCACTTACCGACTCACTGTCGTCAGGAAAGGTTTCAACAACTGCTTTTCCAGCAAAGAATCCAACGCCAAGCGGACTATAAGCAACTAATCCAATTCCAAGTTCTCTGTTCGACAAAAAAAAAAAAGTAACAATCATTTCACCACGAATTTCCAGATGTTCTTTTGTGTTTTACGGAGTTAGCCTGAAGGAAGGATGTACCTGCAAAGAGGGATGATTTCTTGTTCAATGTCACGGGACCAAAGGGAATACTGCATTTGCAAGGCAGAGATGGGATGAATCGCATGGGCTCTCCTGATTGTGCCTGGACTGGGTTCGGACAGCCCTATGTATTTGATCTTTCCTTCATTCACAAGCTTCTTCAGCTCCTCCATCTGCCTCATAGATTGTAAAACCCATCAATTCGAGAGTCACTTGTTGTCATTCAACCAAAAAAAAAAAACAAAACAAAACAAAGGTGCATGGATGAAGGCAGGTTTGTCAAATCCATTACAGTGTCTTCTATGGGGACTGATTGATCTACACGGTGCTGATAGTACAGATCGATGCAGTCTACTCCAAGTCGGGCGAGGCTAGCTTCACAGCATTTTCGTACATACTCAGGCCTCCCATCGACTCTGTACTCACCAGCCTCGGTTATGTAGAGTCCAAATTTAGTTGCCAGCTGAATCTCTTCTCGAGGGAACTGCTTCAGAGCCTGAAATCAGCACCACAATAAATTAACTTTCTCTTATACTGAAACTGAAACACACTGTTTGAACTTTGAACATCATGGTATCTTTGTGGGTTGGTGTGAAGTGCCTTCTTTACCTTGCCAACCATGATTTCGCTTTCATGATCGTTGCCATAGAGATCGGATGTGTCAATGAAAGTGATACCACTTTTGACAGCATGGGCAATCAGAGAGCAAGCTTCTTCGTGACTAAGAGGAGCACTCTTTGTTCCAGCAAGAGATGCGCATCCGAATCCTAGCCTTGACACCTGCAGACTCAGAAAGCAAATCTCATCATGATCAATCAAGCAAAACTGCTAGTGCAATAAGTTAAACTGCACTTTGCTGTTGTTCTTTTTGCTCTGCATTTCTATAGCCTGCAAACTGGGCTTACCTCCAATCCCTGATTGCCGAGTTTGACTTTTGGAATTTGAGTCTGCTGTGGGTTCTCCATTCTGCAGAGAAAAGCAATAATAGTTTTGGAGTGACAATACTTAGATCAGTTCTCGATCTGTTGTTTTGTGAAGGGAACTACTGAGTAGCATTATAAGTACTAGTTAGCATGGTCTCGTGTTCCTTTTTTCTGAATTTAAAAAGGGGCCCCGGTTCCTGTCATGGACCTCTTTGGAAGGATCAAATTCACCTGACAGTGAACATTTACTCGTCTTATTACAGATGAGGACGGCAGAATAAAGCACCCAAAAGCAGTTCAGATATACCTTGGACGGCAAAAGGAGGAAAGTTCCAAGTGACTTACATCAAGACAACTCACAAAAACACAAGATTAATTAATTGGTTCAGACTCGGTCAACAAACTATTTACTGGAACATAGTTTGAAAGACATGTCTTGCCATAACGTTAGTTTCGAATCATGTAAAGTGCCGACTTACCAAAAAAAAACTCCCACTGGGCAGGCTCTCCACAACTGCTTTTCCAGCAAATAATCCATCACCAAGAGAACTATAACTCAGTATACCAATTCCAAGTTCACTATCAAATTTAAAAGAGAAGCTGAATAAGAAGAATGTTAAGGCAAAGAATTGGGAATTTCACTTACTCAATTCAACTAGACTCTTCCAACAAGTTCAAGGCCAGAACCGGAAGCATGAACACAAGTGAAATGACTAAGGTAGATGCGGATTGAGAACATATATACTGGCAGAGAGGATTTATCACTTGTTCAATCTCTCTGCTCCGTGATGAGTATTGCATATGTACTGCTGTAATGGGATGAACAGCATGAGCATTCCTGGTCCTGTCAGGGCTTGCTTCGGACAGTCCAATGTACTTCACCTTCCCTTCATTCACAGCTTCTTCATCTCCTCTATCTAATCTCAAATCACAAAACAAATTACATACCGAGACAAAGTTCAGTGCTGCAACTAAGCCTTACAAGCAAAACAAGAAAGGGACCCTTAGGTGTTTCGAAACTTTACAGCATCCTCGATGGGAACAGAATTATCAATACGATGCTGGTCATAGAGATCATGTGTCCCCTCCAAGTCGGCCAAGGCTAGCTTCACAGCATTCACCCACATAGTCAGGACTACCCTTTCCCTCAAACAGCTTATCTTCACCTACAATGATTCCGAATTTTGTTTCTAATTGAACTTGATCCCTGGGAAGCTCCTTTAGAGCCTGCCAAATGATACCAACAAACACAATCAATCTGATAGCTCAAAAATTTCATGTCAAGTAGATAAACTCAATCCATCAACATCTGAAGAAGAGCATTGGGTTCAGTTTCTTTTTTGACTACCTTCCCCATCATGATTTCATCATCATGATTACGTCCGTAGTCATCCGATGTATCCAAGGAGGTCACACCTTTATGGAAAGCGTTCTTCAGAAATTAACATCCGTCTTCGTGGATAAGGGGATCGTTTAGCAACCCAGAAAGCCCGGCACATCCTAACCCTAGTCTGGGAACCTGAAAATACACGGAATTTTCAGGAAATCGACTTGACTGAAGTTAAACTCAAAAGCCAAGCTGCTAAACTTGCCAAAACTACAGGAGAGCTTTTCCAAACTCCCAAAAGCTTTTATGTGCCATGTTCAAAAAGACAAACTTACCTCTGTTGAGGATATTAATTATTTAGTCAAAAATAATTAATTCCTTGTCCTCCAAGTTCCTTGTTTCCTTGTCTTTGTCAAAGAAGGAAACCTGGTTGTCATTAGGGTTTTAACCCTAAGTCTCTCTATATAAGCTTAGCTACGAGATTGTCGTAAGCAAGCCGTCACAATGTAGTCCCTAATAAAATATCAGTCGTGAGCTCGTTCCGAGCTCACCGTGGATTAGTCTCGATCAATCAATCGGTCGAGGATACCACGTAAAATCCCTTGTCTCGTGTTCTTGTTATTCCGCATTATCAAATTCTACAACCTCCAATTCTTAACTGCCCAGTTTCACTTTCGAAATTCTTGCGCTTGGCGTATCGTTCTCCATGTCAGCGCTTAGAGCAGAGCTTCCTCGCTGTCGCTGTCCGCTAAAGTGGGAAGTGTAGAAATGGCGTTCAGGCTTAGCTGATTGCTGCAACCAAACGTCTTTTTGGGAAAAAATCCCAGAATACTCGAGTTATTAAAAAAAATTCCCTAAATACAGTACTTATAAAAGTAATTCCCAAAATACAGCAGTTTCAACATCACTGTCTTAGACAAAGACAGTGATATTGATCACCGCTTTTGTCCAAAGCAGTGAAGCAGCGGGGAACGCATCACCGCCTTGGACGAAAGCGGGGAACGCATCATCGCTGTGGTCAAAAGCGGTTATACGTTCCCCGCTTTTGTCCAAGGCGGAGATTGTATCCCCGCTTTTGACAAAGGCGGGGAACGTATCCCCGCTTTAGACATCAACAGTGAAGGCATCATCGCTGCTGTCCACAACAGTGATTGCCCCCACGTTTTACACAGCCCTGGTAGGTGGAGAGGTAGGTAACAGCTACCTAGCCATCACCGCTGTTGACTAAGGCGATGATGGGTTCACCGCCTTGGTCCAAAGCGGTGATTAGCTCCCAATTTTTCCTATAAAAAGCCACGCCCCCTCTTCCCTCCTGCTGCCAAACAGAAAATTAGTAAAAAAATTATCGTTTTGTTAAGTCGTTTTCGCAACTGGTTCCTCCGTAGTTTACTGCTCAAGAAACTCGTCGGGATTTGGTATGTTAGAATTATGTATTGTTTACATTTTGATTATGTGCTAGAATTAGGTATGTTAGAATTATATATTTAGATTAATTATGATATTATATATGTTAGTTAGTTAGTACTGAATTTAGATTAATTTGTTTAGTTTTCTCATGATAGATCGGGATTGAGTATGTTATAAGTATGTATTTTTTACATGTTGATGTGTTAGTAATTATACTGTCTGTATTTAGTGAATTGCGGTTATTGGAAAATATGTTATGATATTATTTAGTTTAATTATGATATGATAGATGTTAGTTAGCTAGTTATGAATTTAGATGAATTTGTTTAGTTTTCTCATAATAGATCAATTAGTTGCATTTTATTATCGCTTTGGATGATATTGTTTTTGTATCCATAATGTACTAATTATATACTATACTTAATTATTATAAATTGCAGACATGGGTAAATTTAAGAAGTTTCGGCTTATTATTTATTGGAATGGTCGGGTGACAAACTCGAACATTGGGATCGACTATGAAGATGGCGAATCCAGTATGCTTACAATTGAGTCGAGATTCTCGTGGCAAGAACTCCATGACAGGTGTGCAGAAAGGACTTGTACGGGCGGGCAAATGAGAGTTCGTCAAATTACTTACCGGTATCCCAACATGAGTGCTGACGGAGTCATGTACGAAAGAGTTGACATAAATGATGATGACGACGCGAACATGATGACACAGTTCATATCTGAGAACGGGGTGCGGCTTGCAGAGGTGTATGTCGAGACCGAGCCGGTCGGTGAAACTCATTCTCACCAGTATTCTTATGATGATGGTTTTGCAGGAGGGTATGGCTGGGGTGGTAGTTCAAGTAACTACGGAGCAGGTTCTTCTGCCGGAGGGTATGGTTGGGGAGGTACTTCAAGCAACTACGGAGGAGGTAGTTCTGAAGGAGGTGTTGGGTGGGAAGAATACCTGCCACATGGTGGTGGGACTGCCGTCGATATCGTTCAGCCCGACGGTGATCAATGGCCTGCTTGGGGTCCAGAGTGGGGTGACATTGAAAACACCCTTCGAACTGGGCGTACTTCGCATGACCAAGAAGGCGATGCTGGTTATGCTGCTAACGATGACCATCCTTCGCCGAGCTATCCATTCGCCTCCAGTGACGATGAAAGTGAGGAAGATTTGAGATCAGTCAGTGAGGAGGAAGATACGGACGATAACGACGATATCGATGACAGTGAGGTGGCGTTCCGACAGGCACCAACGCCTTACTACACAGAGGTTCCTGATCAATTTTTATATGGTCAGAACGATGCCCCTGACTTTCGGCCCATGCCTGTGTATAATCCGACTGCTAATTTGGAAGTGGGTATGGCGTTCACTTCGAAAGCCGATGTGCAAGACGCTTTTAGCGAAGAAGCCATGCGGCGTAATTTCGAATGGAAGGTAAAATATTCTGACAAGGGACAACTGCATGTCATTTGTAAGAATGCTGGAGAGGGTTGTATGTGGCAACTTCGTGCTGCATATATGAAGAGAAAGGGGGTCTGGGTCATGCGGACAGTAGAGAACAACCACAGTTGCTCCTCAACCATACTTTCACAGGATCACCGGCAACTGAAAGCAAAAAAAGTGGCAAGAACCATTAAGCACCTTATCGAGGCACAACCAGATATCAAGATAAAAGCTATCATGGCGGAGGTGAAGGATCGACACTCCTACACCATAAGGTATAAGAAGGCGTGGCATGGGAAGCAGAAGGCCATGGCTGATGTCTACGGTGATTGGGATGACTCGTATGCTTTACTCCCCAGACTAATGTCCGCAATGGAGGAGTCCAACCCTGGGACGGTTTTCGTGCCTTGGTACAACAACGTAGAAACTGAAGATCAAGTTCGAGTACAGAACGAGTTGATGTTTCATCGTCTGTTCTGGACATTCAAGCCATGCATTGACGGGTTTCCCTTCTGCATGCCAGTGATTCAGGTATATTACGGACTCAAAATATTGTACTATTTCATTACTTTACTAATTTCAATTTTTACTAACTCATTATTCATTTTAACAGGTTGATGGAACTTTCCTTACTGGGAAGTATAAAGGAACTCTTCTTATTGCCACTGGGGTTGATGGAAATTTAAGTATTTTTCCCTTAGCATTTGCATTAGTTGAAGGGGAGAACAACCTAAGTTGGGCATGGTTCTTTGACCAGCTACACGCCCACGTCACACAAAGAATGGGTATTACAATTATATCGGATCGACATGCCGGGATTAAACACGCCGTCCGTGGTTTCCCGGACGAATGGGGATGGACATGGCGTTGGTGTATTCGTCACTTCCTAGCCAATTTCCAACACAAATTTGGCAAGAAGAAAGACATAAGAGATCAATTATGGAGTGCAGGTAATAATGTAATTCAGTGCTTGTTCATGGTTTATTGTTCAAATGACAATTCTTATGGATTAATTATTAATTCTCCGGTCTTGTAGCGGTTGCACATCAACCAAAAAAGTACGAGCAGAAGATGAAGACGATCCGTCAAATACACCGGGCGGGAGCAGTATGGGCAGAAGGTCAAGATCTGCACATGTGGACATTTCACATGGACAACGGGGCTAGATTCGGAATTGCAACTACCAACCATGGGGAGAGCATAAATGGAGTCTACAAGGGCATTAGGGCAATGCCTGTATCTGTCCTAGTGGAGATGACATACTGGAAGGTAAACGAGTGGTTTGTGAAGAGACGGGATGCTGCTATAGGGAGGGAGCGTGCTGGTCATTCAATAGCTAAGCATATATTTGATGGCATGCAGAAGATCGAAGAGAAATCAAGTAAGCACAGAGTTGTTCTGTTCAACCGCAATGAGGGTATTTTTGCTGTGCAAACAGGTATCTGGGGTGGAGGAAGACGTGGGCATAATCGTCAATCCGTAACTCTACACGTAGAAACTCGCACCGGAGAGTGTACATGCCAAAAGTATCAAAACAGAAGAGTACCTTGTTCACATGCAATGGCAGTAGCTAAGTCGATAACCCTCAGCGCTTACAGTTTGGTTAGTCCTTACTACACGGAACAGGCGATCAGGAACTCCTACTCGTCAAGTTTTAGCCCCCTGCCGGATGAAGCTTATTGGCCTGTAGACAATGGGAAGTTGATTATCCCACCGTTACACTTAAAGCGCACCAAAGGTCGTCCTAGGACCGAAAGGATTCACAATGAAATGGACCAATCACAACGTGCCTGACGGGGTCCAAAGCGTTGCTCAAAGTGCAGACAACCGGGTCATGACAAGAGGCGTTGCCCAGGTCCACCTCTAGAGCAAGATTCGGCGCCAATTCCGAACCTACCTTGATGTTGTTGTTGTTCACTTCCTTGTTTTAATCTTGTTGAGTAGTTTTCGTTGTTGTGATGTTTAATTTGGACTTCTTGTTTTAATCTTGTTGAGTGATTGTAATAAAGGGCGTTTGTTGTTCATTTTGGTACAACATGGGGGTAAAAACCAACAAGTTCACTAAGGGGGTACAACATGGGGGTAAAATTGCATACTAAGTTCACTAAGTTCACTAAAATCTAAATTCACCTAACTAGCTACCATTGCATATCTAAAATAAATTCAACTTAAATTGAACTTACTTGAAACCATATGGGGGATTTGCTACAAATCGTAGCTCATCATCTGGCAACCAGAATTCCCGAGGGTCTTGAGGTGCGAGAAACGGAAGATGCTCCCATGCCCAGAGTTGAAGTATGAACATCGCACCACCAGCTTGTTTCGCTCCCAACCTCGAGCAAGTACAAAACTCTCGGTTGATTCCAGCCAAGACGGCCGACCCCCAACTTTTTCTCCCGATCTCGTCCCAGTCACCGAGGAGCATAGGGAACCACATGCCTTGTATCCACTTATTTGACTTGTCGGGGAACAGAAACCCACCAACCAAGGCAATTAGGTATACACGTGCATACCGCTCCACCTGATCTTCAGGAGTATCCGGGCCTATATTAACCTCCAATTGGATGTGGTCAACAAGCCACGGGATCGATACTTGCCCCGCATTCAGTGGTGGATGCCCAACCCCTTCGAAGGGCGTGGTGGTCGGAATGTTGAACCCCAGACGTTCCTGAATCAATGGCCCCCAACCATCTTCTGGTTTTCTCGAGCTGTCGATGATGACATCTCCGGTGATCGGGAGCCCGGTGAGGATGGCAACATCTTTGAGGGTGATCGTCATTTCACCCTCGGGAAAGTGGAAGGTATGCAGCTCAGGGCGCCATCGCTCTGCCATTGCCGTCAGCAGATCGTTGTCAATATCTAGCCTCATAAAGTGCCTCAAATTGTGCAATCCCGCCCTCTCTAGATAGGGATGCAGTCGAGGATGCCAACGGGGCAATCGACATGTACCTCGATGACTGATGGGAATAAGTGATTCCTACAAAACAAAAAACACAATATTGTCAGTCAATAGAAAGCAAAATAAAAACTTAGAAAGCAAAATAAAAACTTTAAAACTATTGAAATAATTTTAGTGTGTCTACCGGATTATTGTTCCAAATTGAACGAGAGCGATGTTGATCTTGCCCGGTTAAATACCTTCGATCCCTTGGGCCAGGATCGATATACAATCTAGGGTCGTATATCTCAGCACCCATCTATAAAAAAATATGAAATCAAATCAATTTAAATTTTAGCACCCATGTAAAAAAAAAGCACAAAAGAATTAAATAAATTTACGTACTCTCAAAGCCTCTTCGTCCATTTTTTGCCGAAAAGCTAGCGAGAGTATCGACAAAACAACAAAACAAAAACTCTAGTAATTCTTTCTGATGCGGAAGATCGGACTTAGCCGCAACCACAGAGCATACTTAGAACGAAACTAGAGTGAAAAATGGAGGGAGAAAGAAGTATAAAGTGGTGGTGTGGTTTGGAATGAGGGGGGGGATGGGTATTTATAGTGTTTGGGGCTGGGAAAGACCTGGCCAGTTATCACCGCCCCAAACAAACACAGCGCCATCACCGCGTCCAACAAAGGCGGTGATGGTCAAGGATCGCTGACGTGGCCTCTCCTGATGCGTCGGATTGTGGAGAAAAACCACAATCCGCGCATAACTGCATCCGACGGCAGCGGTGAAGGCGCGGGGTGGGGCGTGGATCGCTGACGTGGAAAGCGGGGCGATCACCGCTTTGGTCTTCAGCGGTGAAGTGCCCGCGCGCGTCCACGTCAGCGATCCGCGCCACTTCACCGCTGTTGGATCCAACGGTGAAGGCTTCACTGCCTCCAACATCAACGGTCTTGCCATCACTGTCGTCCTTGACAGCGGTGATGGCATCACTGCTTTGGTTTAAAGCGGTGATAACATCACTGCTTTTGTCAAAAGCGGTGATGTATCATCGTTTTAGACCAAAACGATGATCAACATCACTGTCTTAGACAAAGACAGTGATGTTGAAACTGCTGTACTTTAGGAAATACTTTTATAAGTACTGTATTTTGGTAATTTTTTTTAATAATTGGTGTATTCTGGGATTTTTTCCGTCTTTTTGTTCGTCAACATCAACTGATCAAATTTGGTGGGACGCCGTCGTTTCAGGTTGAACGGAGAACTGGCTCAATCGTTTCGTCCGACTCGAGAAGAAAGAAACGGGAGGAATAGCGCATAGCTAGCCACTAGCCAGGGAGACGGAAACGACACCGCTTCATAGCGGTTTTCTTTAATTTTCCTCTTTGGCTCTTCCTTCTGCAATTAATGAATTTTGGTTTCACCAGCTAAATAATTTACTTTCACAGTTTCACCAGATTTTTACCGTGGTTTCCTTGTTTTCCGTCGCAGTAAGTTCCCAACCAATCTAAAAACAACGGGAAATCCGATTTGCTCGCATCAATAAACCAGGCATAGACCGGGGAAGAAAAGAGAGAGAAACTAGAGAGAGAGAGAGAGGAAGAAATGGAGATGAAGCAGATCTACGTTCTGGCGGCTCTTTGGTTGAGCTTTGTCGGCCGAATCTCTTCCCTCTCCATCACCGTCAACGACGTCGAGTGCGTCTACGAGTATGTCTTCTACGAGGGAGACGCCATCTCCGGCAACTTCGTGGTCGTCGATCATGATATCTTCTGGGGCTCCGACCACCCTGGCATCGATTTCACTGTAATCCAATCCCCTTCCTTTCGTTCCAATTCCCTCCAATTTATGATCTCTGCGTTTTTTCCCAGTTTCATTTCTCTGTCATCTCTTTAAATTTGTATATGTTATTAGAAAATTTTGGCGAAATTGCAGATTAGGGTTCTGGTGAACATTTTCCCTATACTCAATGAAGATTAAATCGCCAGTTGTTTCTTCCTTATTGTAATCCGCTAGGAACGTAGCTTGAACTTCACTGTTGAATATGTTTCATCTTCGGAATAGGGCTGTTAGACTCTCAATTCCGGATTGACTAAACCCTAAATGTTGATATCTTGTTACATTTGGCTCCGTAGCTTAACGGTGTTATGGTTCCCTCATTTCTCTGGCCTGCAACAAATAAAGCGTGATTGTTCAAAACAGCTATTAGAGCAGGCACCTGTTGTATACTTTCTTCCCTATTCATATTTATATATTGAAAAATTGGATTTTTTCCCCCCGTATAGGTCTCCTCACCTGGAGGAAACGTTGTGCACAACATAAAGGGGACGTCTGGGGATAAGTTTGAGTTGAAGGCGCCAAGAAGCGGGATGTACAAGTTCTGTTTTCACAATCCCTACTCCACGCCAGAGACCGTGTCATTCTACATTCATGTGGGTCACATTCCCAATGAGCATGATGTTGCAAAAGATGGTTGGTGGATCTCTCTCTTCTGTTAATCATGAGTGTCTGTGATCTGGGTTTTGTAAGGCACTCTTTGTGGTGATCCTTTGCTTGTTAACTTAAACTGGTTATGGTCTTATGGAGCCTAGCGGCCATGATTATGTGATTGCTTCTGTGTTGAGATAAGTATATTGATAATATGTTATAGGCTCATTCATATACTAACAAGGCTTGTGACTTACAGAGCATTTGGACCCAATTAATGTGAAGATTGCCGAGCTGAGAGAGGCGCTGGAATCTGTTACAGCAGAGCAGAAGTACCTAAGGGCGCGAGACAATAGACATCGGCACAGTAAGCTGCTCCGTTCCTCTTGTTTTCTCGAATTCTATAAACTCCATAATACCCTAGTACATGACGAAACTTTGAATTTTTTCAATATGTGATGTTTATGAATGTACTATGCTGGTATAGTTCCAACCAGAAAGAAGGAATCCCTGATGGGCTTCTGTTCTTGTTAAACTCTAACTCGTTAATGGTTCACGTTTTCGCTGTTGCTAATTGAGTATGTAGCTGCTTTAGAAGCTGTAATTCGATTTACAATTTGTTGCCGGTAGCTCTGTTTATGTAACTTAGCTTGCTCTGTTTCTTCTGCAGCAAATGAGAGCACAAGAAAGCGTGTTATTGGATACACCGTTGGAGAATACCTTTTGCTGGCTGCCGTGAGCTCACTTCAGGTTTTATATATCCGCCGCCTCTTCAGCAAGTCGGTGGCGTACAATCGTGTTTAAGTGAGAGATCAGTCTATCTAAGTTATTGTCCATTAAGTAATGAGTTAATAGAGGAAACTAGTAGATGAACCTAGAAAAATGTATGCTTTATACAAAAAGAAACCCAGCTGGATCTTTTTTGAACTGTTACAGTTTTTGCATCCTAATGACAAAGCTCTTTCCAGGACACGCATGTTTAACCTAGTATAATCAACTACACTTTGATGCATGTTCAAGCTTCAAAAAGAATTTCCAGTTCCCTGTAACTTCTGTGGAGAACTGTGTTTCAGTGTCTTGGGAATGTCCGTCTGCCAGTTGAGGTGTAGCCGTGTAGGCCCCCGCTCCATCTTCTCCATGGTTGATATGCTCAAACATCAATCTCGAATTTGAAACCGTTGTTGTGTAAACCGAGGAAGAAAAGGAAAGATGGCTCTCGGGGGATTTGAGTCTGGGCCATTCATAACCTGACTCTTTGGAGGACATTGTGGAAGTAACGCTCATGCTTAGCTCAAGGTTGTTGGACAGTCATGTAGTACGAGGCTACGACTGCAGAACTGTTATGAACGCAGAGGGGACAGGGTTGACGCGGCAAGAAACTCTTATGAACTCTGGCAGATTAGGTTTACGAGCTTAATATGTGCAGTTGATCTGATCAGTAGACATTCATACACTCAACAAACACGAAACAAATGATCCTGATTGCCCAGAAATATCGATTTAGCCTGTCCTCAAAACTTTGTGAAAAACTACTTCATAAACCAATTTGATCGAAGAGAACAAAGATCCAACTTCGTAATTAAGGCATATCGAGGCACATGAATGAATAAGAGAGCGAGCCAATTTCCATTCATAAACGGGTCTTCAAAGAGACCGTAGTAAACGAAAGACACGTCCAGAGATGTAGCATTTTACTTGCTACATGCGAATGGTGAATCAGACCATCCTCGAGCTAGCATGAATGGGTGAAAAACTACATAAGCTCGTCAGCCAATACTTCTGATTCAAGACAAGATGATTACTGTATCAACATATATATTCATATATAAACCTACCAACGACTTGGAAGGGAGAATTTCAAGCCTCTTTGTAACAAAAGTCTCACATAACCGATCAGTCCAGCCCCCAAAATAAGATGCTTGTCCTACACACTGGTTTTAAAGGTTGTCTTTGAAACTAAGATGGATCTAACATAAGTCGGAAGGAAGCAGTTGGGAGTTTGATCCACGATAGATACATCAGTTGTAGGGTAGGAATGACCTGGATCATGTCTCACTTAGGGTTCCTGAGCACAATGATGACCGAATCACCACGCAGAAACATTTTACTGATGAACCTGTCTTTGTTCACTGGCTGTGCCTTCTTCTTGCCCTTCCCTGTTTTCGGCACCTGGTGTGATTTAAAGGATGCAGCAGAGATGAAATTATTACTTTATAATAGCAGTCTTAATTGGGAGAACACTGATTATATATAACATTGTATCGTTAGACAAAACCACAGCCAACCAACCTCAGTCCACATCTCCCTGACGTTTTCCAAGACCATGTTGCAGTGACGGTCAAATGCCCTCACACGCCCAAGAAGCTTCTTGTTGTTCCTGCAGTTTATCAGCACCTGTGCACGCATCCCAAACAACAATTAAGATACGAATGCCAGTAGTCAAGAGCACAAGAAAACAAAAGAAAAGTTTTAACTCAATCTAACTAATGCACACATCCAAGCAATCAGTAAAGTAAACTCATCCCAACAACCATTGTCTCTTGAGACAGAACTCTAAAGTATCTATGTATTTAGATAGTTGCTTGCAACAGAAGAGGTCATTTAAGTCAAAAGCCAGGATATTAACAAGAATCTACCTGGGTGTTATTCTTCACACTCATCATAAGAACAGAAAGTGGACCAGTGCTGAATTCTTCCTCCTTGCTCTGCGCAAAAAAGGAACCGAAGATGAGAACAAATAAAACTCATGGTCCAATGATAATTGCAAGGGTATCACACAGTTCTACACCAAAGTCCACATTTTAGTGTCAAGCAAACAATTTGTTCGTACGCAACATGTGATAAAATAGACCTTTGCAGAAGCCTAAACAATAAGCAACCAGACACTGCAGCAGGAACTGTAATAATCATCAAGCAATAGCTGTTGCCCCTGAATGAACACATTGACTCTTGGCATGTCAGATCACAATGGGAAAAATTCATCCTAGAGACATGCTATGAAAGTACAGTCACAATTCGTAAAACAGTACCGTGTCTTATTGTTTCCTTCACTGAATTTCTCAGATTCAATTGTATAATTACTTGGGAGTTGATATATGTAAAACACTAATTTCTGCCACGCTTCTACAGCTATAAAAAAAACTACCATATTCCCTCCCGCCACAACAGTTAAGAGACAAATGGCCTGCTACATCTAATCACAATGGGCTAGAAAGGACATCTTCACCCTCTTCCTAGCACAAGTACAAAGTTCATATGCCACTCACGTGATCATAAAATGAGAGAGGTGTTACTAATCTAAGCCTACTAGGTATTAGTACACAACTAAGCATCCGCCCGATGAACAAAATTGCATTGTTGCGTGAAGTACTTTGAAATCACTGTCAGCTAATGACGGTTAACGAAATTGTCAACAAAAACCAAACTTAATTTACTGCCAATAGCTGGAAGGCCTTAGCCTAATTCCTCATAATAATATAGTAAAAAGATCAGTCATGAAGCAAAAAAGTATGCAAAAATCATCTCTAGCAGAAAAACATAGATTTTGATGCAATGTACGATGTGAATTCGACAACACAGCATTAGGAGGACCATGACTTAAAAAAAATGACAATAACTTAACAAGGCAGCAAGAACTTACTGGAGCATCCTCTTCCATTGGCCGGCTGCAAAAAGACAACCAAACAAGAAGGAGAAAACTGTTAGCATACTGATCTATACAACTGTGCGGCAAATAACCGAAAGGAAGAACTGAAACTAACACAAGACTGACTAACTTAGTAAGTAACAGTGTCACCAACTAACCCCAGAGGGCAAATTAAGCTGCAGATTCATTCAACCAGTCACATCATAAACTTCTACTTGCGATTATTAAGATTATCGAAGCTGGGGGATAGAAGTTAAAGTTCAATCAGCCACCCAAGCAGACAAATCTCAAACATCATAAAGTGTATCCACATTGCTAGGGTTTCGAGTGGAAACTGTAGGGCGCCAATGGACCACTGGCAAGCTCTCCACATAAACTAGAAAAGAGCATGGGGAAGCTCGAAATTTACCTCATGGTTGGTTCAGTTTCTTCCTCGCGCGGTCCCAGAAACCTGCGAATTGGAAGCAACAGATATGGAGCTAGGGTTTAGCGGGAGGTTTTGAGTTCGTGGCCTGGTTGTAGGTACAGAGTACAGACACAACACAGATCGATTTCCGCGTACGGGGAAGCGAAAGGTGCCGCTTCCGCAACTTTTAATTTGGGTTCCCGATTTTTTCCTCTTCCTTTTCGTCTGAGCTGTCTGGGGAAGCCTGTTAGACCGAATTATGGGCCTCAATAATACTCGGCCCAGCATTGCATTGTTATTTATTAGCCCGTGGCTAAATATGGTGTCAGGGCCCATTAATCAATTCATTCTCTATTCACTTTTTAATCTTCAATAGTTTTTTAAACAATATATTAGCTAGAACTATTAAGTAGCTGGGAATTATAACTACAACTATCGAAATACAAATTATTAGTCATAACTACTGTTACGAGTTAAGATATAGCTAACAGTCTGTTATCGTTATTAAATTTTTAACGGAGACTGCCACATCTGCATTCATATTAGCGTCTATGTCATAAAATATTAAAATAATAATAATTTATTTAAGTAATCATTATTATTATCATACAAAAATAGAAAATCTCATCTCACACAGGATTTCTTCCTCCTCCCTCCCATCGTTCTTCTTCCTCTACTGCATCACTCCACTGCCACCGTAATTGCTCTAGTTGCCCAAAATGGGAAGAACTCCCCACAACGACGGCGCACCCAACGAAGAGATGTGGAAGACCTGCAGCGTTCCACCCCCTGCCACATTCTTCCTTGCTGCTAGGGAACAACCGTAATTGCGTCACCCACTATGTCACCGTCACCACCACCGCTAACCATAATCGAGAAATTGATGATTCTGTTCTTAAGACAATCAATTGATTCCTTCAATCAAAGAATTTATAACGTGTGATTGCTAATTCTTGATATTTTTCAATTCGAAGAATTTACATGATTTCTCCAACAACTAAGAAGAAGAGAATCTCTAAGTAGTGAAGCTTAGGATGATCCCTTTTATAAAAAAAAAAAAAAAAGAATCTCTAGGTACCAATTTAAATTTGGGTCTGATTCACCGACACCAATAGATCTGGACAGCCCATTTAAGAGATTAAATGGATAAGGTTGAACTTTTTTTTGTATTACGATAAGGCTGAACTTAACTCCAACACAAAACGTGATAGCCTAGTTGGGGAAACTTTAGATCATTTTATTATTTCAAGAATAAATTTAAATCCTTAGCTTTTTTTCCGCATTGATAGGAGGCCGGAGCCAAGAAAAAGAAGATACAGGGGTTACAGAGAGGAAGAGGACGGGACGACGATGCGTCTCTCCTGAGTAGTACCCATCATATCATCACGTAAAATGGAGACTAGACCGACCGGAGGATCCACAAGCTCATGCGTACCGTAGGGAAAGACGAGACTGTGCTTCGAGAGCCAGTCCGCAGCTCTATTCCCTTCTCTGTACGTATGAACAATACGGACCAACCAGTCATTGCTAATCTTCCTCCGAATAGTGGACAAAATAGTGGCATAGGGGTGAACCGGATCATGCCTGTTCTCAATGAGTTGGATCGCCATTTTTGAGTCTGACTCGATCTTCAAGGTTCTGAACCCCTCTTTCCAGGCGAGGTCAATGCCATGGTTGATGGCCCAAAGTTCCGCAAGGGTTGCTGACGCCGACCCGACATTTGAGACAAATCCTTTGATCCATCGCCCAGTGTGATCCCGAAGAAGTCCACCAGCCCCTGCTGGCCCCGGATTCCCGTTCGAGGCTCCGTCAACATTCAGAGTCGTCCACCCTTCCACCGGTGGAGTCCACCCAATATTAGCCAACGTTCTCTCCACGGCATGCGACCTGGTATTCTGCAGGGGAGAAGGAGAGACCCACGAGTCATGCCACAGCTTCGCCCTTGCAATGATCGAATGCTCAAGCGAGTGAGTGGTCAGCGCCGCCCCGATTCCTTTAAAAGCCGCAGTGGTTCTATTCTTCCAGAGGAGCCAAGAGGCGGTGCTGAAGAAGGCAGGCCACTCCATTCCTGAGGTAGTAGAAGTAGAGCACATCAAATTATCCCGGAACCAATCCTGCTGATTAGAGCTGAAGAACCTTTGCTGCATCTCAGAGGGCACATGGCGCGCCCAGAAGAACAAGGCGGGCGGGCAATCTCTCAATATATGGAGGACTGTTTCGGGGACTCCCGGGCAGCGCATACAGCAGGGGGAATCCGCAACTCGCCGGAAATGGCGCATCACATTTGTAGCTAGCTTGTTTGAAGACGCCAGCCACATGAAACTCCTAACACGCTCCGGGGTGGAGAGGCGCCAGATAGTCTTCCAAGTCTTCTCGTCGTGGGCGGAGAGATGTTGGGAATGCTGGGTAAGAAGGTTATACGCTGACTTGGTGGAGAATTTTCCATCAGCAGCCGCCGCCCAAAAGATATCATCATCCTCCTGCGACAGCGTATCAACCATGGTGCTCAAATTTTTTTGAGTGATCTCACTTGGTAGGAGGTGCTCAAAAAGCTCCGTTTTCCACGTGCCGTCATCCCGAACCATCTCAGCAACTTTTTTCCCGTCCAAGTCCATCGGGATGCTGTCAATTGCCAAATCCCGAAGAGGAACCTGCGAAACCCAAATATCAAGCCAAAAATTAGTTCTCTTCTCGTTCTTAATGTTCCACGCACATCCCAGCTTAATAAGACTAGCAGTTTTAGCAATGCTAGCCCAGGTGAAGGAACTTCCCTGAGAAGGCCGGATAACTTCAAGTCCTTGTCTTTGGCGCCCATATTTCGCCCTCATAATCTGAGTCCAAAGGCACTCCTTGTCTTTAAGTAATCTCCATCCATTCTTGGCTAGAAGAGCCAAGTTCGCTTGCCTGGTCGGTCTGATCCCCACTCCCCCTAGTGGTTTAGGACGGGTCATCACCTCCCAACTCACTAGATGCATCTTGGCCTTGTTTTCATCATCGCCCCAGATGAAATCTCTGCTAAGCTTATCAATGGACTTGCAAACGCTGCTAGGAAGGAGCTCTGTCTGCATGTTGTACACAGGAAGCGAGGCAGCCACAGATTTCGCCAAGGTCAGACGGCCAGCAAAGGAAAGGCGCTTTGCCTTCCACGGAGCCATACGCTTTTGGATGCGCAGAAGAAGGGGCTGGTATCGATCCTTCGTCACCCGCTCCTGAATAGCTTGGATACCCAAATATCTCCCGAGCGCCGCCTTTAGGGGAATCCCGGCACGCTGACTCAAGATAGAAGCTTTCCTGCGAGATAAATTAGGTGACACATACATGATAGACTTGTGAAAATTCACCCTTTGACCAGAGCTATAGCAGAAGTCTTCCAGACATTGCTTGACCACATCAATTTGGCGCGACTCTGCTTCTGCAAACAATAGAAGATCATCTGCAAAGAAAAGATGGGTTAGAGGGGGGCCATTCGCGGAAAGCCTCACAGGTTTCCACTGTCCGTTTAGAACAGCTTCATCAATCCTGTGAGATAGACGCTCCATACAAAGAACAAAAAGGTAAGGGGAAAGAGGGTCTCCCTGACGAACTCCTCGGGACGGGTATATCGGTTGGGACAGATCTCCGTTCCAAAGAATCCGCATCCTATTTTGTTCCACACAGTACATGATGCAGCTGATCCACGAGCTAGGGAGTCCAACCTCCTTGAGAGTGTCTCTTAGGAAATCCCATCTCAGCCTGTCATAAGCCTTCTCCAAATCGATCTTGAATACCAGCCCCCCTTTTCTCCCCCTCTTCTTTCTGAAAGAGTGTAAGACTTCTTGGACAACCAGAATGTTATCGGCAGTCTGTCTACCCGGGATGAAGCTACTCTGACGAGGAGAGACAAGATTCCTCATAATAGGCTTCAATCTACTAGTCATCGCCTTGGTGATCGCTTTCAGGCAGACATTATTGAGGGAGATAGGTCTAAGCTGGGTCACTTTCTCAGGAACCTCAACTTTAGGGATCAGAACCAAGGTAGAGTCAGTAACTGACTCTGGCAGCGTCCCTGTCGAGAAGAAATCCAGAGCCATGTCAGCCAACGCCTTACCCACTACTCTCCAAAAATGCTGATAGAAGGCTGCGTGGTATCCATCAGGCCCAGGGGCTTGAAAAGGTTTCATGTCAAAAATTGCCCTATGGATATCCATGACAGAGAAGGGACGCAGCAGAGTGATCATTTCAGCTTGGCTCAGCCGAGGGAAAGAGCCCTTCGGCAGTCTGTCTTCGTAGGCCGAATCATCCTGCAGATAGAGTTTAGTAACAAACTCAAAAACCATCTGGGCTATGGAATGTGGCTCAGACACCCAGGTACCATTGTCATCCTGCAGCGACTCGATCTTCTTCCGCCTCCTCTTCAAATTGGTCTGCAGGTGAAAATAAGCCGTGTTCCTCGCTCCGAACTTTACCCAATTGTCTCTAGCTCGCTGGAACCAATATATCTCTTCTTGTTCCAACACTCTGTCCAGCTCAGCTTCAAGTTTAGAGTGAAGCTTTGCCAAACCGGGGGAGAAAAGCACGGCAAGTTTGGTTTCCACTCCCCTGATACGAGCTAGGAAGCGGGCCTTTTTCTTCTGAATATTCCCAAAAGTAGTAGAGTTCCATTCCCTGAGACCCCCTGCCAGATTGAGGAGAGCATTCGGCAGGGGAACCTGCTCGTTCCAAGTGGTTGTCACGAAGTCTTGGAAATTCTCATGACTGAACCAGGCAGCCTCCAAGCGGAAGGGACGATCATTGGGGGATGATCCGTTATGGGAGGCCACCGAGGTTAAGATGGGGTTGTGGTCCGACTGCGCCCGCGGGAGATGAATAACCGAGGTATTAGGGAAGGCTTCATTCCAAGCCACATTACACAGACTTCTGTCCAGCCGGCTCGCCCTGTACGTTTGGGGTTGATCTCCCCTGGTCCAAGTGTATTTCGGACCCGAGAAGCCAAGGTCAACCAGCTCAGCCTTGTTGATCCTGTCATTGAAGAGACGACACCTTCTGACAGTATTACTAGCAGGCGGGTTGGCCCTCTCCTCTAGGTCACGGATCGCGTTGAAATCCCCCGTAAGCAGCCACGGGATATCAAAACGCCTGCTTTCCCTGAATATGGTTTCCCAGAGAGGGTGTTGCTCACTGTACTTGGGAGAGGCGTAAACCGCCGTGAGCATCCAGGGTCTGCGATTCGACTGTTCAATCTGGAGAGTGATATGCTGATTACACGCCGAAACCATCACAGCCGAGGAAACACTGTGGTTCCAGAAGACCCAGATACCGCCTCTGCGCCCCGAAGCTTCCACCCGGATTGATTTGGGGAAGCCCAGTCTATCGCACAGCGAGTTCGCCGCAGCTCCACTAATCTGAGGCTCCAAGAGGATAACAATATCAGGGCGATGAGTGTGGATGATCAATTTCAGAGCCCGGAGGAAGGCTCTTCCACCTGCACCGCCAACATTCCACGCGAGAATTTTAGTTTGTAAATCAATCGACATAGACATAGACAAAGGGAATAAGAAAGACTAAGAAGAGAAGGGAAGGAGGAGCAGGAGGGGAGCCCCTCAGGTGGTCGGAGAAGAAGCGTCCTCTCCCGGTGAAGGAGACGGGTGTTGCCCCTCGGCGAGGAAGGCAGGAGCTTTCTCCCCTGAGTCTCCGGTCGAACTCTTCGCTGCAGTAGTCCACGCGTCAATCTCCTGTAGGGTGAGCGTTGCCATCCTTGCTTTCGATTTAGTCTTCCTATCTTTCTTAGGAGTCCAAATTTGCAGCGCTTTCAAGGGGGGAGCTTAATCGGCGACTTCGTCCTCTGGTCCTTTAATCCTTAGCTAGTAGCTAATGAAGTAATAATTGATTATTAAAATGCACATTGGTCATTGGACGGTTGCCTCATGCCTGGCAGCAGAATTTGCACTACCACCCACCGTCCATTGCGTTGACTAGGCAATCAATTATGAAAGCATCTCTCGCCAATTAATCATCGTGCACGCGAATCAAGACAAATTTTATTGCTGCCCTTTTCCTAATAATCTTCAAGCTGACCATTATATTAATCACAATCCAATCCACAGACCTCTTAAACAAGACATCCGTAAAGCTCCTTTTTATTGTTAGTTTTCGTAATTGCAAATTTGCAATCTGTAACAGCTTGTTTGGATATAATTCTGTTGGAAAATGAATTCCATTTCTTGTGAGAATCTGAATTCAAGTGAAAATTCATTTTAAAATTTTATGTTTGGAACAAATCCAAAAGTTTGGGAAATGATTTCATGTTTTTATGTTTGGAAAAAATGGAAATGATTTCTTACAAGTGCTTTTACAATAATATCCTTGGTATTAGTGATTTCAAATCCAAAAGTAGTAAGGGCTTTCTTGTAGAGGTGAGTCAAAATTAATGTGGGGTCCACTAATTCCATCACTCCCTCCACCAATTCCGACCACTTTTGGTAGAAATTAGAATTTCCAACTTTTTGCCTTTTGGAATTCCATTTCCTTTTTACTTTTACTTCCAAACATGAGAATCATGAAAAGTTTGGGAATTGGAATTCCATTTCCTCAAAATTTAGCCTTTCCCAACAGGCTGTAAGCTAAGCATCGATTAGACAAAACAGGACATTAATTTGCTAAGTTTGAAAAAGAAATTGTGAGAAAAATCCAAAACAAATCCGATTTACTAGACACCTTATTTAACTAACCACGACTGCTCCTCTCTTTTCCTTCCCTTCCCTTCCCTTCTCTTCTCTCCACAAATCTTCGTTTGCTCTCTGGTGCGATTTTCAGACAAACAAAGCAGTGCACCCATTTCTGGCCCCGAATCCAAATGTTGGCTGTGTTCGACAAGAACGTCGCCAAGTGCCCGGCGGAGCTCCAGAGCCCTGCCGCCGGGAGTGCCGCCTCCGCTCTCAAAGATGGGTTCATGGCCAAGCATTTCGAGTCCCTTCACCCCGGTTCCGTCATCGTCAATCTCGGCTCTTCTGGGTTGATCGCCTACTCTCTTGCCAAGCAGAACCCTCTCGTCCCTAGGTGAGTAAATTGATATTCCATGATTCAATCTTCTCCATTCCTAGTTTTATTACTCTTGTCCTGTTTTAAACGAGCACTTTTTGAGTGATCTACCTCTTCTGTGCTGATCTGATATGGTTTTTTTTAACTGATTGATTAGATGGTTGGATTGATTGGATTGGATAGGATTGGATTGGATTAGATGAGATTAGGGATGGCTCCATAAATATGTGATGAGCTAGAGATTTGTCAATGGGGTGGGTGATGCAAGTAGATCTTCCTGTTCTCGCTTTTTGCCAATGTGAGTCATTGTTATACATTGGGAAAGTGTGGATAATGTCTGTGTTTTCCCTTTTGGCTTTTCAGGATGTAAAAGTGTAAATGATCTGTGTTCAGTATTCTTGTTCTGATGTATTGGATAAGGCTTCCTATCGACCTTTCCTAATTAATTAGGTTCCTCAGCTAGACGTTTCGACTTTCGACCATGTAGTCAGTGCATTGATTGATTTCGTTGTAGGATTCGGATTTTTCGTAATCTAGGGTTTCTTTCTAGGCCACTCAGAGATCAAAACGTATGCATTTTTCACATGATGTGTGTGTTCATATGATGTGTGTGTTCATGTATGTTGCTTACTTAACGAAACTCGGTTGGTTCGTTGATAAGTTGTATATTGTTCTGTTGATAGGCTATTCGCGGTGGTGGATGACATTTTCTGCCTGTTCCAAGGCCACATTGAGAATGTAGCCGTCCTGAAGCAACAGTATGGGCTAAACAAAGCTGCAAACGAGGTTATCATCGTCATCGAAGCTTACAGGACTCTCAGAGACCGTGGGCCGTACCCTCCCGATCAAGTCATCAGAGACATCCAGGGCAAGTTTGCTTTCGTGCTCTACGACAGCGCTGCCAAAGCCACGATGTTTGCTTCTGTGAGTCACAATCACAAACAATCCTCTGCTTCTATACGTAGTTGATTTTGAGACCTTCTATCATGCCATGGAGCTTGAAACCAACCATGTTGTGCAGGATGCTGATGGAAGTGTACCCTTCTTCTGGGGAACTGATTCTGATGGCCATCTTGTTCTTTCTGACGACACCGAAGTTGTGCAGAAGGTTTGTGGTAAATCTTTTGCGCCATTCCCCAAAGGTAATCGCTGATTTTGAGATCCCTTCAGAATGTGTCTCTATATACAGGAATGAAGGTGGTTTGGTAATGATGAAGTCTCACTATCCTGCTGCTGTTTCTTCATTCCTGTTCTCCATCTCAGGATGCTTCTTTACCACTTCTGGAGGGTTGAGGAGCTTCGAGCACCCGCTGAACGAGTTGAAGCCAATACCAAGAATCGACAGCTCAGGCCAGGTCTGCGGGTCGAACTTCAAGGTGGATGCCGATGCTAAGAAGGAGAGCAGTGGCATGCCCAGAGTCGGAAGCTCGTACAACTGGTCCGAGCACTACTGAGCACCAGCCGCCGAGTTATAAACCCCCCCCAATCGGCGAGGCTTTTCTTATTAGCAGGCCTTATTCCCCCATTGGCTTTGACAACTATAATCTTGTTTGAATTTTTTGCTTTGTTCTAAGATGTTGCAACCTTTGTACTACTGGTATTTAGTATCTGGAGAGCTGCTGTACATGTTGCTCAGTATCGAAACTCAGACAAAAGGGGGATTCCTGCTCCTGCTGAATGAATATATCATCATGAAATAAGAATGTATTTCCCTGTACATGGGATTTGCCAACTACAGTCTTGTTCGAGCGTAAGTAACGACCATGACGACATAAGTTCTTCGTTTCACAATGGTTCCTGGATTACATATTTAATAGACCAATTCCTATCGAGATAACTGTAACAGATTAAACAAGTGAGCTGCTAGCTTAATCCTGGGGATCTTGACGCTTCCACTGGAACTAAAAAGGAATAGAGGAACAAACGTTCTACTAGTCTTTTTGCTTACTCAAGATGGCGAAGCAGCAAATCTGGTTGGTTTAGTCCTTCGCATCTGCAATGCCTCCTGGTGTTATCTGAAAGACGTGTTTCTGTCAAGGAGAACAGCAGTCCATAATAACGGGGGTTTGCTTCTCCAGGGTTTTATAAAGTAAGGACTCGAGAGAAGCAGAGTGATGATAAACAAATGAAAGGATATTGCTTCAGCCTCGGGAAGATTGGGGGCGTCAAACACCTTGCAGACACGTTGCTCGCCTTTGCCTTTCCTGAACATCAGCCTGATTGTGGCAGCATGTGCTAGCACGTGCCCTCCTGCCGGTTTCTTGGGGTCTGATATGAATACTCCACCGCCAGGGTCAGCAATCACTGCAACCACAAACAGATCAATAAGCAAAGAGGTTTGTATGGGCATACCCTCTATCCCTTTGGGATTTGTATATATGGCTTCAGGCTTTGCAAAGGCCGTTAAATGGACAAATGGTTTAGCTAGCAAGTTACCTTGGTTGGTCATGTAGACAGCGACGTTGAATTCCTCAGCTATCTTGGTCATTCTGGATAGCATCTGTGCCAGCTTTTGCTGTAGATAAAAAGTTCTTGATACAGTCAATTACTGTTGCCAACCATACAGCTATGGTCTCGTATTAATGTGCAAACGAGGTCATATGAAGTGGAGGCACGATGGATTCACCTGTCGATCAGCAAGTTCCCCTCTGCCAGTGAAATCCACTCGGAAAAGAGCAATCACAGAGTCCACAACCTGAATTGAATACACAGGGACGAACAAAGTGAATTCGGTGGCTTTAACAGGAAGAAAGAGTCAAGTCAGTCTGTCCGCTTAGATAGATGGGTAAGTCAACTAGCTAAACGTACCAAAAGTCTGAATGGTTCTTCAGACATTTTTGCTGCCAGACCAAGGAGCAGATTGTACTGGTGCTCATAAGTGTATGCCCGAGCATAAATGATCTTCAAAATCAAAAGATAATTTAAGTGAGAAAAACCTGTGATATGCTTAATTTACTAATCCAATCGGTTCTGATAAGGACACTATTTTCTTTTACATTATCAAGCACTGCTCCTGGATCCATGCCAAATCTTTCCGCAATTGGAACAATTCTATCAGGGCGGCTGCAATAATTCAAAGTTAAGGAAGAAACATGCGACAGCACACTGTATGAGACATCTTCCATCAATTTTTACTGTGAAAAGAGGCAACGAAACGATCAAGGATACAATGTCCCTTCAGTATCTATGTAAGCAACTTTGCCATTCCCTCCATTCATGTTGGTGGGTAGCTGCAGAAACAAACAGCAGTGGTCAGTAACGCTTTGGTATGTAAGACTCAAGAGGCTTCTAGATCAATCCAAGGCAAATAGGGAAACAATTTCATGGAGGAGTTTTCAGGTGAAGGAATAAAGGCACATAGCATTCTGTCTATCAATAGACCAAATGCTATCATTGGATCCATTTGTAGAAATTGTTGTTTAATATGTAAAAATGGATGAAAACTATACAGGGGCATGCCATTTTTATATTACAATAGCCTCTTAGCAGATCATTTTTCAGACAACTTCTACTGCAGCATGCTCAAGGAAGTAGGTTTGGAGAGTAACCTGAGTGGACACACAGAGTGTATGTGCAAGCTGCGTCTTCCCAGACCTGAAGGCATTTCGGTGATCAGTCCTTAGGTATGTACTTCACTGTTTAAGAATTACCAGACAGCAGGATAAAACTTAAGTACCAGCAATACTATTCTTTTCCTACCTGAACTCTCCAAAGGCTTCTGTGATACATGAAGTTTCCACACCGCCTAAAGAGACCAACAAACCAATTAGCATTAGTTACTTGGTGGAGCACAAGCTGGATTAACTACGATCCAGTGAAGTAGAATAAACATTTCGTAGCTCTGAGGCAATACGAAGCCAAAATAAAACCCTCACCTCCCAGCAGTTCATCTAGTGCTTGGCTTCCAGTTGTGATGCGGATAACTGCCTTACGCTACAAGAAGGGGGAAAAAACACAGTTGAGGTTTAGATACGTGACACCTCAATGAATCACAAACAAACGTTGAAGAACAAGGTCTTATGCTGATCCATTCAACCATACATGATCTTCTTTATGATCAAGCTAACAAGATAGGTTTGAACTTACTTTGAGTAGAGCGTCACTGCCAGTCATGTAACCAAAATTCTGGAAAACAGAAGCACAGTGATTTTGCGTTAGATAGTAAAAAAGTCCTTTCAATATTTATCCGGACTAAGAGATCGTTGCTGCAGGCAGTACTAACCACTATCTTTTCTGCAGCTTCACATATCTTATCAACCTTAGCCTCAGACAAGCCCTTGATCCCGGTCAAGTGCTGCCAGCCAAACAGGAGTAATTATACTGATGATCGATGACATTGCGCAAACTAAAACTGTCAAATAGACTCGTTCTTTTAACTGTACCTTCTTTGTATGCATCATAAGGCCATTGCAGGTGTAGATCCCTGCATCTTGCAGCTTCTTCACATCTCCAGAATTGATTCCTTGAGATATCACTGCAAAAACAGCGCGCAATCCTTAGTAAACAGAAAGACGTGAAGTTGAAACCACAGAGAGGAAATGTCAGGAAAACTTAAGCGATCAGTAGCAAACAAGTAACAGAGATCACAAAATCTAAAACACGCTAGCTATGCCACAATAAACGGAGCAGCAGTTCAGTTCATCGAGGGAGACCTAACTGCTCTAAAGAGCAGCGAGGATTTCTCGTAAAAGCTCGACGATCTAGCTAATTAACAACACGAGATCTGAGAAGATGAAGCCATAGAGAAAGCTAACACATCTTCGTTCAAAATTACCTGAACGGACGAAAACAAGCCATATCAGCAGAAACACCCGCCCGTAATCGACAGGAAACACGAAAGAGAACTCGCTCTGTACAGCCTAGCCTAGATGCTGTCAAGTTATCCCGAATTTTCATTACCAGAGCAATCTCAACCTTAACCAAACAGCTAAAATTGAACGATAACGATCAGATCTCCGGATGCAACAGAAACTAATCACTGAGGAAATATGACAAACACGTAGAGAGCAATTCTGCAAACAGGTGAGAGACTATACGCACGCTTATCGATCGCTTCGAACAGTTCCTCTTCGTCGTCAATTTCCTCTCGCTCAACCAACTGCAACTGGTTCATCTCTTCGGCTCTACAGAAACCGCACGAGGAAATGAGCACGAAGCGGATAGTTCAAATCTTGCCGGAAAAATAATGAATATCAAACAAACAGAGACGGAGAGAAGCGTAGAACTTACTTCAGACTGGCGATCATCTTCACGATCTCTAGCGAGCAGAATTCCAAGCGCTTGTTTCCGCTTCTCTAAGCTTTCTGAAGCACTCTTGATAGTCTGAGACAGAGAGTGACAGAGGCTCAGAGCATTCGAAATTCTCTGGAAGAACCGAAAATTTGAATATGATATTATGAGCCGCTTGGAGGAGGCTTTTTTTTTTTGGAGAAATTGGTGGAGGCTCGACTTGCGTGATCTTTTAAAGGCGGGAAAGTAGAATTCAAGGGTCCCCTTGAGTTGAAAGTTTACACGTGGCGGGGAGTCCTGCACCTGCTCTGCGATTATTTTCTGCGTAGGGCCCGCTTGAGCCAGCCTCAGCGATCTTGCCATGTGGATAACGATCTCCTCCGGCTTCGTGAATTGCGAATACACTAGTGGGCCTTTCAATTTTCGCCAACCCAGCAGCACTCCCAGTCCCAGGTTCCGTAGATCCGGGCCATGGGCCGGGGAGGGAATTTTAAAAAACTCAAAGTGGATAGATATGGTTGTGCAACTAGTATGGTTCAACCTCGTTCAAACTCATGAGAATTGTGGTTTAATAAAATGCCAGTGGAGTAGTAGGGTATGGCGATCCTCACTTTTCATATCATTATTTGAAATGGAACCTAGTCTATCAGCAAGAAGCTGGCTTTGTGAGGTGATGTAGAAAGTGGAAGGTGAATACTAGGAAAGCTAGCTATGATTCTATGGTCGTTATGGAATGAGAGAAACAATCATATGTTCAATAACAGGAAATCCGAAAAAATGGGAAAATGTGGGTAAAGCCATAGACTACTGGGAGAAATTCAATTCACACCACACCTAAGAGAAACAAGAACTACAAGAGGAGCTACAAGTTACCTGGGAGATGCCGAAAGTGGGATGGGTGAAGATCAATATGGACGCTGCAATGATTAACGGGGAAGGAACATGTCTGAGTATGGTGGCTCGCGATGAAATGGGAAAATTCTTGATCGCGCGGTGAAGAGGGAACACATTCAGTGGTCGCCAGAGCTGCGGGCGTTGAGTTTTGGCCTGGAAATGGAAAAAATGCATGGGCTCCACCCAGCAGTCATCGCAACAGATTGCCAACAGACGGTCCTCAAACTCCAGAGGACGGATGTCTCACAATTGGAAGTTGGGAGGATCGTTGCTGAGCTGCAGGATGATGTTGATCGGATAAGGGGAATATGTTGGTGTTTTGCAAAGCGCATCTTTAATTGGGCTGCACACACAATGACTCATACAATCTGTCAATGGGAGGCCCAATAGTCTTGGGTTCTCAGACCCCCTGTATTCTTGCTAGACATTTTGGTTAAAGACTCTGCGGTCCATTAAATAAAATACATGTGTGATTATAAAAATAAAGTATACATCTTACGGCCAAGGATAGGACTATTCGTGCATTATGTTTCAATTTGGTTTGGTCTAGATGTCAATTCGGCCTATAACTTTAATATTTCACGGAACCAGTGACCGAAATGCATTATATTCGGGTTTGTATGGTCGGTTCAAACATTGATATGATCTTGTATGCTCAGGTATACAAACCAAACCGTTGCACACTCCTATGCATAAGCACGTACTTTTTTTTTTTTGCTTAACTGGAGGCCAAAGGCCAAGAAGAGGGAGATACAATCAGATTAGGAGGAGTGGGAGATAGAGGAGATTACAATGTTGCGCTCAAAACTGACACCCATCACGTCGTCTCTGATAATCGATGTTAGCCCAGAAGGCGGGTCCGCCAATTCATACACACCGTAGGGATAGACGAGACTGTGCTTTGAGAGCCAGTCCGCGGCTCTATTCCCTTCTCGATATGTATGAACTATGCGTACCAACCAATCTTGGCAAAGTTTCCTGCGAATCGCTGCCAAATCGACAGTTGCATCCTGCCGCTTACAGACTTTACATGGAGCTAGTAAGACGACATGCCTTCGCGTTTTCATCTGAAATCACTGGCTCAAATTGTCCCAAGTAGGTCTCTTAGGGCGGAAATGATTATTTTTTTGGTCTGATCTGGGCCTGTTTCTGTTTATTTCGAGGAGTTCTGCTTGATGGAGAGTCAACCACACTGTGGCGCGGGCTCCCTCCTTCGTCGCGGGCTCCCTCCTTCGTCGCCGATGAAACGCGCGGAGAAGAAGATTCGCAGGGAAGAGATGAAGGCGGCGCGGGATGGAGAGGAGAAGGGGAATGTCTGTAGGATTTAGAAATTAGGTTTTGATTAGTGGGTGGGTCATTTTTTGTTGGTGGGTTGGGTCGGGTCGGGTGTGGTCTGATTTGGTTAGTGGTTTGGTTAGGTTTTGCTGAGATGGAGGGTTTAAATGACGTGGCAGGTCAGGTCAGTCAAATTTGGGGTCAAAAGGTGCTGATTAGGCGAATCCGTCAGCCACGTCATCACTTAACGGACTCCGTTAACGGCGTTGGACGGCAGCTAACGGAGAGTGACCATAAATGAACCGTTTTTGTAAAGTTAGTGACCAAAGTTAGATTTAAATTTTTCTAGTGACCAAACATGAACGCTTTTTGTAATGTCAGTGACCAACCATGCAATTAACCCAATAACATATATGTTTGTACTTTGTAGTCTCGTCAAACATATGAGAAATCATATGGTAATCAATCAAATCATAATCATGACCCCGGAATAAATATATTATATAATCAAGAACATAGTATAAAGTATAAAAACACATCTAAGATCCACTCTATAAATAACATGTGTATTTAGCTCGACATAGGAAAAGAGAACATCACCATGGTCGGAGACACTGACAACAGGGACGGAGTCAAGATTTAAAGTTAGGTGGGGCCAATTTTTATTTTTGTTTTTATAATAATGACATAATAGGAAGATACATCATATTTGAAATTATACAAAATCTCGTATATATTTTTGGGTTAAGGAATCCTCTATTAAGATCCTCCGTGTTCTCCTATTAGACAATATATAACTTAAACTAGTGTTTGGATTAAATGTAGGGATACATTACTTCAAAACAAGGTTGTCAAACCGGTTTATACCGTTGTGCCGGTTTGGCAAATGGAATGGTACGACCGGTGGTATAACCAGTTTGTGTCGGTTCATGCCGGTTTAAAAAATGTGAAAACAATTAATATCTTATGTATTTAATCATATATAAAACATATTTGTGGACAATTTAGTTACAATCCAACAAATATTATCAACTTTTAACTATTACATTCATAAAATGAATAATAAATTATTTTTTTATTCATTAAACTCATTAAAATGATGTCATTTTACTTAGAATGCGTAAATCGATCATACCGGTCATACCGTTGGTGTCATGCCGGTTTCATGACCGGCACAGATTGACTCAGGTTCAACCGGGTGGCATGCCACCGGCGTGACAACCATGCTTCAAAATAAATAACTTAAGTTTAAGCAGCAAATTAATTTATGTTAAGTGACCTATTTTCCACCGAATATAACTTTTAAAAACCGTGTTTTTCTTTAAAGTTAAAAATTAGTGTATTAGTAGTTTCAGAGACGGAAGTGTAATAATTAGATTTTTTTAGTTTTTTTTATTTCAAATATTAGCTTAACTATTATAATTGTATCATTGTTGTCATGTTTGAATGTTTTATGAAGCAACTTCAAGTAAAAATTGCTAAAGATGAAGCAAAGCAATATAATTTATGTCAAAATGACTAAAGAAATATCAAATTGATATAATTCATGTCATAAAATGACTAAAGAAATATCAAATTGATATAATTCATACGGTATCATTATCAATTAATTCAACATTCTTAGATAATTTATTGATTAACTGTCGAATTAAAATACTACAATTGAATGGTCTATACAAAAGAGCTCATCCTCTATGTAAAAGCTCTATAGAGCGATTTTTTGGTGAAAATAACAACCATTCAAGATAGGAGAAAAGGCAAATAACTGAACCACTATGCTAGATGTGATTGCTTTGCTTCATAGTCACGATTACATCTATTTTCTCAGTTTAGGGGGGGGGGGGGGGGGGGGGGGGGCATGGCCCCCCTAGCAATGAGTTGGCTCCGTCCCTCATTGGCAACAAACTTCTTTTGCTCACGAAAATTAAAAAAACTGTAGAACTATAACACCAGCGGGGCCAACTATTTGGTTGTATAGCCTCGTACACCTCTTTTAACTCAAAATCAATAGAAGGAACTAAAAGAGTTCTAAAGCTGTCTCTGCCGTCTCCCAAAGAGAAACTGGCTGCCACTCCTACAGGATCGGGATACTTTGATTACGCATTACGAAAATATCGTTGAAGTAGGACGATGTTCACAGTTAGTCCAAATGAGGAGATACTTTGATCAATTATCTGATGCCTTGAGCAACTAAATAATGATTTGCTCCTTTTTGCTCATTTCATAAACTTTAGACACATATCCTCTAATTATATATCTCTTATTAAAACAAGAATTGCAAAATCATACTAGAAGTTCTATCGAGATAATCAATAATATGATATCTTATTATAAAATTATGATTTAATTGTTTTATATCGCTAAAAATGCCTATAAAGATTGAACATCGACTATGATATGTAAATTTTCTGGTTGGACCCATGGTATGATCAATGATGCAATTTTGCAAACACGGATTCGAACACCCCGTGGGTAACTAACATATATGCTCAGTGGCGGACCCAGAAATTTTTCATAGGGGTGTCCTCTTTTAAAAAATAAAATAAATAAAAATAAAAATAACTGATAAAAATAAAATTGTAAATATGAAAATACCTTACTCATATAGGTTAAAAAAGTCCATGATATGTTTTCATATTCGGAAATAATTGTAGAATACACTTGGTGTCTATAGTGTTAAAAAAATTGTCTCTATATACACTGCTAGCTAGACAATCATTCACGAACTTATCGCATATTCGATTTGTAAACTTGTTCTTGATGTAACCCAAAGCTGAAAGGCTCTTTCAACACTTGTCACACAATCATACAATCAATACAAATTAAGGGTAGTTTGAAATTAGTTTAATTGTTAGGTTTTTAAAATAATTAGAGATAGGGAATGCCATTTTACTATTACACATTGTTCAAAATCTAACAACAAATGAGTTTAGCTCAACAGAAATTAAGTTTATTAATAATAATAGTGTTCTAGATTTGAATTATCCAACCTACCACTTATATTCTTATACACAAATAACAGTAGGATAATCATTTTTTCAAATTTAAGGGGTGTCCCTCACTATCAATTAATTTCTTTTTGTCCATACGTAAATTACCACTGGGGTTGGATAATCGTTTCCCCAAAATTTAGCGGTGTCCTAAACCCCCTGGGTCCGCCCCTGTATATGCTCCGTGTCCAAGACAAGGGAAGTTGACCCGACCCGTCATGAAATTGAGAGTTTTGACCGTTGTGAGAAAAATGAAAAACGAAAGAAAAAAAGAAGGGGGCTTTGATTAGCCATCCCTAGTATTTCTTACCTATTGGCTATTGCTTTCCTTGTGCGCCGAGCGAGCCAACGCGGCCCCGACCCGCTTTGTGGATTTGGCCATTTTTGGTGGTTCATAAAGTCCGCACCGGACGCCCCCTGTTTCGATTTCTCTGCGTTTGGTTTCCTTCGTCTTCTCCAAACATAACTACTGCTCTGGACTCTCCCTCCCTCTCTAGATTCTAGGGTTTTCGGGGGAGCGGGGGCAAGCTTTTTCCTCAATCTCTCTTTCCCTCCCGCTCTTCTTTCCAATTCCTTCCTCGCTTCGATTCTTCCTCTTCCTTTCCTTTTCCTCGCTGATTATGGTTTGTCCCTTGCGGCAAAACAGCTCCGAAGATATCTTTCTCCGTCTCGCCGTGGTATCCTCATAAAAACCCTGCGGCACCTCCTTCGTCTGTTTCACAGCTAGGTCACGGCAATTCCTCGTCCCCCCCTCCGCTGATTTACCCAAAATGCAGCGGTCGGATTCCAGCGAAGTCACTTCGGAGCCTTCGGTTATTGGGGAAAACCCCATGTCGGAAGCATCGGCCTTGACCGGAGCTGGCTCGGACGCTGCAGCCACCACGGTCGGCGGCGGCAGTAATGCCGACGACGAGCTGGTTCATGATGTTTCGGGCAGAAGCTTGGAGCTTGATTTATTCCATCAAGTTGACGATTCCTTGAAGGGTTTGTATGTGTACAAGAATGATTTCAGCTTGGTGCCCAGGTCGATTCGAAGGCTCCACAGGCTGAGGACGTTTAAGTTTTTCGGGAACGAGGTGAATTTATTTCCGGCAGAGTTTGGGGATTTGGTGGGCTTGGAGTGCCTGCAGGTGAAATTGTCATCGCCCGGTCTGAGTGGATTGAGTTTGGATAAATTAAGAGGCTTGAAGGAGCTTGAGCTGTCTAAAGTGCCGCGAAGGCCTTCTGCTTTGACAATTTTGAGCGAGATTTCTGGGCTTAAGGGCTTGACCAAGCTTTCTGTGTGCCACTTCTCTATAAGGTAACTATCCAATTGCTTCACGAATGATGACAAACTATGCTCGATTTAGTTAATCGGGGTTCCTGAACACTGCAAGTTCCTGTTAAGATGCCATCTCCATTGCTGTTCCTTTACCATGGATGCTATTTACTCTTTGGTTGTATAAGTAGGGAGGGGTTCATGAGGTAGAATGCTATACTTATAAGTCTTTTAAGACAGGATGGAATGAGTTGTGCCACTTTGTGTAACAAGTAGATGCAAAGATAATATAATTCTGTAGGAAAAGCGTGTTCCGTAGGTGACATGTTTTTGACAACGTGATACAAGGCAGAAGGCTTGAGTCTTAGATTGTTTCGGTCCTTGACATTACAGTTATATCTTGTTTTATGCTCTCCGGTTGTTAGAAGGAACTCACACTTGGAATATGTTGTTAGTTTTCCTTCATTTGAAATGTTTTAATGTTTTGCTTGAATCAGAGTTACATCTTATTCTTTCTTGCATGTAGAATGATTGAAGCTTTTTTCTTGCCTAAAGACATGAATGATCCTTAAGTAAGTATACGTACCATTATGAATAGAGTAGTCGATACCAAATGGCAATCTCTTTTGTTCTTTACTTCACATATTTGTTCAAATTTGGTGCATTATGCCTACAGTATTTTATGCAGAAATCCTGATGCAGTTTTCTTTCTTTATTCCATGATGCAGATATCTTCCTCCAGAAATTGGTTGCTTAAGTAAGCTGGAGTACTTAGATCTCTCATTCAATAAGTTAAAAAGTCTGCCTTCTGAAATATGTCAATTAAGTGCTTTGATATCACTTAAGGTTGCCAACAATAAACTTGTGGAACTTCCCGTCGGTTTGTCGTTACTACAAAAATTGGAGATCCTGGACCTATCAAACAACAGGCTGATTTCAGTGGGATCTCTTGACCTTGGTTTGATGCAGAATCTTCTCTACTTGAATCTTCAGGTACCTATTTGGGAAGATACTTCGTAGTAATTTGTGGTCTATCTTTTAATTTGATTTAATGATCCCTGGTGGCCGCAATGTTGAGCTGAAGTCCACATGGTAGAAGTTGTTTGACACTGTTCAATTGCCATTTTTGTTGGTTATCATGACTTGGTAGTTCAGTTTTGATGCTAACTTGATTTTGTTCCTCTTAATGGTTTTTTTTTATGTCCTACATTAGACATGATTTTATAGGTTTGGCATGACAATATAATCCTGCCTGTATAACATGCTGCAGTTGGTTTATGTAATGTTGTCATTAAGGCTTTTGAAAGTTCTTTGTCTTGGAAATGAATGATATTTTGGTCTTCCTTTACTTGATTGAGATATTTCTAGTTTGTATCTTCTCTTGTTATGGTGCCTAACTTGTTCCATGATTGTTGTGTTACTTTTATTCCAGTACAACAAGCTTCTCAGTTGCTGTCAGATACCTTCCTGGATATGCTGCAACTTGGAAGGAAATGGAAAGGACCTGTCAAATGATGATTTCATCAGTTCGTCTGTTGAAATGGATGTATATGAGACCTCCATTCGCCAGGACGAGAATAGCACTGCTTGTAACAGTAAGAACCTTGAAAGCTTTTGTCTTTGTTCCTTAAAATACTGTGCTGCCTTTTTAACTAATCTTGTTTTTCATGAGTTGTTGCAGTTACTCGTCATGCTTCATCAAGTCTATTGAATGGACGATGTTTTGCATCCCGAAGGTCAAGTAAGCGGTGGAAGCGCCGCCATTATTTGCAGCAGAAAGCTCGCCAAGAACGTTTAAATAGCAGCAGGAAGTGGAAAGGCGAAGGGTCTCTTGAGTTATCAATCCCTACCGAGGCTGATAATTCCAAGCTCTATGTCACTGCTGAAATTCATGAAGACAATTCACTAGAAATCATTGGCAATGATGATAACAAGGAAGGAGATGGAGTAGTACTTTCTGCTGATGGTGAAGGTGGTGATTCACATGGTGTCGGGTTTGATAAAATATCTTCAAAAGAAGTTTCCCTTGAAAATTCCATTTCTAATAGTGAGTTCAGTAGTAGAGACGAGGAAGATGAAGGTTGTGTACTTGATCAAGGTGAAAAAGATGAAGATTCGTCTTTGGACTCCAAAATCTCTAGCAAGGCTAAGAGACATTCCGATGGGGATCTTGATAATCCAAAACCTTGCAAGTTCCGCAGACCGGCAGGAGATAGCTTGAGTTTGTCTCGTAAGTATAATGACCTTTCATTTTGTAGCATTGAGGACAACATGGCTGATGGGTTTTATGATGCTGGACGGGACATGCCATTCATGCCTTTGAGCAATTATGAGGAGATTTTGCCTCTTGACACTCGTGAGGTCATTCTTTTAGACAGGTGAGCTATATATATACACACACTTTATTTCTGCTTAGTTTTTGAATTAATGCTGTTTGATTTAATGCGAGTGCCCCCACCAATTTCAGGAGGAAAGATGAGATTTTGGATGCTACAGTACTCTCAGCCCAAGCTTTGGTATCCCGCCTGAAGAAGTTAAACTTTTCCTCCCAAGAGATGACCAATTCTGCAGTTGATGATCTTCATATTGCATCTTTGCTGGCGCTTTTTGTCTCTGATCATTTTGGTGGCAGTGATAAAAGTGCTACTGTGGCAAGAACGAGGAAGGCTGTATCTGGCTCGAACTACAAGAAACCTTTTGTTTGCACATGTTCAACTGGAAACCATGACAGTGCTATTAGTAGCAGAACTTCTAGGCAGATTCCAGATAGTGCAGGAGAAATCAATCTTGCTGATATCAGCGAGAGATCTTTATACTCCATAAAAGCAAGACGAAATTCAGTTGTAGTTCCTCTAGGTAATCTGCAATTTGGTGTTTGCCGTCATAGGGCCCTGCTGATGAAGGTAATCTTCTATTAGTCTTTCACTTGTGTGCAGTACCATATTTCTTCTATGTTGATTTATGGGAATCTGAAACTGACTCTTTTTGTGTGTGCAGTATCTGTGTGATAGAATGAATCCTCCAATACCTTGTGAACTTGTCAGGGGTTACCTGGATTTCACACCCCATGCCTGGAATCATGTTATTCTCAAGAGGGGCGATTCCTTAGTCCGCATGGTAGTGGATGCCTGCTCCCCATATGACATCAGAGAGGAGACAGATCCTGAATATTTCTGCAGGTCCATTTTGTTACCTTAATTGGCTGTTCTGATCTTTATATATAATGCTCTTTGTGTAATATGAAGCCTGTGTATGTGTGAAGGCTCACAAATTGATATTTATTGTACTTGGGTATTCACTGTGATAATCTCCTGCCTACTGCTATAGAAACTTGGATATGTGTATCATACAGTGCTCATTGGATAATTTTGGCGGAACTAGATTGTATCTTGCTTAGGAGATGGAGTAGAGAACTTCTAGATATTTGAATCTAATAGTTAAATAAATACTAAAAGCCAATTAGTTGATCCCAGAAGTTACATGGCGGCATAACATGTTTGATTGTTTGCATGATACTGATTATTTGTTTCTGATACAGGTACATTCCTCTCAGTCGGACCAACGTTCCGATTTCAAGTGAGAGCTTCCCTGGTCCTGGTTGCTCCTTTCCTTCTCTCTCTACTTGTGATGAGTTAGAAAAAACTGCTGCTAGCACTCTCATGCCATGTAAGCTGGGATCAGTTGAAGTAGTAGCCAAGGTATGTCACTCTGAAAGTTCTGTTTTCTTTCTTCCTTTCTCATCCTTATTATCTTTCTTAGTTCAATCACAGTTGCATTGTAAGAAGTAATAAAAGGTTCTCTCCAATTCCTAGTTCCCCTTTGTATGTCCGTGGGACGTGGGTGAAAAGAAAAATGTTTCTTCCGCCCAGTTTAATAGATTTCGGATATCTCAAGATTTGTATCTGTCAATTCTATTTATTTTGTAGTTGCTGAACTTCCATACTGCTGATTTTGCCATAAACTTGAGCAAGTTCCCATGATTATTGGATACCGCAGGTACGAACTTTAGAGGTATGTGGGAACTCAGCGAATGCGATCAGGAACTTTGAGCACAGTTGCCTTGGGGAAGTGAGAATGTTAGGTGCCCTGCAGCATCCTTGCATAATTAAGATGTACGGCCATCAACTATCTTCAAAATGGACCCTTTCAGAAGAAGGGAGACCAGAACGCCGAGTGTTACAGTCAGCAATTTTTATGGAGTATGTTAAAGGTGGATCCTTGAAGGTATTGTTTTCTTTTTAACAATGTATCAGTCTTATAGAGTCTCCGGTGTGAATTTGGTCAAACTGTTTCTTATTTGCTTATTAACTGAGATTATCTCGCTGGGATTGGACAGAATTATATGAAGAAGGTATCAGAAAAAGGGGATCAGCATGTACCAGTGGACATAGCGTTGTGTATTGCTCAGAATGTTGCTTGTGCATTGGCAGAGCTTCACTCAAAGCACATTATCCACCGTGACATAAAAAGTGAAAACATATTGATGGATTTTGAGGGTGAAAGAGTGGATGATGGTATTATGCCTGTTGTGAAGCTTGGTGATTTTGACAGAGCTGTTCCTCTGAGATCTTCCTCACACACTTGCTGTATTGCTCATAGAGGGGTTGCTCCTCCCAGCGTATGTGTTGGTACTCCTCGTTGGATGGCTCCAGAAGTTTTACGAGCAATGCGTGAACAGACCACATATGGCCTGGTATAGTCCATGTCCTTTCCACACGAGCTTTTCATTTCTGTATAGTGAATAATCAGGCATAAAATTTAAAGCTTATTTGTTGCCTGTTTGCAGGAGGTAGATATTTGGTCATATGGATGTCTCCTCTTGGAGTTGTTGACCCTCCAAGTACCGTACTCTGACGTGCCTGAGCTGCATATCCATGAACTCCTCGAGGTACATACTGGGTGTTTGTTTTAGCTTTGACTAAAAAAGATCCATTCTTTGTTTGTAAGTTTTTGTATAAATGAAGCAAAAGTGGTGTATGGTTTTGTTGTAGAAACGTCGTGCTGATGAGGTATGAGATTCTTTAGTAGTGAAAAAGTAATTGATGGGACTGTTCAATTGTTTTTTTTTGGTATGAACTGGTTGATAGTCTTTGTAATAGCAAAGGAAGTAGTGTGTTTCACAATGACTATAACGTGCTTCAAGAATATATATTTTCTTTTGGGGGCACTTAGTATGGAATATTGTGATAGAGGTGGCTAGATTAAATATTTTGTGGGGTTTTGGTTGAGTAGGCGTTACTTGTTAGAACCAGCTACATTGGAAAAATGTGTTTGTTTTCAGTAAACAAGCGCGTTCGTTTAGCTGTTAATCCAATTTCTTTCTAAGGTAGTCATTTTTTTCTAGCCGAAGCAAACACATCCACAATCGGTAACCCTTCTTTTAATGCCTGATGGTATTTTGTGTAGCTATGAAAGTGACCCATGTTTTTTCTTGTTTACAGAGTGGTGAGCGACCGCCATTACCTGCTGAGCTCGAGAGGCTGGGATTAATGAATGTTCCTGCACAGAAGGAAAAGTCCGAGCCAGAGATGGAGGAAGTCAGTGAGCTAGAGACATTGAGGTTCCTTGTTAACTTGTTTCGGCGATGCACTGAGGGAAGTCCTGCAGATCGTCCCACAGCCACGGATATTTATGAGTCCCTTGTTGCTCACACAAACACGAGAGGTTCGAGGAAGCTGAGAAGTAGTGTAGATGACTAATTTCTGCCAATTTTTGTAGCCCTAGTGTACAATGCCGACTTTTCAATTTGCACAATAATAATTTATTTACCCTGAGGAGACCAAGACTTTGGATGGGGGGTGGTTTCCCTTAGTTCTGAGTGTACCATCTTTGTAGTAGCTTGTTAGGGATAGCCCGTTGTGTAATTCATGGCTGCCGTCTGCAGTTGGCGTGAAGTGTCTGGTTACTTTTGTAGGTGGGAGTGTATTTCTTTTTTCTCTTGCTTTGTTTACAGAGGACTTGACGAATTACTGGAAAGATTGCTCAACCAATGAAATGCAGGTCATTATGGTAGAACTTGTGAAGTTTTGCTAGTGCTTCATCGGTTGATATTTGCAGTCTCATTGTACTCACTGTATGCTTGTGTTGTGTATCCAGTTAACCGTGTGCGTTTAATATGTTAGGAAGAGGGATCCACCCATTTGCGCCTTTGGTTTAAGTATTGGTGGATGCAGAGAGTGCTGATACGTCGTCCACTCGCCATCACTCGTTTGAGAATAGAAAACAATCAAACGTAAACAAGAGAGCATTGATATTCGAGGTGGAAAGTAAGCCCCCATTTGTTGGCATTAGCATGAACGGCACCCGCTAGCACCCAGTCTCTCTGATCACTTCCTATTTTTGGTTCTCCTTTCTCTTTGTTTAGGGGAGGAATTAGAGTGATCACCACTTTCTAGTAGTGACCGTGGCTACTTAGGTAGTGATGGCAATGGGGCGTAGGTAGTGATGGCAATGGGGCGGGTACCTCAATACCCATGCCACGCCCCACGCTATTGCGGGTTGGGGCGGGTAAAACCCCGCGGGTATTAGGCGGGTAGGGCCGAACCCACTCTCTGAAGTTATTTGAAAAAAATACACTAAAATTTTCTTTCTACGATAAAGTGATGAGGAAAACACTTTATGAATGAAAAATAATGATAATAGAATGGACAATTGAGTATAACTAGTTAAAGAAAAGTTAAAATAGGAGAAATAAGAATAAAATTGTAAGCAATTGAGATATAATTGATCAAGAATGGGGTAGGGCGGGGCAGACGGGCCGAAAGTAGATACCCATGTCCCGCCCACTATACTGGGGGTCGGGTAATACCCACCCCATCACAGATCGGGTCGGGTAATACCCGGCGGGGCGGGTTCAAATTGTCATCCCTATACTTAGGGCATGATTGGTATTTCAATGGGAGGTGGCGTTTTCGGTGCACTCACTTTTTTGGGTGCATTCAGTGCACTCGCTCCATAACCGTCATTTTAAACATGTGATTTATGTCAAAATAATGTCAATTATCACTTATGATGTATGAAAAATAACGCACATGAATTTGCACAAAAACCATTAAAGATATACTTTAATTTGAAAGATTTAGAGTTTAGAGATTTAGGGTTAAGGTTAGGGTTTATAATTTGGGGTTTAGGGATAGAACTCAAAATTGGAGGTCTAGAGCTTAGGGTAATCCGTTAATTAGTTGTTATCATATGTTATATCATCATATTACACTAATTCTACAAATTAAAATTCAAAATCCGACGCCTTAAGACTAGTTTTTGAGTTGGGTGCATTCAAGCACTTATTTTTATGAGTGCACCGAAGTAGCCACCTTGCATGGGATTAAATTACAACACCAAATTTATTACGTAGTGGGAGAGATAATTAAGGAAACAAAACACTGAAGGGAGAGATAATTACGGAAACAAAACACGGAGGTCATTATGTCGGGTAAATTCCCTGAATATTGTTTTTTTTTTAATTTACCACGAATATAGTGGTTTGAAAACTATTTACAAGAATATTGTGTTTTTTGATATGTTGAAAGCGCCGAAGCCTTAGACTGAGGCGCTGCCGCTAGGTGCTTTGTTAAAAACAAAACACAGTGGCGCCGCCCCAGACTGGGGCTTTGTCGCTTTTAAGAAGGTAAAAGCGCCGGCGCCCCAGACTGGGCCTTTGTCGCTGCTATTTTTTTCCCACTCCAGCACCACCCAATCACCATATATATACTGCACCTTTCATTCGGTTCTTCATCATCAAAAACTGAAAGAAGTTCTGAAAGAAGCTTTGGTGTTGCTGTCTGGTTGCTGGGAAGATGGCTAATAACAGGTAAGAGTCGTAATTTTTTTTCATGTATTCATCATAATGATTTTGTCCAGTTAGTAATTAGTGAGTTTGTTTTTAATGTAGTGGTTTTAGAAGATTTGAACTAGCTGTTCGGTGGCGATCAGAGAAAGTAGAAGACAATTTGGGTGTCCATTTTGTTGGTGGTGTAAGTTTCCAGATGACTATTCCATCCAGGGTGAACTATCAGAAACTTTGTGATCATCTTATTCGGAGAATACGGATTAGAGACGAAACAGTACAAGATAGTGTTGTGATTACAGGTTTCACCTACTGTCTTCCAGAATGGCAGAATGGTGTTTTATTTCATTATGCAATGCCTATTGTCGATGATGATAGCTTAAATGTGCTTTGGAATTTTATGGCACAAAATCTTTATTGTTTGGGTGCTGAGATACATGCTGAGCTCAGTGAGGATCGGGATGGAGAGGAAGACGATGATGACGGTGATGACACATGGAGCATGCCATCCGATCATGATTATGATGACGGTGATGACGGAGACGAGGAAGACGATGATGAGGAGGAGGAGGAGGACGACGACGGGAAGGGAGGAGAACTACCTAATTATCCTCCATATTTTTACTTGCAGGGTAATGAAGAGGACGAGGAATTATCATATGCTGATTCATATGGCGTAATTCCAGGGTCTACTGTTGGTGGTTTTGATGGAGAATTCTACAAGGGGCAGATATTTCACTCGAAACAAGCTGCACAGGTGGCGATTAAACACTATGCACTACAACGCAACTTTCAGTATAACGTGGTGGAGTCGTCACCTTCAATCTGGAAGATCAGATGTTTGATGCACAAGGAGGACAAATGTCCTTGGATGGTGCGGTTTGGATGTCGAGATGTGGGAGGCAACTGGAGCGTGAGAAAGGTCGAGTTGGTGCATACTTGTAGCAGTACGACTCAACCGACGGATCATCGCCATCTTGATGTCGACGTGATATCTGAGGCCGTCAAACATTTGGTACGTGCCCAACCAAATCTGAGTGTTCTAACTGTGCAAGCCGAGTTGAAAGATAAGTTTAATATGCAAGTTACTTACAAGAAGGCTTGGTATGGGAAACAAAGAGCATTGGAGAAGTTGCATGGAAATTGGGAAGAATCCTATGATTTTTTGCAAACATTCTTGCGGGTGGTCAAGAGAAAAATGCCAACATCGGTGATTGATTGGGTAAGAGTTCCTTCGACTCAACCAGGTCATTCGATATTTCAGCGAGTATTTTGGGCTTATGGACCTTGTATAGATGGATTCAAGAATTGTCCAGGCGTCATGGTTGTTGATGGGACATTTCTTACTGGGAAGTATAAAGGAGTGCTACTCATGGCGAGCTCATTTGATGGTCGGAAGAAGATTTTTCCAATTGCATTTGCCATAGTGGAGAGTGAGAATACTGATAGTTGGCCATGGTTCATACGTCACGTTCAGGGTCTGACTGATCGAAATGATGTATGCATCATCTCAGATAGACATGCAGGACTCTATGAAGCCATGAATAACATCGGAAGAGGTTGGGAGTGGAGGTGGTGCATGCGACACTATGCAAGCAAATTGCAAAGGAAGACTAAAAGCAGAATTATGTATAAGTAACTATTTCGAGTCGGTAAGCCTTCTTCATTTAATTTTGTTATTTATTTTTAGGTAATTTTGTCATGACTTTATCTAACCCGTGTGGTTGATTATTTTGTTAGCCGGAGAAAAACGCTTGGAGAAGTTCGATCGTCAAGTTGAGCAATTTAAGAAGGTGGCCACTGATAGAAATATTTCATGTGATAACTGGGTGGACCAACATCAGATTCATTGGAGTTTAGCACATGATAACTACAATGGTGGGCGTCGTTGGTCTATCCTGACATCCAACATGGCAGAAAGCATCAATGGTGTTTTCAAAGGTATTCGTGCACTTCCTATAGCTTCTCTTGTGCAACATACCTATTGGCGATTGGTGGATAAATTCGATAAGTACAGGTTGGAGACAGGAGCAGAAATTAGAAATGGTCCTTCACAGTACTCCACCAAGTGCGAAGAACTGATGAAGCCATGGTCACAAAAGGCAGTTGGGCATTCTGTGACAGCTCTTGATCGACGTCAAGGCATCTATGTAGTTCAGACTCCTCCCAACAATTTCAACATGACGGGGTCAAACACACTCACAGTGCACTTTGACGACCCCAACCGGACGGGATTTTGCACTTGTGGGAAATTTCAAGGAAATAAAATTCCTTGCTCTCATGCCATTGCAGCTTGCAACCGAATGGGGGCCATCCATATAGGTTTGTAAACGACGTCTACAAGCTTCAAACAGTGCTGGCTTGTTATGGGACAAGTTTCACTCCTCTTGGTGAACCTAAGGGTTGGAAGAAGCATAATGACCCTACTCTCCATCCTAATATGGACATGATTAGAAAGCCGGGGAGGCCAAGATCAACACGAATTCACAACGAGATGGATTGGCCAAGGGAGGGTTCATCACAGCAAGTGTGTAGCAACTGTAACCAAGTGGGACATAATGCATCAACCTGTGGTGGCCAAGCAAGTGGGAGTGGGAGCAACCGAAGAGGGAGTGGTGGCCAACAAAGTGCAAGAGGTGGTAGAAGAGGAGGAAGTAGAGGGAATAGACGTGGCTGAGAAGTTTGTTCGAATGTAGCAGTTTGTTCGAATAGACGCCACTGAACGGCATGTGGAATGTCGATGTCTCGGGTCGCCAACGCTCTACGAGTGCAGTAATCAAACCCGGATCACCGGTAAGAGGGGCTAGTGGCAGAACACTAGACAAGCCGGCATCGACGAGATACGACAGGTACAATGGATTGTATCGAACTAAATTGCCCGTATGACGAATGTGGTAAGGTCGATCACCAGCCTATAATTAATGCACAAAACTATATTAATTCAATTCCTTCAATTCACCTAATATTTATATTTATATATCTAAACTAAACTTATTCTAATATAATATACTCGTAACTTAATCTAATTTTATTCTTAATTTAATTTAATTTAATTCTATTCGTAATTTAATTCTATTCTATTCTATTATACAGCTAATAAAAAACTATAGAAATAGTTTGAAAAAAACTTACCTCATTTGCCCAAACTGCGTCAATCCGATGGTGACCATGCCCCCAAAGAAGTTCCGGATCATTCGGAGCAGTATCGATTGTCGCAGGTGGTGGTCTCATCGAACAAGGATCGATAAGCCTAGGAACTGGGGAAAAAATATTAGAACATAAAAAAAAAGTCGTCGGAAAAAAAAGTCGCCGCCGGCAAGGACTCACTCCTGTAGCGTTCGCCGCCGCCGCCGTCGTCACCGCCGCCACGCCGGCCTCGGCCTCTTCCTCTGTCGCCGCCGGGGGCCTGCTGCTCCTCGTTGGACATTGCGCCGCCGCTGTAGATGGGGCGCCTTCGCCGAGTTCCGCGCGCCGCCGCCTGAGACTGAGGCTCTGTCCTCTTCCTCTCGGCGTCGCCGCTCTAGTTTTGGCGTCGGCGCTGGGATGGAGGATGAAGGAGGAGGGAGGGAGTGGAGAGGGAGTGGAGAGGGTATGGTGGTCTGGTGCGAGAGGGCGGGTAGGAAGGGGATAAAAAAACAAAGGTTGATAGCGACGGCGCCCCAGTCTCAGGCTTTGGCGCTTTTTGAAATTTTTTAAATTTCAGACAGCGCCAAAACTTGAGACTCGGGTGTCGTCGCTATCTATACCCTTAAAAACTCGATTTTCTGAGTCTCGGGCGCCGTCGCCAACTTCCCTCCATCAAAACATAATATTCTTGTAAATAGTTTTTAAACCACTATATTCGTGGTAAATTAAAAAAAAATATTTAGAGAATTTACCCCATTATGTCATTAAAAATCCTTAGGGTTTTTTTACTTTTTTTTTTTAACCCAATGGTAGGAGATTTTTCCAATTCTAGCACCATTAAAAAAAAATTACAAAACTAGCACCCAAATAAAAAAATTTACAATTGTAGCACCTTTTCTAACGGAACGCACCCGCAAGGTGCGTTTTATTAATGAACCGCACCTTTCAGGTGCGTTTCATAGGTAAACCGCACCTTAGAGGTGAGTTACGTGCCACGTCAGCAAGCGAAACGCACCTTAAGGGTGCGGTGTGCTTTCTCTGCCGCACGGTCTGTCAGACCGTTGGATTGAGTGGCGATCGGGCGGCGGACCGCACGCCAACTCAGCGATCCGCGCCACGGATCGGGGAACGCAGCCTGAAGGAGCGGTCAACCCTAGGGAAACGCAAAACGCGTCGGGAGGGCGCGGTTTCGCTTAGGGCAAATTTACAAGTCCGCCCCTGGAGGGTGCGGTCTGATGGTTATAAATACCCCCCTTCCCCTCTCATTTCTTCACACCACAACCCATTCTTCCTTCTCTCTCTACAATTTATCTCTCTAAACCCTCCCCCTCCCAAAATCATAGGAAATAGTGGTCTGTTGGTTGCGGCTAAGTCCGATCTGCTATCAGAAAACATTTCTTAGGTTTTTTCCTCAAAACCCGCCGAGCCGAGCCGAAGCTCTGTCCGAATTGCGCCGAAAAAATGGCCGATTGGTGGCAAGGAGAAGGAGTTTATGTTGATGAATTTCAAGCGGTACAGACTCATTATTCTGGTTTAATTTTTGTTGTTGTTATAAGCTTTTTAATTAATCTATGTACTAACCTCGTTGTTATTTTCTCGTAGGTTGGGGAGGACGTCGATATATACAACCAACGGTATTATCTCGAGCAAGGACCGTTGGATCCAACCGACTTGTACGACCAACCCAACCATCGGTCAAGGTATGTTTGGAACGATCACCCGGTACATACAATTCTTCACCATTTGTCCTTCTTTTATTTTGTTAATGTATTTAGTGTAATATAAAATAAATTTATGTTGATTTTTTAATCGTGTTGGTGGTTTTCAATAATTTAATCGAATACATAGCGCCACTTACTTCGACTCTTTATAAAGAGATGCACGTCTAAGGAAATTGGGTTTTAAGGGATTATCATATCCTCCCACTATCTGGGAAAATCGGGTATTAAGAGATCCTCGGATCCCCCCTTTTTCTGTCAAAAAGACTGCGTTTCTAAGAAGATGTATACCTCTTCTAAGAGTCTAACGAGTGTTGCTTTGTATTCGATTAAATTATTTAAAACAACCAATACGATTAAATTATTTACCAAACAACCAATACGATTTATTTTTATGTGCACAAAAAGAATTTTATTAATTTCAAAAATTTGAATATGTATGTTTCTATTTAAATTATTATTCATTAACAATGTTATTTATGTTAATTAATTTAGTATGTTTGTTTTACGATAATATGTATGTACCTCTTTAAATTATTATTCATTTACAATGTTATTATGTTAATTAATTTAGGACGTTTGTTTTATGATAATATGAAATATCTTTTTATGATAATAAAATTCTGCTTGATGTCGCATAATTTAATTAATTTAGTTATAAGGAAAAAACCCTTACTAATATATAATAATTAACGTATAAATTTTCGCTAGGAGGCACAAACAATAATCCGCTACGGGGGTACCACCAATGTGCTCCCATTCCACCCAGCTATCTTTCCCTTTCTCAAAAGGGCACGGTTAGACTCGATTAGGCATTTTAACGGCATCAAAGTCGATCGCCAACTCATCACCGCATTAGCCGAGAGTTGGAGAAAGGAGACCCATTGTTTCAACTTTAGAGAAGGAGAGGCCACCATCACGCTAAAGGAGAGACCCACTTTCTCTGTTTGGATATCGGTACACCATACGATCTACTCTTCTCGTGCCGTCCATGCAAGTAACGTTAGTGCATATTTGATGGAGGTCTTCAAGCTTCGGTCTGGTAGCGACCTTTATTTTCTGAGGCTTCGGGTGGGATTTATCATTCCCGGTAATTGCAAATTGTGCATGTTGATTGGGTAAAAGAAATCATCTTGCTAATACTGGCTTTTGAACCAGTAAACCCTTAAGAAGGGTCCTAGCAAGGAAGAGGGTTCTCGATTTTCCGATTTAATCACAAGAAGAATGAAAGTTTGCATTAATTTGGTTCTTGACATGAACATGGAATTGCATTTCTGTTAGTCCTGAAGTCCCTTTACTTATTTTGCTGTTTGGGTGACCCGATGAAGATGTAGGATCTTTGCTCGGTTAGACAAACACATAATTATGTCATGCATTTTGAGATCTGTTGAAAAGATTTGAGCATTTATATTGTACAGTTTGTCTGATTATTATTGAGTGATTGATATGATGATAATCTTAATACAAAGGTTATATCGGAACTAATTGATGGTTGGAAAGGTTTCTGCAGCTTTACATTGTAAGTGTAGACATTCTGATTGAATTGGTTAAGGGCACACACCTATTGTTCAACCTTGAACATCCTTTTCTGACTTGAGATGGCTCTCGAGAAGTTTGATTTGAGAGCTCAAAAGTTGTAGCTTTTCAACTACAGTTGGTTCTCCGTTGATTATCTTATTTAGTACAGGTTCCATGCATATGCTTCTTTATAGGAAGTGACTTTTCCACTAGGTGATCATTCTAAGGGGTGACTGTTTTTCTGATCATTTGAGGGCCTTATAGGTCACATTTAACTATGGATCAACAAGCTATGCCTGTGATTATATGTCTGAGTGCGATCACAACCTGCCCATGATTATAAGCCTATTTGCGTCTATTTTCTGTCCGAATTTTATATGCAGCACCATCTATTACTTCTACTAATGCTCCAATTGGAGTTTCGAAAGGTCAGGATAACCTTAACTTTGATGAGTTGCTTTCGTTTGTGGGATCTTCTTGCAGAGTTTAGGATGTTGATTCTTTTGTGCTACTTTTGTTGCCCGTTTATTATTTGCTTGAAACTTTGAAAGTACTCACGGTATTGTACCTGACGAGGAAGTAGATACATATGCACAATTACGTCTAGAAGGTTGGAGGTCTATGTCGATGTTTTGTCGCTTGGTGGAGAGGTGTATGCTCTGGTATAGTTGCTAGAGTCACTTCTCTGTTATGTAGAATTTTGGATCGGGATGGAAGATCTTTGAATTGCCTTGATTTTCTCATCAATGCACTTGCTGAAATAAAATGTGAATGATATATTTGGTTTAAGTAGTTGATTTTGGCAATCCGATTATTGCCTTCTGGTTGCACCATCTTTTTGCAGTTATTGAATTGCCTTCATTCAAGTTCTGCAAATGATAATTATAAATAGAGTCCTAGAGGGACCATTTAGCCACTCAAGTTGGAAGATCTTTGAATTGCCTTGATTTTCTCATCAATGCACTTGCTGAAATAAAATGTGAATGATATATTTGGTTTAAGTAGTTGATTTTGGCAATCCGATTATTGCCTTCTGGTTGCTCCATCTTTTTGCAGTTATTGAATTGCCTTCATTCAAGTTCTGCAAATGATAATTATAAATAGAGTCCTAGAGGGACCATTTAGCCACTCAAGTTGCACTTTTTCTCTATCCTCTTAAACGATAATTATAAATAGAGTTCTAGAGGGAGGCTTTGGAATGATTCACTGAAATCAGGTAAATACATGGAATGGTGGCCATGTTTGGGAAATGAAGTTGGTAGGAAACTTGGATCCTGTTGTTCGTACAATTGAAATGATCTCTAATCGTTCTAGTTGCCTTTATGCTATATTCTACCATGAATGCTCCAATTACAGTCCTGGATGGAACTCAACTTATAACATGGAATGATGATCATGTTGGAGAAAGGAAGCTGGTCCGGAAGTTTTGTCTTGTTCTCGCAATTAGAAATATCTCCAATCATTCTAGTTACTTAATAAATTCTCTAACTAGAGTCCTAGATGGGAACTTTTGAATGATTAATACTGATTGAGAAAATACATTGATTGGTGGTTATGTTTGAGCAAGAACATTGTATGTCCAAGCGCTTATGTAAACATTCTGGTCACCCTTTTACTCTTTTTCATCAAGACAAATAATAAATTAGCCCCTCTTTTTATGTTAGAGAGAGGAAGTTGTTGCTCTGATTATTATGACCCTTTGTGTGTTATTCTGAGATGATCATTGAGTGTTGCCCCTTTTTCACAATCTCAAGTTCAATGACAGTTTGTTAGCTGAACGTCCTCATTTGTTTGAGTAGCCTGATGAGGAAATAAAGTTATGCTCAGTTACTGTGTCATGTGCTGATTATTGCAACTTACTGTCGTACCGTTCATCTGATTATTAAGAGAATCTTAATACAATGACTTTGTCAGAACTCAATGGTGGTTGAAAAGGTTTCTGCAGCTTCACATTGCACATTTTAACATTTTGATTCAACCTTTAACTCGAAATGATGTGAGCAAGATTTTGGCACAATTATTGATATGAGAGCTCGAAAGTATTATAGGTTCCCAACATCAGTTGGTTCTCTGTTAACTATCTTATCTACTTTCAGAATCCGTGCATTTGTTTCTTATTCTAGAAAGTGACCATATGATATGTTTATTTCAGAACTCTATGCTCGCTTTTGGCTATTGTATTTGACAGATGTGCATCCTGAGAAAATGATCGGTGATTTGTCCGTGATAACATAATAGATTCGGAGATCACAAACTTTTGAATGAGTTAGACGATTGGCATAATTTTTTGGTGGCTTAGTTTGGCAAGTTTTCCCCCTCCTTTAATCTATAAGTTTTTATGAGCTCTAGCCCTGAGATTACAAACTTGATTATTTATAGCTCCAATGGAAACATACTTTCAAGAATTGCGACACTAAGTGTCTAGGTGCAGTATCAAACTTATAACAGGGCCCTGTGATTTCAATATGATACTTAATTGAAGCATTATTGCTTGCTCCTGGTTGCCCCGTCACTTTCTAATAGTTCTACTTGTGCTAATTTCTTCATTCAGAATGAGAAGTGTTTAGAGTGACTGTAGCTTATATACGGTTGCCTTTTTGCTTGTGCGGAAACTCCTGCAACTTAAGCTTCCCTCCTGCTTCATTGTAGCAAGTTACATTTTTTGTAGGCCGGATCATAGGAATGATTTTGCTGTTGTGCATGTCCCTTTAGAGCGATAACAATTGGAATCTCATGAGTCCATGTAAGAGATTATCCTAGGAGAAAGTGAGGTTCATGGTTGGTTTCAAATATATTATTTAGAACATATAAAGTTAGGAAATGTCATGGCTTCCTGTCTGGACTTGAAAATTGCAATTCAACTGGAGCTATTAATAGAAGGTCCTGAAATGGGGAGTGGGGACCTTGCTATTTTCTACTTAATGATTATGCTTCTGACAGCTAGTAAAATTCAAATAAGGAATTAAATGTGGAAGTCCAAATCAGTCTCAAAGCAAAAGCATAAGTTGGTAATGTGTTACTTTCTTTAAGATTCGGTTTGTTTGCAGTAAATTATTATGGAAGTGATTAGAAGGACCTATGCTTTCATTTCATTTGAAGATTTGGATTGTGATGGATCCTATAGAAAACTCTTGCTAGTGCCCTTTTGCGTGTTGAATGCAGGGGATATGATGAGCCTGCTTAAGTCAAAATAAAAGGCACATGATTGGTATGTTCATTGGTAAAGGAGGCTTCGGCAGAGAATTCATTATTTTCTAGTTGTGGCAAATTGAATTATGTACTCATCTTGTTTAACACACCCCTTTGAAGCAGTAAACATTTAAGGGTCCTAGCAGGAATGATTGTTCATTGGTTGGCAATTTTCCAATTTCAAACAGAGGGGGAATGTTATATTTGTTTGCTGGAGTATTGGAAGGAAACACTTGAGAAGATCCTCGATGCAATCATTCTTAATTGGCTGGGTTCAGCTTGGTTGAAACATGTAAATTCATGGCAAGGGTATGTGAAAATTCAGATGGACATGGGAATTCCGTCTCCAGTTAAGTGTAAGATGTCTGAGTGATGCCAGAGAACTGTCACTGATTATGGTAACTAGCATCCTGCCGTTACTAAAGAACACCTATGTTTTCTGACTTCCAAATTTTATGTGCTGCTGCATCTATTTTTTGAACTATCGCCCCAATTGGACTTTGAAAGGTCAAGGATAACCTTCTGCAGTTCTGCTGATAATTTTCTTTCGTTTGTGGGTCTTCTTGCAAACTCTAAGTTGTGGATCCTTCTGTGCCTACTCTTCATCATCCATTTACTTCCTTTTATGTTGAAAGTGCTGAAGGTATGCCAACTCTGACGCAACTTCGTAGCTGTACTTGAATGCATCTTCGCGATTTCTATTGGCTGAAGTCCTCAAGTTGTATGTGCATATAAGTTTCGGAATGAAATTTCTATGTGCCACTCGCTACATTTCTCAATGAAATCACAATTATCCCTCTGCTATATAATGATGATGCGATTGCTTGTTAGAGATTTCATCATTTACAATTAAGAAATCTGCTCTGATCTTTATAATATGACATTGAACCATTGGTGATTGTGGCCATAAAAGCTGATGTTGGATTTTTGACCGATCAAAGCCATTCCTGACTCGTCTAAAAGGGAGTGTTGCTAAATGCTTAGCCCCTGCTCATGTGAATGGTCAATGCCCTCTGCCAAGGGTTTCATGCTTTTGCTTGCAAGTGTGGGAAAGAGAGAAATGCATGGTCTTTTCATGGGTGAAAGTCGATCTTTGCCAAATTTTGTTTCCTAACATCAACAAAATTTTGTTGTGTTTCACTACTGCATTCCGAGGTTTCTTCGTGGTCGCTCAGGCAAATACTTGAATGGGCCCAAGAACCAGTCTCAGTACTAGCAACTTGGATTCCAGGGGACCCTCATATTAGTGGAAAAGTCTGACCCAGATGTGTAAAGCCTAACTAAGAGTGGACAATCAGGGCCTCTTTCTTTCCCAAGCTCCCCTGTCCCCGCGGCCGGGACAGCTCCGGCAAATTGAAGTCTCATGAGTTCGGTACTGAGACTGGTTCTTGGGAGGAGTTGGTTTTGTTTAAAAAATTTGTGCCTTCAAGGAGTACCAGAGGAAAAAGTCAGACATAGATGTGTTATGATACCGATTTTCTTACATTGGAATGAACAAGGAGATACCTTCTTATATGTGGACTGATCGTGGCTCTGATCAAAGATCAATGATTAACTGAGAAGGGCGAAAAACTCTAGATACATTATCAACTTAAAGGTATGGGTAGCCAATTGTTAGCCAATAAATATATAACAACCATGGAAGATGACTAGAATATGGTCAAACCAAGAAGCTCTGGGTTATTACATAACGATAAGGTATGTTACCATGTGTTGATATCAAACGTTCAATGCAATTGCAACAAGTTGTTTGTATTCCCTTGTTTTCTTAGCCTGAGTTTGGAGCTTTAGTTATTGGATTGTGCACTTCATTTGCAGGGAACAAACCAAGTCAAGCCCACCCGGCTAAACACATCATCTGTTGTTCTAGAGGAGTTGAGATACTTTGACACCAAATTCACAAAGCTTATTGGAGACTTCAGGCTTCAGTAATCTTGCCAAATCTGAGATGGCTTCTAACGCCGCATAACCGCTGGCATGGTTACACTCCATTTCACCATGGATCCTGAAGATTCCTGTCACCTTCATTGAAGTTGCTGTTTGGGTCTTCATGACATACTATGTCATTGGATTTGATCCCAAATTTGGAAGGTAATATAGAGGCTCTCGGATAATAGTATTAGTAATTTTGGTTTTTGAGGTTGCGTATTTCTTAATTGTTTCTAAACAACTGTGTTGTGACATTGATAATGCAGGTTCATTAGGCCTTATGTAGTGTTGGTGGCAATAAGTCAAATGGCATCTGCTCTTTTCCGATTCATTGCTGCAATGGGAAGGAACATAGTTTTTTGCGAACTCTTTTGGCTCATTTGTTCCGCTTCTTTTTGTATTGACTGGATTCATCTTATCTCGAGGTTGGTGAATAATGTTTTTTCTTGTACTTTCCTTTTGTACGTTCCTCAAAATTACTCAAGTCCTAAAGCTAATCTATTTGACTTCATGTTACAGAGGATGTAAAGAAATGGTGGATTTGGGCGTATTAGTAGTTAATAAATTCCTTGGACACAGTTTGAACCATGTAACATCCTTATTCCCACATGGCATTCCATTATGAATTCTCTCCTTTTTTACCTCTTCTTCTTTGGCCTAATTTCATCTCCATTTTATTCTCCTAAATCCAGGTTCCAGCAAACTCAAACTCGCGCGTTCTTCACAGAGCCACATTGGTGTTGGCTAGGAGTAGGGAGCAAGTCTAGGATTCATGTTCCTATGCAACATCTCTTGCTCTATCGTAAGTAACTCAACCAAGTTTCTTCCTTGCTTAGGTTCATGCTTCTACTGCAAGAAATCTTTTTCCTCGGGAATAATAATGTTTTTTTTTTGAATGGAGGGAATAATAATGTTTTGATGAGGTTAAATATGTACATAATTCGAGAAGCCTAAGGCACATACCTGCAGACTCCATTAAGATCGATTTCATCTGCTAATCTGCTCCATTTCTCCTCCTTTTGCTTCTTCAATTTCCAAATTTACAGAAGTGAAAAAGCGCTTGTCTTTCTCTGTCTTCTCGACTATTTACGTGGTTCATGCACTGCATCGGCCGCCATCAACCTGAATCCCTGTAAGTTCTCCCTCTCTCTCTACATGAGAATAGTAGAACTAACAGATTCGTTTCTCCCCGGAGAACACGCAGTCCTTAAATTTTGTCATAGTTTATTTTCGTGCTTCAACTATTTCTATTTTTTGTTTCAGTCTTCGTTCTATTTGGTTTTGCAAGTTAGCCCTCAGAATCTTTGGTTATAGTCCTTGAGCGTGCTGTGATGTTGAACTTCAACAGTTTGATGCTTTGTTCATCACTGTCCCTGTTCTTGCAAAAGTTGATGGTAACCTGGGTAATTGGTGGTGTGATTCGTATATACAAGTTGTTGGTTGGTTTCTTTGACAATAGTAAAATCCAAGGTTGGGGTTTCTCATTTGATCACGCCAGTTATGGTTTGGTTGCAGCTAACATGTGAATGATTATCTTTTGGTGAAGTAGACTAATACCTGATATTGTCGTTGGTTTAGAATGCCAGTCAAATTGTAATGGATAAAGTAAATTTAAACTCTTCAATGTTTCATTTAATCAGTGGTCACCTCATGTACCCATTGTAAATATTGCATGGATTGGCAACCATGTTTGAGAAGAAAGTTGGTCCGAAAGTTATGTTCCATTGTTCCTACAATTGAAGTTGTCTCTCATCATCCCAGTTGCCCTTCTGCTCTATCCTATTTAGTGAATGTCTTAACTAGAGTCCTAGATGGGAGCTTTGGAATGGTTAAATAGTGATTGAGAGAATACATGGATTGGTGGCTATGTTTGAGTAACAATCTTGTCTTTCTGAAATGCTAGAAATTATTTAATCATTCCAGTTGCCCTTCTGCTCTATCTTGTGAAGAACAAGTCTTAAATGGAGTCCTAGAAGGGAACTTTGGAGTGAGTGATACCAACTGAGATATACATGGACTTGTGGCCATGTTGTTGCTCTAAATGTTTTGTCCCTCTACTCTATCTTGTGAAGAAAAAGTCATAAATGGGGTTTTAGAAAGTTACTATGGAGTGAGTGATACTAACAGAGATATACATGAACTGATGCTCATGTTGTTACTCTAAATGTTGTGTCCCTTCGAGTGTTATTTTGAGATGATCATGACAATTCGTTAACTGAAAGAGCTAGTAGGAATCCTAGAGGAGCCAGAAGGATAAAAAATCACAAATTCATATAGATCCATCGGCCTAACCAGCAACCAAAGATGTATGTAATATATGAACAGACAACAAACGTTGGGATTATGCACTATGACAGTATGAACATGATACCGCGAGAATCTTTTCAATGAATACTATGAAAATGCAGTCCATTCAGTTTATGGTGTATCATAGTATGATTTTCTGATTATCTTTGTTTACATCTGCTTGCGACATATTTTTGCACCTACATTACTTCATTCAAATTATGCAAATTGCAATAGATAAAAAGTAAATTTGAACTCTGGAATGTTTCATTCAATGAGTCACCTCGTGACCCATTGTAGTCTGGTAATCCACAAATGATTATATGTTGCCACTTGCCATATTGATTTTAGTTAAGTGACCGTTTACTTGCTACAGTTGCCCTTTTGCTCCACCCTACTCTGTGAATGTCCTTACTAGAGTCGTAGATAGGAACTTTGGAATTATTAGTATTGACTTAGAAATACATGAATTGGTGACCATGCTGAGTGAGAATGTAGTATGTCCAAAATTCTAGCAATTATTTAATCATTCCAGTTGCCCATATGATGTATCTTGTGAACAAAGAGTCATGAATGGAGTCCTAGAAGGGTACATTGGAGTGAGGGATACCAATCAAGATATACATGGACTGGTGGCCATGTTGCTCTAAATGGTGTGTCCCTTTGCGTATTATTTTGAGCTGTTCATAATCGTTTACCCCTCTACTCCATTTACAGTTTAATCATGACTATATTTTGTTCACTATGGAATCCCTAAATTGGATAGGAGAACATTTTAATGACCTGACAAGAATACCAAGAAGTATTCTCCATTAAGTTCAAAATTGACATAAGTTGAAAATTGACATGAGTTCAAAATCATAACAAAGATTTTCAAATTTAACTTCATCATTAGTAATTTGCTCGTGCTCCAGTTTTTTGTTGGAACTATGTAGACTTTAAGTCCTACATGGGTTTACCAAAAAAAAAGTCATGCATCGAGTCCTTAAGAAAATCTTTGTTATGATTGTTACCGCACCTAGTTTGTGACAATGAAGCTCTTGATATGACAATTATGTCCTCTGATTATGTGGCGAAGAGCATAGTGACTGTGATGATGTGACTTTTGAACCAGAAGAGAAATTTTGTTTTCTGGTGGTCTTGCTTGCCTTATGATCGTTCATTTCTTATTTTATAGATGACCTTTGAGCTTATTTCATGCTTATAGAACCCATTTTACTTTTCAGAGTTAAAAGCTCTCTTTGAATTCCTGTAATGGAATTTTGGTGATACTACCCGATGAGAAGATAGTAACTCCTCTTTTATGGTCTGTTGACCGTTCACAGATTCATCAGTAGTCTATCCTTCCATCCCTTCATTTATTTTGCACATTCAAATGGTTTGATGGGGAAGTATATATATAAGTCCAAAAGATTGGAGGTCCATGTCAATGTTTCGTCGCTTGGTGGAGATGGCCTTGCTCTCGTATTAATCCTAATGTCCCTTCTATGTTGCGTAGAAATTTCTATCTGAATGGAAGTTCTTTGAATTGCGTTGGTTTTCTCATCGATGCACTTGCTGCAATTACATATGAAAGGGTATATGTTGTTAAAGTAGCTTGAAATGGTTGTCCAATTATGGCCTAAGATTGCCCCATCCTTTTGCAGCCACTTAATCATTTCCATTCAAGTTATGCAAACTGCATCAAATATGAAATATCTTGTTGCGTGTCCCATAGTAAATTATACTGAAATATCTGTGGCCATTTTGGTTTCTGTTGAATCGACCATTTAACCACTCAAGTTGCTTTTGCTCTATTGATTATAAATGAAGTTCAAAAGGGGAAATTTGGAACGATTCATTAAAACCAGGTAAATACGGGGAATGCTGGCCATCTCTTATCATTATAGTTGCCCTACTTCTCTATCTGTACTTTGTGAATGCCCCAATTAGAGTCCTAGTTGGCACTCGACTTATAACATGGAATGGTGTCCATGTTAGAGAAAGCAAGATGGTCTGAAGTTTTGTCATGTTGTTCCCAACTCTAATCATTCCAGTTGCACCGACTGAGAAAATACGTGATGGCCAAGTTTGATTAAGAACACCATTTTTCTGAAATTCCAGATACTATTTAACCATTACAGTTGCTCTTCTGCTCTATTTTGTGATGACAAAGTGATGAATGGAGTCCAAGAAGGAAACTTTAGAGCGACTGGTACTAAATGAGATATACATGGGGACTGGTGGCCATGTTGTTGCGATAAAAGTTGTGTTCCTTTGCATGTTATTTTGAGATGAACATAATTGGTTGCCCCTTATTTTGTGTTCCTTTGCGTGCTCTATTTTGAGATTATTATAATGATTGTCAAGTTCAATCATGACAATATTTTGTTAACTGTGGAACTCTAGATGACAATCCTAGAGGGAAACTTTTCAATTATTTGACAAGAATACTAAGAAGTACTATTTTGTTAAATGTGAAACTCTAGATTGGAGTCTTGAGAGGGGAATTTTTTAACGATTTGACGAGAATGAATACTAAGAAGTAATGTCCATTATGTTCAAACTTGACATGAGTATATTCTAGTTGCCTTTTCTCAAATTTTGTTTTCTGGTGGTCTTACTTGCCTTATTAAAGTTCATTTGTTATTTGATAGATGGTCTTTGACTCTGTTGCAGACTTATGAACCCATGTTTCTTTTCCATGTTAAAAGCTTTGATTGAATTCATGCAATGGAATTTTGCTCATACTTCCTGATAAGAAGATGACATGCCTTCTTTTATGGTCTTTCCACTATTGGTAAGATGCAGATTCCTTTATTAACATTCATTTCTTATTTGACAGATAGCCATATGGGTATCTTTTTGTTAAAGTAGCTTGTTATGAATGTCCAATTATTGCCTTCTGGTTGGCTTATCCTTTTGCAGTCACTAAATTGTTTATGTTCAAGTTATGCATACTGCATCAAATATGAAATATCTTGCTGCTTGTCCCATATATAAGATAAGCTTAAGACTCAGGCTTGTTTTATTCAATCATTGGTCACCTTGTTGACCCAATTTTAGTTTCGTGATCCACAAATGGTTTTCTGTGGCAATTTTGGTTTTTGTTGAATCGATCATTTAACCACTCAAGTTACACTTTTTCTCTATCAATTATAAATGAAGTTCGAGAGGGGAACATTGGAATGATTATTGAAACCAGGTAAATACATGGAATCATGGCCATCTCTAATCATTCTAGTTGCCCTGCTTCTCTATCCCTACTCTGTGAATGCCCCAATTAGAGTCCTAGTTGGTACTCGAATTATAACATGGAATGGTATCATGTTAGAGAAATCAAAATGGTTCGGAAGTTTTGTCATGTTGTTCCTACAAATGAAATGCTCTCTAATCATTCCAGTTCCCTTATACTCTATCCTACTCACTGAATTATCTAACTAGAGTCCTAGATGGGAACTTTAGAATGATTAATATTGATTAAGAAAATACATGGATTGGCGGCCATGTTTGAGAAAGGATGTTGGCCTGGAAGCTGTGTCCCATTGTCTCCTACAGTTGAAATTGTCTCAAATCATTAAAGTTGCCCTTCTGTTTTACCCTACTCATTGTTGCCCTTACTATCTAGAGAGTCCTAGATGAGAACTTTGGAATGATTGACTCCGACTGAGAAAATACATGGAACTGATGACCATGTTTGAGTAAGAACACCGTCTTTCCGAAATTCCGGCGTTTATTTTTAATCATCCAGTTGCTCTTCTGCTCTATTTTGCGAATACAAAGTCATGAATGGAGTCCTAAAAGGGATCTTTGGAGTGACGATATCAACATAGATATACATGGGGACTGGTGGCCATGTTGTTGCTCTAATGATGTGTTCTTTTGCTTGTTATTTTAAGATTATCATAATCTGTTCCTCCTCTAGATCAATCCTTTTTGTTCCTTTGCACGCTCTATTTTGAGATGATTGTCAAGTTCAATCCTGACAATATTTTGTTAACGCTGGAACTCTAGATAGGATTCCTAGAGGGAAACTATTTAATGATTTGACGAGAATACTAAGAAGTATCTGTTATGTTCAAAATTGACACGAGTACATTCTAATTTCCTTTTCTCAGATTTTGTTTTCTGGTGGCCTTACTTGCATTATTAACATTCATTTCATATTTGATAGATGGTCTTCGACTCTGTTGCAAGCTTATGAAACCCATTTTTCTTTTCCATGTTAAAAGCTCAAGTTGAATTCATGTAATGGAATTTTGCTGATACTTCCTGATAAGAAGATGACAGGTCTTCTTTTATGGTCTATCCGATGTTGGTAAGATTCAGATTCTTTGGTAATCTATCATGCTGTCCTTTCATTTATTCTTCTCATTCAAATATTACATATACGCATGGAAGTTGGAGGTTCACGTTGATGTTCCGTCGTTTGTGGGAGAGGTCCTTGCTCTGGTATAGTTCATAATGTCCCTGTTATGCTGCGTATAATTTTGAATCGACAGGATGATATTTGAATTGTCATCTGGTGGTCCCACCTTTTTGCAAGTTATTAAAATAGCTTCATCCAAGTACTGCAAACTGCATCAAATAGTATGTTGCTTGTCCCATAGGACATAGCTAATAAATTTAACTCTGGGATGCTTCGTTCAATCATTAGTCACCTCGTTTATCCCATTTTGGTATGGTGACCCACAAATTGTTATCTATGGCCATGTTGGTTTCCGTTAAAGCGGCCATTTAATCACTCAAGGTGCACTTGTGCTCTACCCTATTAAATGAGAATGATAAATAGAGTCCTATAGGGGAACTTTTGAATGATTCATTGACACTAGGTCAATACATGTAATGGTGGCCATGTTTGAGGAAGGAAGTTGGCAGGAAAGTTGTGACCCGTTGTTCCTACAAGTGAAATTATCTCTAATGAATTTAGTTTCCCTTATGCTATATCTTACTCTGTGAGTGTCCCAACTAGATTCTTATATGGGACTTAACTTATAACATGGAATGGTTGCCATGTTAGAGACACGATGTTGGTAGTTGTCATGTTGTTCCTACAATTGCAATTATCTCTAATAATTCCACTTGCCCTTCTGCTTTATCCTACTCAATGAATTCTCTGACTAGAGTCGTAGATGAGAACTTTGGAATGATTAATATTGGCTGAGAAAATACATGGACTAGTGGCCATGTTTTGAGTATGAACGTTGTTTGTTCAAGCGATCATTTAATCATTCTGGTTGCCCTTCTGCTCAATCTTCTTAAGACAAAATCATAAATTAAGTTCTATATTTATCTTTGAGAGAGGAAGTTGCTGCTCTGATTTTTATGACCCCTTGTGTACTGTTCTGATTTGATCATTAACTTTTGCCCCTTCTGCACCAACTCAAGTTCATTGACGGTTTGTTACTTTGAGATGATCATATGATCAGTTGCCCCCATGCTCCATCTCAAGTTCAATCATGACAATACCAAAAGTCCCGAATCATAGTCTTAGGGGAGAGCTTTTGAGTGATCTAAACTAGAATACAAAAGATACTTTCCTTCATGTTTGAAAACACTAAATATTGTCCATTATGTCAGGTATGCCTTACCAAACTGTTGTGGCCCTTTGCACGTTACTTTGAAATGATAGTAATAAGTTACCCCTCTGCTCCATCTCAAGTTCAATCAAGACAGTAGTGGAGGTCCTAAATTGGAATCCTAGAGGAAATTTTCAATGATGTAACAAGAATACTGAGAAAATACTGTATGTTCTGTTTAATATGGCATGAGTCCTCAATATTATACTTACTGCATTTGCACTCTGTTCCAATTTTTGGTGGTACTGTATAGTCTTTTAAGTCCTTCATTGACTTCTCAGGAGGATCTTGGTTATGATTGCCACCACATTGTTGAGTGAGAAAATATTTGAACCTTGTTGGTTCATAAATGGAGCTGTTGATACGATAGTTATATTCTTTGATTATGTAGTTATAGAGAATCATGAGTTATGATGGTGTGAGTGCTTACTACCTGTTTTGGTGGAGAATGGGTTGGACGATTGTCATCATTCTTTGGTGCGTTAGTATTGCACTTTTTATTCCTATAATCTATTAGCTTTTTATGATTTACAGCTCGAAATCTACAAAGTTGATTATTTATCACTCCCTGGAGAGGCACTTCCCGAATTCGGACACCAATTTTCAATTTGCAGCGTCTTGGTGATGTAGCCAAGTGACACATTTCTCTCATTCTTGATCATGAAGTCTTTGATCCAATCTTTAATCTGATTCTTACCTGTGAGTCGTTATTGCTTGCCCTGGGTTGCTTTTTTGCTTTCGAATGGTCACAGGCTCACAGTTGTGGTAAGTCCTTCAATCAGAATGAGAAGGTCCGGATGGAGTTTAGCCATTAGCCTTAGTTTCCTTGTGTGAAAATTTGGGTTGAAGACTCAATTTGTGTTGAAGCATGAGTCTTGCTTAAGCTGCTCTCTTTCTTCATTGTAGCAAGTCTTGTTTATTGTTGGTCGGAAAAAAAGAAATGATTTTATGTGAGCCATATTTGCTTGCTGTTGTGCATGTTTCTTTAAAGCGTTGGTTGTTGGAACCACGAGTCAACATCTGAGCGTACCTATGAGAAAACAAGGTTAATGATAAGTTTTAAAATATATTATTATTTACAGGATCTACAACTATGAAACCATATGGCGCTTCCTACCTGGACTTGCATTGCAATTCAACTCATAATTAGGATGTCCTCGAATGGGGACCTTACTATTGTCTCCTTAGAGATTATGGTTCGAAAAAGCTACCTAAGTCCAAATCGGGTCTCAAAGTAAAAGCTTGCTTAGTCTTTGAATGTCCTTTCCGTTTTCATACATCGGTTGGAAATAGGTTCCTTTATTCGAGATTCAGTTTGTTGCAGTATATTATTATGTTAAGGCTCATGCATCTTGGTTGATGATTTAGATAAACATTCATTTGTTGTCCCCTGTTACCATTCTTCTGAATTTGTAAGTGGAAATGTATGTCCTAGGAGGAATCATGTTTTGTCCTTCCTGTTGTATTTTCAAGCTTTCATGATTTTCCATGATATTACCTTGTTGTTTTGGCTTAATTGAAATCTTGCTTTCAAGTAATTTCTGGTCTCCCTTCCAAACCTTTAAAACATACTTGTTAGCTGGAGTCTTAGCATGAAACAATTGACAAGGCTGGAATCGATCATACTTAATGGCTGGGTTTGGATTTTGAAACGTATGTGCTTGCTGGACCTAGGAATTGCATTTTCAGTTCTGTGTAAGATCTCTTGAGTGATGCTCGCAAACTGTCTGTGATTATGATATCTAGGATCATGTCGTTATTACAAAATACCTTTGTTTTCTGTCCAATTTTATCTGCAACACCATCTATTACTTCAACCAATGTTCCAGTTGGAGTTTTGAAGGGCCAAGATAACCTTACCTTGATGAATTTCTTTCATTTGTGGGATCTTCTTGTAGAGTTTAGAATGTTGATTCTTCTATGCTACTCTTGTTGTCCATTTATTATTTGCTTTGAACTTCTACTAGTACGCATTGTATTCCAGCTCTAACACAACCTTGCAAGTGCAAATTGATGGCAATAGTACTTTGGCTTTGGGAGATTAGTAATGTGCTGAAGCTGATTGATTATAACATATGCATCTTAATAAAAGATTTATCTGCTAATGATATGTGTAACTTGGAAAATCCAAAATTGGTTCCGCATTACCCTTCGAAAGAGTAGTAGGGAGTCAAATTTAGTCTTTTGTGGCAACCTGATGTCCTTAATCAGCTTATCTGATTCGTAAGTATTCACTTTAGTGTCGAACTTTTGTAGGTTGCTATCTATATTCTGCTCGGGCCTGACAGGACATTGTTAAATTGTGATGGGTCCTATAGAAAACACTTGCTAGTGCCTGCTGCCTGTTGAATGAAACCATGCAGGGGATATGAAGAGCCTATTTAAGTCGAAATAAAAGGTACATGATTGGTAATTTCCCAACTGGAGTTTGAAAGGTCAAAGATAACCCTACCTCTGATAGGTTTCTTTAGTTTGTGGGTCTTTCTTGTAGACTACGGTATGTTGATCCTTCTGTGCCTATGATTCGTCATCCATTTATTTCCTGAAGTCATGAAGATGTATGTGAATGAGAAATTTTACAATGCTATATAGTATTGGTGCTATAGGTTTTTGTCTTTATGGTACAACTTAAAATTGTACATTTACGTTATGGTACAACTTCAAATTGTACCTATAATTTTTGTACAAATTCTTTTATGGTACAACTTGAACTTGTACCTTTATGTGATGGTACAACTTCAAGTTGTAAAGTTGTACCATAACATAAGGGTCCAAATTACTTTATGGTACAACATAAACTTATACATTTAATGTTATGGTACAACTTTAAGTTGTACATTAAAACATCAATACTATATAGCATAGTAGAAATGCTCGTATGTGAATATCACTATATCAGTTTTATAATGAAACTCCTGGTGTGCTACTCTCTACGTTTTCATCCCTCTGTTATATAATTATGCGATTGCTTGTTAGAGAGCTCTTCATTTACAATTAAGGAACCTGATCTAATGTTTATAATATGACAGTGAACCATTGGTGATGTGGCCATGAAAGCTGTCATTCCTTTCATCTGGTCGCGTGTATGAAGTACACAAGGTACAACCATTTATTTCCTATAAGATGCCCGCTTCTGGTCATGTTGTTGGTCTTCTTCAGCACTCTTTGGCGAAACCCATAAAAGGATCAACTTCCTTGTATGGCTCCTGCAAAGGAGTCATGTCCTATAAAGATCAAGTTGAAACGTTCGCACAGTGGTATCCCTTCAGATTGAATTTTTACGCATTATCTACCTTGTCATATTCTTTATTACCTTTAGTTCATTGGATGGAGGTCTCTTTTCCTGACTCATTTCCGAGGGAATTTTTCTGAATGGTTAGTCCCTAGATCACTTCTTCCTCGTGTTAATTAATACTCATGAAGTGGCAAATATAGTCTACTAGATTTGGTCTCTCCTTATGCGAATGGTCAATGCCCTCTGCCTAGTGTTTCATGCATTTGCTTGCAAGTGCGGGAAAGAGAGAATTGTAAGGTCTTTTCATGGATGAAAGTAGATCTTTGACAAATTGTGTTTCCTATCAATAGAATTTTGTTGTGTTTTTTAATGCAGGTTTCTTCATAGGCCCCAAGAACCAACCTTACCGGTAACTTGGATTCCATGGGCCCCTCCCATTAATGGACAAGTCAGGCAGGTGTGTGCAAAGTGAAACCCCATGAGTTTGGTACTGAGACTGGTTCTTGGGAAGAGTTGGTCAACGCGAGAATTTTGGTTTAGTTTGGAGAATTGACTTTACACAGGAGGGACTCTTCTGATGGCAACGTACCGACCGAGTGGGGACGTGGGCATGCGGCCCATGCAACGTTGGCTGTCGGGTCGGACACCCAAGCCCAACCAGCGTTACTCATCCCATGTCAGGTTTGGGAAGATATATTGATGGACTTCGTGGAAGGATTACTTGTCTCTGGTGCTCGGTCAGTATTGTTTGTGGTGGTGGACAGATTAACCAAGTATGCTCATTTCATGACATGCAGTCACCCTTATTCAGCTCGCAGAGTTGTTGAGGAATTTATCAATGGAGTGGTTCGGCATCACGGAATACCCACCTCGATTGTGTGTGACGGAGATGTGATTTTTGTGAGTCACGTATGGAAGGAATTCTTTTCGAGGACCGGAACCCGCATCAACATGAGTTCTCCCTATCACCCTCAGTCAGAAGGGCAAACGAAAGTGGTCCACTGGTGTGTTGAGCAATATCTTCGCTGTTTTGCGCATTCAGCCTCGACGATGGAAATTGTTGATACATGGTGTAACACCTTAGGCGAATCCCACATCGACAAAGCACAGGAGAGATCCATGGTTCATAAGTAAGAAACCGACCTTAACTGACAAGACGCATTTTGGGGTGAAATGGAGGAGTTCTTGTGAGAACTCTGAAGTTAAACGTGCTTAGTGTGGAGTACAACAAGGATGGGTGACCTTATGGGGAAGTCACCTTGAATTGCACCCCAAGGCAAATCCGTGCAGGTGTAGAGGCCCAAAGCAGACAATGTCTTCGTCGGGAAAAGGTTCGGGATGTTACACATGGAGCCAACGCTTTCTTTTCATCCTGATTCTAGTGGAAGCTATTGGAGTATAATTAACATTCAAGCCATTATGAGCCCAACGTCAACAACGGGAGTAGCCAAGAAGAAGCTTGTATATGTAGGAGAAGACTATATAATAATATAATTAATGAGATAGTTGAGATATAATTGTAGGTTAGTTTTTTTTATTGAACGGAGGCCAAACGCCGGGATCACAAGCGAACAACAGACCAACTAATTAGTGGTCTAAAAAGACAGAAAAGATCCAGACAAAGCCAACAAATGCCAAGTCTCAGAAAAACAAAGAGACAAACAATCAAGCATCAGAGACGCGCCGAGCTAATTGGCATCAGGCCTGTGGGAGACCATTCTTGCAAAGCTTACCCCCACAATGTCTTCCCTGATAATCTGGTTAAGTTCCAATGGGAGATTCGTCAGTTCACACGATTCAACGGGATAGACGAGACTGTGCTTTGAGAGCCAGTCCGCGACTCTATTCCCTTCGCTATACGTGTGAGAAAGACGAACCACCCAATTCCGGTTTAGCTCAATACGAATCTTCTCTAACATCGACATGTGGGGATGGACCAGATTGGTCCTCTTCCTGATCAAGTCAACTGCAAGCACTACAACAAATTCGGCCTGTTATGACGGGGATATTTCGTCATATTATGTACCTGTTTTGTCATAGTTGACCTAATATGACAAAATTCTTTGTCACAAACTTTTGTCATTTTATCGCCGTCAAGATAGATCAAATGTGACAAATTTTTGAAATACATTTGTCACAAATACTTCCGTTACATATGAGGTTCTGGTTAGTCTATTGTGACAAACAAAGATAATATGACGAAAACTGTTTGTCATATATTGATACTTATGAGCAATTTGTTGGTCATATTAGACGATCATTGTTTGTCATTACAGTATTTTGTGACGAATAATATTTGTCATGAGAGGTTCATAATTTGTCAGAATCCTAATATGACAAATCAGGTGTTTGTCAGGAAATGGTTATAATATGACAAACTGAAAAGTTTGTCAACATGTTTTGTCATAAACTGAAGGCATATTCCTGGGTTTATACTCTTCCATCACATTGTTGTGACTAAATTATTTTGTCATAAATTATGTTGTGACGAATATCCTTTGTCATATTTTCCTATTATGACGAATATATTTTGCCATTCCAGTGTATTATGACGAACGCATTTTCTCGTAACTTATAATTGTGACTTGGCCCTTTTGTCGTAAATCCTTATTATGACGAGTATATTTTGTCATTTTTTCCTATTATGACGAATTTAGCTCGTCATGGACTTGTCATAATATGTGAACTTTCCATTGTTGTCACATTTGATCTGCTTAACAAATTCCATAATGCGAAATTTAATCCGCAAACTGAACATGGAGATATAATTGAAAACATCTACCATATTACATCCATGACCATTCCCATGTCCCGCTAAGGCCTTGTTCACCATAAACAAACATTCAAAGTAGTCCAACATCACACAACCATGAAACTCCTTGTTCACCACAACACAAAGCATGATAACTTTGTTCACAAAAGCATAAACTAACATACTTAAAACATCAAACACCTAGCCTACATTCTCATCTGCCTCTGCAAACTAAGGCAGTGTTGTTACCTTGGACTTAGGAGTTCATTTGCGGGGTAATTGGCGAGCAATGACTAGCACTTGATGCTGTAGCTTGTCCTGGGCGGCTTTCATCTGGTTCATCTCCTCTGCTTGAGTATCAAACCTCTCCTCCTGGCTCTTTAACTTTTCTTCCTGAAGTTGTATCTTCTCAGCCTGGCTTTTTAGCTGCTCCTCCTGACTCTGTATCTTCTCAGCAAACTCCTTGGCTTTTCTTTCCGCTTCAGCCCTTGTTGCCTCCAATTCTGCTTGGAGTTGAAGCTCCTTTGCTGATCTTGGGTTCTCCTTCGGTCCATACTTCACCTTTTTCTTGAGGACCTTCTCAACAATGTCACGGCCTGATATAGGCTTCCCCTCTGCCTTTGCCTCTATCCACATGGACTGCATCTCCAACTAGGATTGAAAGCAACACACGGGTAATGATATATGTCACATGGCTGGTATGAACTCAGTGAAAATCAAACAAGCCACAAAAGGATGAACTCACATAGTTCTTCTGCGGTTCCTCCGTTACCCAACTACCGTCAGCCCGCTGATACCTCTTCGCATACAATAGGAGATCTATTGGCTCCTCCTCTACGGTATCAGAATCCTCCATATCAGTTTCCCGCTCTTCTTGAGTAGGCTGCTCCTCCTGCTGCTTTTGCTTCTTTTTCTTCTCCTACACGAAACAAGGAAAGTTACACAATCAGGCAGAGTTAAATTAGTCTTTGAATTCGAGAACACGTACCAACTCATATATTCTTTCAATGTATAAATTAGTCTTTGAATTCGAGAACACTTACCAACTCATATATTCTTTGATCAAGCGATTTTGCACCAGAAGTGTGTGCATACACTTGCTTACTCTTGTTGGCTTTATTTATTTGGCTTCGCTTCTGCATATGACAAATACAAGTCATTAGCAACCATTTATTGTAAGGCAAGGTTACACATGAAAGAATTGATGATGAAACAGAAGGTGTTACTTACTATAAAGTTTTCACACTCAAAGTGATCACACAGCATATGCCAATCCTCTATGTTCATGTCCACTGGAGGGTCTGTCCTGGCTGTCTGAGGGTCTTTCAGGTAGTGAGCGTGCATCGCATACTTGTAATTGATGAACCGCTTCTTCATTCTCTTCTCCATAATCTTCCTTGCATCTGCTCCTGCCGTGTCTATGTCAAATTCATCCTACATAAACAACAAGTATATACTTCATTTACCAACAGATCGTGAAGTTTCCCAAGTCAAGTAAAACAAACAAACAGCAGCAAAAAAAATGTCCATATTACCCTACTTCATGCCAAACTAGGAGTTTTCGGAAATTACCTCTAGCTTCTTGAATAATGGGTGCTTGTCTGCTTCAGTCAACTTGGACCAGTAGTACTTCCGTATCGGGGCCATCAGGCGTGTAACGACGCCCAACTCTGTCTTCAACAAGCTCTCATTAGGCCCTACGAATGACTGCCCATTCTCCATTACGTAGATTCCATCTATCTTGCCTCCAGTTCCGGTTCTCTTCATTATCTCGTACCCTTTGGACAGTCCCCTCTTTTTAGCCGCAGGTGCTTCCAATCCAGTTGGATTACTACCTTCTCCGGTCTCATGATTGGATGCTTCTGCCTCGGAATCATCATTGCCATTGGGTTCGTCTGGATTCACAGTGTCTGTGCGTTCAGTATCCTCATTCACTGATGCTCCAGCTCGACATCTACTCCCCCCGCTTACAGATTCGGTGGACCGAGCAGGTTCTTGCCGCACCCTCCCTGATCTTGTCGCCCGGTAAAAATCCGGGATCGGCACTGCCTTGTCAGTAGCAGCCTTCTTCTTCTTCAGTGGCGGCATACCTACAACATAGGGGCAGGTTTAATGGTCAAAAATCAACACACAGTAGGTGCCGACCTCAATTGAAGGCAAAAAAAGATTAATTGCAAAGACCAACAAAGCAAAACCACAGCCATCAATCCACATACTAGCTTCACAGTTTCAGGATGTGTAGCAGTGGTTTTGAAACCACTATGTAAAGTAATATGGGACCTAACTTAAGATTTCAATAAGTGGACCTAACTTAAGATTTCAATAAGTGGACTAAAAAGTCTATAAGCACTCTGTTATGCAAACTTAAGAATCGCCTTAACTCCTCTAAACCACAACAACATCAAATTTAATAAGAGCATTATATGGGACCTAACTAATAGTTTAGATTTGATCAAATCTGGAAACTAGAAAGCATACACCCCCACTGAAATATGGATGAAATATGAGTGTTCCTTAATCTGGAGCAACAAGCAATGAGGGATCTCGAGGATCGAGGGCATCAACATAAACACAAACAAATCGGAGAATCGAAAACCCTAATCGACAAACCAAATCACAAACAAATCGACTAACACAACAATTCGGAAACCCCAACAGTATGCAGAGGGACCTCGAGAGGAGAGGAGAGGAGGTCGAGGGCATCATTAGAAATCGACAAACAGAACAAATCGGAAAATTGAGGGAATCATTAGAAATCCAACCCCTAATCCACAAACCAAATCACAAAAGAATAAGAAATCGGAGAAGAAATCGAATCATGCATGTCGCGGCAAACACAACATAGCAAACGGAGAAGAAATCGAATCATGCATGTCGCGGCAAACAGAGCATAGCAAACGAAGAAGAAATCGAATCATGCATGTCGCGGCAAACCTGAATGGCGATTCTGAAACCAGCGCCTGACTGTCAAACAACGTCCCACAACTAGAACGACGAGAAGACACTACACAGCAATGATGAGTCTCAATTTCGCGGGGAAGGTTCAGAGAGAAATCGCCATAGGAGAGGTAGCGGCTGTCGGCAGATTCGAAGAAGAGGGACCTAGGGTTCTCCTTTCGGCAGATACAAAGAAGAGTGGAAAGGGCTTGGCTTACCTAATTTAAAACGGGCCCGACTAAAAGAATGAAAGGGCTTTGATCCCTTTAATCATTGGGCTCAGAAGACAGCCAATATAAACCATTTTTGAACTAAACCCATTCTCCCTCCTACACAAACACTACAAATCTGCACCAGAAACCCAATCAAACATGAAAATTCATTGAACCAGAGACGATCTGGGTTTATGTTTTGCCTGGGTTCATATACGAAAACATAAACCCCATTTTCAGACTCAAGTAACATCGATAAAACTTGAACGCTATATTCAATATTCTTCGTATAATAAACCCAAAAATCTGTAAAAATGAAACTAAGCCCCAAAAAAATTGGTCAAAAACAACTATGGCCCCCCAAAAATCTGTACATATCTATGTAAAAAAAATAATTCTGTAAACATATAAAGGGCGCCTGGGTTAAATGTACTGTTATGCTTCTTCCTCGTCACTAAAGGATGGATCATTCCCATCTGGGTGTTCAGTTTCATTCGTGGTGAAATGATGGTCATCTAAAGTGTCATCCTCTATCTCCTCATCACTTGCTTCCATTGCTGCAGCTAGTCCATCAATGGCTCGTATGACTGGCTCAGTAACGATTGTTGGTGCCTCGTCATCACGACTCAAATCCGCTAAGTCGCTTTCACTTACATTAAAATCAGAAATGTCCACATCTTGTTGGTATGACTGATTTTCATACACTGGATCCCCATGTCCCGCTTCCTCCTTCTCGGGAACATCGTACAAACTTCTTGGACATACCTTGTGGACGATATGCCATGCACCACCATTCTTAATATCTGCAATGTAGAACACTTGGTTAGCCTGACTGGCCAATACATATGGGTCCTCCGTACACCATTTTCTATCCATGTTTATGCTCGTCAAGTGTCCATCCATCCTTATTCCATTCTTCTTGTCCCCCACATTGAACCACTCGCACTTGAATACAAACACCCGATGCCCTCCAGAATATTGCAACTTAATAATGTCTACCAGAACCCCGTAATAATCTATAGTCTCGCCATTGTGGTCAGCCCGAACAACGACACCACTATTCTGAGTTCGATGCCCTTGATCTGCCATTTTTATTTGGTATCGAACCCCGTTAATGATGAGTCCAGGATATCTAGTAATACGTTCATCAGCCCCTAATCCTAGGACATATAAATGGTCAGTCTCTTTAAGCGTGCCAGCCAAAAACTGTTCAGACACCTAAAACATAATACACGGCTGCTGTGAGTTAGAGAAGAGAAACAAATGGAAATATAAAAAAAGGGGGCTTCCAAAAGTTGATAGACTGAGATGGGTAGCTAGCTGCAATCAATAGATTGTGGTCTTGTGATTAAGAAAAGAGAAAAAGGGAGGATTTGGGCTTACAAAGGTTTTAAACCAATATGGGAAGTTTTCAGCAATGGTTGTTGGGGTACTGTTTGGATAATTCAGCATTCTCTGTTCCGTATGCATACTGTAACCGCAATTGTTAAGAACAAAAGGTATGAAAAAATAATAAATGGGGTTTAGAGTATACAAAGGAAGAAGAACTTACTTCAATTGTTCTTCAATTTCATCACAATTGGTGAAGACATACCATTGAATCTTATGGAACTCAGCCTGCCCTATAGGGTCGTAGTTTGCAGCACCTATAGATCTACCTTGCTGGCGGAAAACATCAAACCCCTTGTAGTTCAAATCGTCTAACCCATCATCATTTCTGTCTAGCCTACTTGCTCGGGTTTCAACACCTTTAAGATATTTAGAACAGAAATCTGAACATTCTTTCGCTATATACCTTTCGGCAATCGATCCCTCGGCACGGGCCTTATTAGAAACATAAGATTTAAGAGTTCCTAAAAACCTAGTTAAATAAAAACCAAGAAAACGTCATAATACCAAAGTTAGCTACGTTATATAAAAAGTCGGAGAAAAAAATTAATGTGCGTGACTCAGGGTGTACCTCTCCATTGGGTACATCCAGCGATACTGCACCGGTCCCCCGAGCTCAATTTCGCGGGGAAGGTGAATAGGCAGATGCATCATCACGACGAAGAAAGCTGGTGGATACAACATTTCCAGGTTGCAAAGTATAACTGGAATGTTATCATTGAGTTTCCTGACAGTGGACTTCGATATCGTTCTTGAACACAACTCACGAAAGAATTCACTAAGTTGAGACAATATATTATATACTTCTTTGCTCAGGAACCCTTGTGCAACAACAGGCAGAAGGCGTTGAATGAAGACATGGTGATCATGGCTTTTCATGCCAGTGATTGACCGACCATCAGTAGTCACACACCGGGATATATTAGATGCATAAGCATCTGGGAATTTGATCGACCTCAACCAGTCACAAAATGGCCTTCGTTGTGCGGTTTTTATGGTGTATAAAGCGGGAGGCATTTTATACTTATCACCGTCTCTCACCAGATGTAGCTCTTTCCTAATACGCATATCTTCCAAATCCCGTCTAGCATTGGCTGTATCTTTGGTCTTACCCTCGATATTTAGTAGTGTAGCTATCACATTCTCACTAATGTTTTTTTCAACATGCATAACATCTAAATTATGCCTCAACTCTATAGTTTTCCAATATGGCAAACTCCAAAATGAAGCTTTGATTTTCCAGTTATGTGGAATATCATCAGAACTTCCCCTTTTCCTTTTCCCACAATCATTCACGACCACATCAGAGAGAAAGGCCTTATCTATTTGCTGCAAAAGTTGATCCCCAGACAACACTCTTGGTTTGCCTCTAAGTTCACGCTTCCCATCAAATTTCCGACTTTTTCTCCACCTATGGTCACTTGGCAGCCATCTTCGATGCCCCATGTAACACTCTTTATGACTAAAATCCAAACGTTCATAGCATGTCTCACTATTACATACAGGACAGGCTAATCTCCCCTTCGTACTCCAGCCCGATAGCATGCCATATGCGGGGAAATCGTTTATTGTCCATAACAACGCAGCATGTAAACGAAATGTTTCGTTTGAGTGTGCGTCATACGTACTGACCCCATCCTCCCATAACTCTCTCAACATTTCTATTAGGGGCTCTAAGTACACATGTATGTTATTACCGGGCGATTTCTCTCCAGGAATAAGGACAGCAAGAATAAAATAAGGTTCTGTCATACATTTCCAAGGCGGGAGATTGTACGGTGTTAACACGACAGGCCACATGCTATAGCTATTGCTCATGTTCCCAAAAGGATTGAACCCATCACTTAGAAGAGCAAGGCGAACATTCCTAGGGTCTGCTGAAAACCAATTATGTTCCTCATCGAATCGTTTCCAAGTTTCTCCATCTGCCGGATGCCTTAACGTATCATCATCGACACGCAAGTCCTTGTGCCACCTCATGTCTTTAGCATCCTCCTTAGTCATGTACAATCTTTGCAGCCTATCTTTTAGTGGGAAATACCTAGCTTTCTTTTGGGCTACATTATTTTGTTTCCCAGGAATGTATCTAGACTCATTGCATTTGGGACATGACTTGGCAGATTCTAGAGGACCTCTATAGAGTACACAATGATTTGGACATGCATCTATAGTGGTGTAACCAAACCCAAGATCTTCCATGTACCGCTTAACTTCATAGAAGGAAGAAGGAAGCGTCTCACCAACAGGTAACGCTTTCTTGACTAGGTCCAGATTCATGTTGAAGGCTTTATCAGTACTATTGGTGACCAGTTTATTGTTCAGCAATTTCATAACAAATGATAATCTAGAAAAGTCTTTGCATCCAGGGTATAATGGCAAATTGGCATCACGGATTAGCCGAGCCAATTTATCATTGAGGTCTGTTATATTAGAATAATTAGGTGTTGTTGACCCCTCAATGACAGGAGCATTTCCAGAAGAAGCACGCAGCATATCCCCTAACATATCAGCCATGTCATCCTCTAAACCCTCAGTCTCAGGCGCAACTGTAGGTTGCCTAGGCTGATGTCTAGTACTCCCAAAGTCAAACGACTCACCATGATGGATCCATGTAGTATATGTCTCCACCATGCCATTCCTGGTTATATCATCTGCGACAATATCCAACTTCTTGAAGTTTCGATTATTGCACCTTTTACAAGGGCATCTAGTTCTACCTAGCGTATCAACATGTTTGCTGGTAGCCCCTATGAACTCAGAAACCCCCTTTTGATATTCATCACAAAACCTATCCTTAAGCTTAATCCAATTTCTACTCATTCAATCTGTGCGTAAAGAAACTGACCTTCCCTTTATAGGCAGTTGGTCAAGAAGGAAGCACAGCGTGAGATGAACTAGAAAAGGATCTGCAGAGGGTATATGACAAACCATTAGGAACCAGTTGACTTGCACGATTTCTCTGAATGTCAGAAAAATTGAAGACATTAATCGAATCTTACCTTTGCTTAGTGCTTGGGCCGCCTTCTCTCTATTCTAATTAGCACAACTGGATGGTTGAAGGATCGAAGATATAAGCATCACCTGCCACCGAGTCAATGACAAGGAAACACAAGAGCTCATTCAGATAGATAACCCACCAGAATAGTCTTAAGCTAAATTAGCATTACATAGTAGCCACGGGAGGGAAGGACGACGCTTACCTATTTATGAGACCAGCGAGTTTGCTATGGGAAACGAGGGAGGGAGAAAGACCAGCGAGTTTGCTCTCCAATCCGGAAAAGAAATTTAGGTTTTGGAGATAGGGGATCTTTGAACTGCGGTGGTGACGGGGAGATTGGTGGAACAACTACGATGACGGAAATCCCGCCGGAGAGTGGCCGGCCCGATTGGTGGAGGACGGGTAAAGGATTTTGATGTCGGGTTCATTTGGATTTTTGATAGACTGCACAATTTCAAGAGACAAGGAAAAAGGAGTATAATTGTTCTCCCGATCGAGGGAAAGAGGTTGCAGACTAAAAACACCAAGTATGACAAAATGCCACTGTCACATATCGAGACCACTATATTAAGACCAACATTACATTTGGTCAGATCGGCGAGGGGTTATGGTGCTCTATTGTGACAAACCAATTTGTCGTTTAAACAATTCATCAAGACATAATATGACAAACGATACTTTGACGATCACATTTTGTCACTTTATGTCTCTTACAACCCGATGTGGGTTACCTATTTTGACGAACCATATAGTGACACACAAACTTGGTCACTTTATAAACTTTGACTGACAAAGTATTCTGACAAACTGATATTTTGTCACATTAGGAGTACCAAATGTGATATTTACAATTTTTGTCATATTATAGTACCTATTATGACAAAAGTAAAATGACAAAAAAAAAAAATTTGTCCTAATAGGCCGAATTTGTTGTAGTGAAGCTTCGAGTCTGATTCAACCAATAGGAATTTAATGTCTTTGTTCCAGGCGAGCTCTGGGCTTTGGTATAATCCCCACAGTTCCGCTTCGAGCGCTGTCACAATTCTGAGTTTGCTGCAGAATCCGCCAGCCTAGTCTCCATTACTATCTCGGATGTTCCCTCTGCAGTAGCCATGCCTGGAGTTCCCTGAGAAGCGCCATCTGTGTTCAACTTAAACCACCCCGCCGGAAGCGGTGTCCACCCTATCAATTGTTCATAGCCAGTCACAGTGTTTGTTGTGGCAAGATTGATACTAGTCGCTTCCCAGGCTTTAACCCACTCTTTGATCTTAATATGGATATAGTTCTGAAGAGTAGATGGGGATATAACTATACCTCTGAAAATCCTTTCATTTCGATTCTTCTAGATGTACCAGAGAGTGAGAGCAAAGCACTGAGCCCATTCCACAGGCCAATCTCCTCTCACGTCGTCTTCAAGATTGCTGGAAATCCAGTCCTCAAAACTTGCTGTGAATAATTGGGTCGAGGATCAGCGTAAGTTTGTCTCGATGGCATCCTGACAGAGAGGGAAAGCATCATTCTCCGTCAAGTGCCTGAATTTCCTTATCTGATTTGTGGACAAACGTTCCTTACTGGCCATCCAAATAAAAACCCTGATCCTTTCGGGAACTTTCAGCCGCCACACCCACCTCCAATAAGCTGGGGTTCTCGTGGACTGCTGGGAGTAATTGCTTGAAAGGCGGAACTGGTACTGAAGTGGCCATTAGAGGAGAGGCTCCAGAATATTTGGTCCTTCTTCGTTGAAAAGGGGTCGATCAAATTCAGTAGGATGCAATTGCTGATATCTATCGGCAGCAGGGACTCAAAGTCTTCAACTTTCCAGCCTCGGTTTGCATCCCAGTAGTCTGCTACATTGCGATTCCTCTCCTCATCAGGGATTTCACCTATCGCACATTCCAACAAAGATACATGTAAAAGCCAAGGATCAGTCCAGAACTTAGTGTTCTTCACATTCAAAACATTATGGGCATAACCTTTGCGCAACACATTCGTAGTTTTAGAAAAACTACGCCAAGTAAAGGAACTTACCTTATTATTTCGAAAGACGTCAATGCCTTCTCTCGAGAGAGGCCATATTTGCTTTTTACCATACGCGTCCAAAGGTATTGGTGATAATCTTCCAAACTCCTAAGGCTAACATTGAGAGATTGGCCAGCTTAGTCGGTCTAACTCCTGCGCCCCCTGACTGCGAGTTAGGGAAAGTTGCTCCCAAGCCATCAGATGAAATTTGCTTTTACCGTCTTCTTCTCCCCAAATGAACTGCATGTTGCATTTATCCAGAGATTTGCAGATCATAGCAGGCAAAGTTTCTATGAACATAGAGTAGATCGACATTGAAGCAGAGATCGATCTCATCAGAGTGATACGAGCTGCGAGAGAAAGATGTCTCATTTTCCACGTGGCAAGCTTCTTTTGAATTTTTATAAGCAACTCTTTATATCTGGATCTTGTGACTCGACCATTGATAGTATTTAGACCCAAGTATATCCCCAAGTCAGCCGTGAGGGGGATACCGGCTCTTTGACTAAGGAGGTGAGCTCTGTTTCTCGGGATGTTGGGGGAGACAAACATAGCCGATTTATTAAGATTAATATGCTGGCCTGAACTGGAGCAGAATTCTTCCAACAAGCTCTGTTGACGTCAATCTGTCTCCCCTCTGCTTCTGCAAAAAGAATAAGATCATCAGAGAATAACATATGTGATAGCTTTGGACCCTCTTTGGACAAAGAAAGGGGTTTCCAAAGTTTTTCATCAACTGCTCTTTCGATCCTATGGGCAAGACTTTCCATACATAAAACAAAAAGAAAGGGTAAAAGGGGATCTCCTTGGCGGACTCCTCTAGTAGGACATATCGGGTCCGTGAGTTATGAATGTGAGGTGTATTTTACCAAAAGATAGTAAATGGGTTAATATTTTTATAGGGCTCGAACTTTATTCTATTCTACCCACAATCACTAATTTGGTCCAAATCGAGAGTTGACCGTTAAGTTAGTACATATATTTTTTATACTTTATAATTTGGTACCTATATTATTTTTATACGAAACATATTATTGAGAAATTACGTTTGGATACCTAAAATTTTATACTATGATGTTTTAGTACCTAAACTGTCCAAAATTTACATATTGGTCCAATGTTTGGATATCAGTTGGATCCATGATCCAATCCACCAACTCACTTGATTCAGTCATGAATCCACCAATCCAACCCAACAATGCATGTATGTCAAATTTTTAGGGCAAAATACAGCTGTATATCCACAACTATAAGCTTTGTGACAAATATATCCACAAATATCGAAATACACGAAATATCCAAAAATCGGAGGGTCGTGTGGCAAACCTATCCAATTCTGTATGAAACTATAACGGCGTCTCAGACGGCATGAAATTCACTAACGAAATGTTGACTCGATGCCATCTCACCTGCCACATAAGCCAAAAAGCAATAAAACGTTACACGTGGATGCCAAATAGGATAAATGAATAAAAACGAAAATAAAAAACCCACTTCCCTTTATTTAATCCCGTAGGGCTCTTCCCCCTTTCCCCAATCTAACAAAATTAGGGTTCATCGTTGGTCTTGGTTTGAAGTTAAAATCGACGTCGTCGGAGAAGACGTCGCTGCGTGCGTTCAGCAACCTCGTCACCAGCGGCAGTCAACGACATCGTCAACAGACAACTTCGCGGCACGCATCACTTGAATTTCTAGCGAATCCGAGTTGGGCGAGGTTGGTCTTGAGATGTCAAAGCGCATATCTTCATCTGTGACCAGCATCAACAGCGGTGGGGTGTTTCTTTGCGAGCACAATGTTCCCGCTGTCGTGAAGACATCAGGCACCTCGACCAACCCAGGCAGGCAGTTCTATGGATGCCCGTATTAGCAGGTAAAACATAGAATCTGGGTTTCTATACGCATGACATTATGCTGATTTTGATTTGTTGACTGGATGGTTCTTGGTACAGAATGTGGATGGAAAACAAAAGTGTCTGGTTTTTAAGTGGGTCGAGAGGGTTGATGGTGGAAACCAGGATCTTGAGGCCATAATAGTACAGTTGGAAGATGCATTGCGCCTCGCTGAGTCTAAGGCGGAGAGGAGGAAGAAGGATAAAAATGCTTCGATCAAAGATATGGTTGCTCAAGGAAGGAGATTGAACGATGATATTCGGGCCATTTGCTTAATAATAAGAATTGTGATAGTTTCCAATGTTTTCTTTCTTATCTTTTTGTGGAGGAACCAAACTGGTTTTTAGTGGATGCGGGGAAGTAGTCTGTAAGTTTGGTTTGTAGAGGATGGGGGGAAGTAGTCTGTAACAGGGTGATTGTTTTGAATGTATTTGAAATGCACCACGTAGTGTGCTTTTGTATAATGGACCAAATAGTCTGGTTATTTGTCATAGTTATTCTCCTGTTGTGTTTGTGGTTGCAATGAAAGCTAATAATGAACACCCTTTAAGCAAGCTTAAGTGCATCATAGAGGCATCCCCTAAACATGAGTACATATTACAAGCATCCCCTAATACGGAGTACATATTACAAGCATCCTGATAATACTACTTGAGTCATGTCCTAACATAGCATTCCTAATGTTTACATAGCAAAATACCACACTAACTCAGTCGACTTCCAAAATACCCTCCTCGGAGGTCATTACATGGGGCTGCCAAAAAATAGAAATCGATTGTCCACAAATGTTTAGGCCCTGTTCACTTCCATTTTCGTTTCCTGTTTTCTGATTTCATGTGATAAATTTGGCAACCGAAATGAGAAAACTTGTTTACTTTTCATTCTGTTTTCTATTCGTTTCCAACTATGAAAACAGAAAGTGGCAACTTCCTGCTGTTTTTGGAAACGACAAAATGTTGTTTTCACCTGTTTTCAACATCTGTTTTCTCAAAAACAGGAAACAGAAATGAAAGTAAACAGGCCCTTAGTTCATCAAGTCTCTGGTTGTGTTGCTGGGGGGTGACTTCCCTGGACATCTACCACCGTAGGTTGACCCACATCCAACGCACATCCACGTGATCCATTCAGCTGAAAAGGAACACGTAATTAGTCACAAATTGAGACCTAACTTGATACAAAAGGAGCCTTCTATTGAATTTGAAACTTACCCTAACATATTGGTTACCAGTAGTTTCATCTACATAGACTCCTATTCCTCTTGTTGCTACCCTCATCTCACGTTCTATGGTTCTTCGATCATCGACATTCAGCCTAACTTGCTACAATGATACATCACATCAGGATACATTGACCTCACACTCTAGCAAAATAAAGTTCGCATAATACCTGAATTCCAGCCCCTTGATTAAGGGGACAAGTTCTAGCATTATGTGTGGCAGATCCACATTTGCTGCAATGGGACACTCTGGTCCTCTTTCCAGTTGCTGAGTCAGGTTGTTGCGTGGCCTCTCTAGCTCTAGGAATGGCCCTACTCCTCTACCAAGAACAAAAACAAAGGATTAATTAATGATATATTTGCAATGGAAAATGACTAGCATAAACATTGTAATTACGGACTAAAGGGTACTTACGGTTCTTGGTCCCTGAAAGACTGTGGGAGACTTGCAAGTTCATGCATTGTGGCCCTCTACACCACACTTCTCAGAATGGATTAGGGTTCCCCTTTTTGAGACTTCCTCACCCACTCCATTCGCTTGAGGTCGAACCTCAAACTCATGTGCTTCCTTCCTCCTATATTTTTTAGGCCTACCAGGCATAGCTCTTTGTTTTGGATGGAGCATAGGGTAGACAGAGGCCTCTGGCCATGCTTGTCTCCCATCGAAACAAGGAATGCCTACCTTGTATGCATCTAATACCACATGAGTCCAGAAGCATTGACTAACATAAGAAGCAACATCTTTCCTCAGATGTGAGATTGCTGAAATAGCATGGCAATCCACTCACTGTCCAATACCCACAATTACAGCTACGATTGTTGAGGTCGACAATGTACCCTCGACTTCCCATCCTAACCTCACACTTGTCATCTAATGTTCCCTAGAAGTGCACAATCTAGCAAGAGCCTTCTCCTTCTCAATTCTCTTCCTAATTCTGGGGAATAACTGATCAGGGTTATCAAACAACATTTTGTACTTCAATACAATCCTATCCATCAAATACCCCCTAATACCCTCAAGCATGTCAATCAGCCTCATTCCCCTATACTTGTTTATGGATCCATTCCACGTTTCACATATATCGGATTCTACAGAGTCACATTTGGGAATAGGGGATAGGAATGCTCGACAGAAATACCTAGGCTCTTGATACATGAAGTCTTTGTAGGGTGTTGTGTTTGGGTCTCCTAATTCTATGGCTTGCAATTCTGCACAAACCGCCTTCCAATCTACTTCATTACATGAGTAGACAGCCTTCCAGAAGCATTTCCGCACAACATCTGTTTTATTTTTTGCCTTCCCATTTGCATAAACATGCCTAGCACATTTTCTATGCTCAGCTTCAGGTAGAAGATCACATAGAGCTTCAACAAGTCCCTGTCACTCAAAACATTTCTAAATTAAACAGCTAGAAGTGTATATGATTAATGATTGACACTAACATTTGGAAATTAAACAGCTAGGAAAATTTCTAACATTCTACTGGTCAGAAATGACACTCCATCCTCTTCCATCTAACATGCCTAACTCTTGAGACAAAGTGTTCAAGAACCACCTCCAAGAATCTGCATTTTCACCCTCCACTACAGCCCAAGCGATATGATACATCTGATTATTCCCATCTTTACCCACAGCAGTTATAAGCATCCCTTTCACTCCCCCCTTCAAAAAACACCCATCTAAACCAAACATTGGCTTGCAGACCCTGAGAAAACCGTCTTTAAGGTTAGAGAACCCAACGTACAGCCTCTTGAAAAACACCTTCTCTTGACTAGGATGCGGATCCACCTCCAAAATGAACCTCCCATGTCTGTCCCGTTTGACCATTTCAGCTACATAGCTCCTCACAATCTCATACTCAACAACCAAACTCCCACTCAACATCTTTATAGCTTCTACCTTCGCCCTATAGCAGGTTCTCTTCTTAACATCCATGTTGTGCTTCAATTTTACCTCAACCATTATCTGATCAGGAGCCCACTTTGGATTTATCCTAAATCTATCTAACATATCAGCTGCAATCCAAGTTGTCGTTACTTGATTCACGCGTAGATTATGTGCACATGTGTGATTGAGTCCCACCTTCCTGACCATCGAACTTTGGTTCTTTCTGAACTAGCTAGCATAGACCCTCCACTTGCATCGTTCATCCTTACAAATTACTTCCCTTTTAGATGGTTCACTCCTCTTCCATCTCAAACAAGCTCCGACTGCTACAGAATGCAAAACCACTGCATTCTTGAACTGCTATGCATTTGCAAACTTCAACCGTGGAACAAACTGGAACTAAGAATGATCACATGTTGGATCATAATGGGGAGCATTAGCAAACGGTTCACCACCATCCTCGTCTGACAAATTAGGCATGACATGATCTGAATCTTCTGATAGACGATAGCTGGAATGTTTGGAAGTCTCTTCCCTTGCTTCATGTGCTGGAGGCTCGTCGTTGTTATGTGCTGCTTGCTCAGGTATCTCACTGACCTGATCTGCACCATCTAAACCAGCCTCGACATCACCATCTTGGCCACCATGCTCAACCTCATCATCTTCTTCATCCTCACTGTCTTCTTCTTCAAACTCATCTAGCTGCTCAACCTCCTCCCCATGGTAGTTAGACCTGGCCTTCACCTTCCTTTTTCTCATCTCCCTGTAAGCCCTTAGATTGTCCCTTGCAGCATCATACTCATCATCTGAAGTGTCTGCATTGTCTGAGTCATAGACATGGAACACTTCTTTAGCAACAGATTGAGCTCCATCCACTGCTGCAAATCTATCAGGTGATTCGGCCGGTTTTCCCGGATCGTTCTCTCCCACCAGTTCTTCCCACGAGTCAACCATCTGAACACAAACATGATTAACAATAGCATCACCACTAATTAGTTATTAACCTACTATTTATAGTTTATTACCCACTACCATCCAAATAAACAACACACTCAGAAACAATTATTGTATGATGGGGATTTCACAACCCAAGAATTAAAATACGTATCACTACAAAAAAGAGAAGGATTGGGAACGGCAAAAGTCGTCCCCGGAAATAGCCAAAATCGTCTCCATAGTTTTTGGGGACGACTAAGTCGTCCCTAATGTGTGGTGCCCTATACGCTTGTCCTTTATTCTTTTGGGGACGACAAAAATCTAGGTCGTCCCCAATACTAGGGACGACAGTCATCCCTGATTCCAACGAGTTGTCTTCCGTTTCTTTTTATTAAAGACAATGTGTCGTCTCTATAGGCATGACTTTGGTAACAACGAGTCATCCCCTAATCATTATTTTTAGATACAATATTTGGTCCCCTTTATCCATTTCATGATAATATTGTGAATATTTAGGGATAATATATTGTCCCCTTTTCTTTTTATATGGTCGATATATTGTCATCATAAATGTTAGATTATAGTCAACAAATCATTCCCACAAGTTTTATCTAAGGAGATCAAGTGATCTCTTATACAATATCTTTAGAGACAAAAAAATGGTCACATGTGTGACATTTGGGGACGAAAAATTGTCCCTTAACTTGTGTCATGGCAACAACGAATCAATACTCTTTTTGAGAAAGCATATCATCCCTTAGTCTTGACTCTAGAAAAAATAGGGATTGCTAAGGAAAAAAAGTTGAAGAAAACAAGATAATATATAACATCTTGCCTCCAACTTTTATTTATCCGCAAGGAGAATAATGGATTGTCACAAAGACTTATTATATACAACTTCACCTGTCAATCAATAGAAAGTTTACTCGACTACTTAACACTGGAAACATGTTAAACCTCTTTGCTTTTAGCGCTAGATTTGCTTGGCTTGCTCTATTGCTCTTGTTGTTAAGACAATTCTGATAGGATAGCTTGATCTTCCAATCTTCCAACTACCATACAGTCCAATTATGTAGATAGCAGAAGTCACTAATCCTACTTCTGCCATGGGAATGAAGAAAAAAAGTACCACAAAGTTAAATATTTTAAGAAATAAATAAAAATTTCTAATAACAGCAATATAAATAATAGAATATAATCATGTGCAGTGGGTGAGAACAATAACAACTAACTTGTGCCTATTCTTTGAATTATACATGAATAACAATATAAAAAAATTTGAGCAACATACTAGACCAAACAAAAAGGTGAGACTTGAGAATAACCGGCAAATGTAATACTCAAAGTACTTGCCTAGCTTCTTCTTCTCTTCCAAGTTCATGAATTCTAAATGTCCTTGATCTAAGTAGCATCAATAACCAAAAGATTAGTCGCGAGATGAAATATATAAAACCATATAGTATGCAAGGTGGGTGCATTATAGCATTAGTGTACAGAAAGCAATCACAATAAATAAAGGGAGCTTTTAGGTTCCTCTGCCTAATCCTCTTGTCCCATATAAACAAAACATTTTCTTACTCTATCCAAAAATTAGCCGTTGATGACCAAATACTAATTAATTAGGACTAGCACATCAGAATCAAGCATTTAGATCATTCTCTTAGTTAGTCTAATACGCTACTTATTCATTCAATTAGGTCACAATAACAGCACAATTGACTACAACTAGGAATTTTCCAGAGCAATAAAGAGAAAATGATGAAGTTAATTACTCTATACAAAATTAACATACGGATACATATCAATTCTAGATAGTATAATGCAAACCAGAATGTCCTTTTCCCAATGTTGTCAATGAAGCAAACAAGATGCAGAAACTAGATAGAAGAGGCAAAAAAAGTCTACCAAACATCGGAATGAACAACTAGCCATCTATCAAATCAATAAAAGAAAAGGAGAATGAAAGAAAATTGAATTCAAAGCCCTAAAACAACAATCACAATTCACAATTATCTAATACAATAAGTGGAGGGGAAGACCTGCTCCTACGCCAATTCTCTTCGTTAGCCCTTACATCTTGATTCCTATGGTAAGCAAAAGAATAGAAAGTATAAGTCACGACAATCGTATAAAGCCAATAAGGATAAAGCAAGACGAAGATAGAGAAGGCGATGGAGACCGCCGCCGCCCGCAAGTATCCGGCTTCCTGTATATAGGGTTAGGGAAACGAATGAATAGAATGAGGGTGATTTTCACTTATAGAGTACGGGTCAACTTCCATAACTCTTTGGTTGACTCTCAAAACTCTTAAGGCATAATTATTTTCATTACCCGGGTGATTAATCCGCCCATCACCATTTTCTCGGGGACGACATCAAATAAGCCAGATACGTATTGATATACTTTGGGGACAGTTTTATGAATTCGTCTCCAATGCCACTACCGTTGGGTTATCCGGAGACCAGTTTAAAGGGTTGTCCTCTCTGTTTGTCCCTTAAACTACTTAATTTTGTAGTGTATATACCCAGGAGAAGCAGGTTCTCACCTTCAGATTAAGGAGAAAAATCGCGACAACCAGATTTCCCCAGATAGCAGTGGTCCCTTGTCGAAATTTCTATGTTGCTTTCCCACCTTGAAACTAACCACCGAATCACGCAAAGTAGACAATCCACTATAAGAACCTTTCGAACCAAAATCAAAAGACACAACTATAATATTTGAAGGGTATGCGATGCTCACAAACAAAGAGAACCTGAAAATGGAGCTCCTTGGTTGCGATTAGTGTTTCTCGGCAACGATCTTCTAAGGTTTCCTGGACTTCGACGGTGCACCTTAGAATTCCCCATTGTGCTTGTGTTTCGTCGGAAGTATGGTGCTCCTGAGAATCACCATGGCGCCGACTGCATGGAACCCGTCGGAGTAATAGGGAGGCGATGGTTGGGGTTCCTGGTTCGAATCGAAATATGGGCTTGGGGTAGGGTTATTTGGTGGTGGAGGCGTCGATCGGAGGAGGATCGGTGATTATCCGGCGTGTTTCTGTGTTTGAAGCTATACTCTCGCCGTCAGAGTGGTCGGAAAACAGAGAGCTTGAGGAAAGGGGAGAAGACTGTTCGAAGTGAGAAATGGAAGGTCATGGCTCGTTTGGTGGTTTTAGTGTTTTTTATTTTTTATTATTTTTCTCTTTTAATCCACATCAGACAGTGGGGTCAGAAACCCGCCAAATCAGCAACCACAGTTTGTCCAGTCATCAGGTTAACTTACGGAGTTAACGGAGAAGACGAAAATGGATATTTCGTGTATTTTGATAGATGTGGATATATTTGTCACAAATGTGATAGTTGTGTATATACAGGTGTATTTTGTCACAATGGTTAATATTTTCACATGGCTCGAACTTTACCCTATTGTATCCAAAATAACTAATTTGGTCCAAATCGAGAGTTGACTGTTAAGTTAGTACCTACAATTTTTTATACTTTATAATATGGTACCTATAATTATTTTTTATACTAAACATATTGGGAAATTACATTTGGTCGTTTATGTCTACACCAAATTAAATGTTGGCAACCTACCACTCATGCATTTTGTTGTGTAACAAAGCGAATAAATATAACTAGCAGCTGGCGTTGCTGTGGTCCCAAATATTCATAAAAAAACCTAATAATATTAAATTGAAACTTATCACCATTCATAGGTAGGCCAACAAAATACAACCACAACAATGCAACTTCTCAAAAGTATTTAACCATTTCTGTAGGGCTGGTAAAAAGTGCATTAAGGAGGAGCTATGTAGCTCGAAAGTCGAAACCAATGAGAAGGAAATCAAGCCTTAGGGTTTCGCTTCCATCCATGGATGCGGATCACTCGTCTCCGATCCAACCACGTCAGGTTTTTCTGTAAACACGTTCTCACAAATGTTATTTGATCACCATAGCCGATCGAAATGTGGTAGAGTAAAGTGGAAAGTTACGTTGCGCACAGAACATTGGCATCCATTTGATTTGCAGGTTCTTGATTGTCCAATAGCAATGGGATCAGACATAATAATAAATTCACAATGCAAATGGAATTAAGATGAACCAATTGAAATAATGCTTGTATAGTGGCAGTTGGCAGCAACCAGATCATAAGTTCTGCAAAGGAAAAGTAGAGGATCCAGGAAGAGAGAAAAGATGCTTGCATGAGAGTGGACATTGTTTCCATAACTAGATTATATATTTGCTCGATTCCCTCAGTTATTTCTTAGGTCAGATATTGCTGTCAATAAGAAAAGTAAAATAAAAAGACTTCATCACATGTAAGTAAATTTCTTCTGGTGGAGATGCTCTCTCTCTCTCTCTGCCATCTATCAACATCATTTTTACTATTCCTAGTTTCTGCCTAAGAAATTATGAGGGAGCCATATTCAACTCGCCTGTATCAAACCATGTAACAAAATGGTCCCCTGTCCTAGCTAGGGTTTCTTTTCTCTTATTCGTTTTTTTTTTTTTGGGGTATATCTGTTCTTGTTTCCTTTACCCGATTCTTTAATGGCGGACGGTGCTTTCTTTACTCCTTTCCCCACTGCGAGACAGACAGAAAGGGAGAGCTGTGGTTGAAGAGAGTGAAAAGGGTCCCCGGCTTTACCCCAAAGCTTGCAGGACCAACCTACATAATACAAGCCAAAACGTAAAACGACACAAGCTGAAGCTACTATCATCATCAATGCTATTTCTCACCAACTTGCTGTTAGTGGATTGGGCTCTTCATTATTGGCCCATCATGTACCATACGTATAGAAGTCCACTAGGGTTTATTTCCCTTCTGTAGCCGAGAATTGTAGTGTGCTAAGCCATGTATATATACGTGTAACATACTAACATACCACCCAAAACTCTACGAGAGAACAAAACCCTAATAATATTTCAGCTAGGAGAGGTAATACTCTCCCGTAGTCTAGTCCCGTTCTCGAAGAAACCACGTAAATCGGTGTTGTTATTAGTTCATTTCAGCTTTGCTAACGGTGATAGTAGTCATGATTAATGGAATACTAAAACGATATAGATTTAATACTGGTTAAACTATAAAGATTTAATACTGGTTAAACTATAAAAATACGAACCACTTACTATATTGATCCATACTCGGATTCGATTATATTGAGTAAAACGATAAATCGTTAACTTAATAACTTCTGTTGTAAGTAAAATACTATGAAAGAATCCTGTACATTACAATCAATGGTTGTAATAATAACTAATAAGTCGTGAGATTAGGAATTGAACAATGAAACATACACTAATAAAGAAAAAATGCTCTCGATGAGAAATACAAAATGCTACTCATGCTTTTTTGTTTTTTGGCAAAATAACTCATATTATTGAGAAAATGAGATAGATTAGAGTCACATCACTGCAAGCAACCAAGAACTGAAATTGAACCTACCAAACTAGAAAACAATGAAATGGTTTTTTTGCCATCAGATGTGTCACCCTATTCTCTGACCGACCAACAAAGCGAACACAAACGAAATGAAAGCACTGCAATAACAACTGGATAAATTCAAAGATCGCACTTCCACAGACATCTTGTCGATCACCAGCCGCCACTTTGTCCAATACTGTACCTTCACATCACTTGCAAAAACCACTTGCTAGATGCAAAAGAAAAGCGCCAGACAATCGCATCCCGCAACGCCAATTAATAGTTCCACCAAATATTGATCCTCCATAGCACCACCCGTTGCCAACACTGTGCCTGAGGAATCCTGTAAAACCCACCAATCCGCTCCATGGGAACCCTAGGATCGCACCATCCAATAACACCCAAAAAGCTCTGGGTGGAACACCCTCCACCCCTCTCACCCCCTCTCCTTTCTCAATCCGCGGGGGGTGGGGGGTTGAGGGGACGCTAAAGAACCCTGGACCTGGCTTGAATCATTTTGAGAGAAAAACCGAGACAAAAAATCAAGGTAGAACATAAGGTGGAATCAAACACAACCCAATTTATTGCTTTCCAAATATGCTAAAAGAGAGGCACCAATTTCATAAAGTCCATCAAATTAAGAACATCCCGTCGATCTAAAAGCCTTCGCCAAAATAACTCAACACAAGTCACAGGAAAGGTGTCACAAAGAGGAAAAAGCCCTGAATCTACCCATAAGTCCATTGCCAACAGGCAGTGAAAGAATAGATGCTCCAGAGTTTCCTCCTCATCTAGGCAAGTCTGACACAAGGCAACACCTTGCACTCCACAGGTCGGCAAGGCCTCTCCCATAGGCAGAACTCTACCCAGGATCTGCCATAGGAAAAACTTGAACTTGAGAGGAACATGAGCCCCCAAACATTTTGGCCAGACCGCAACATCCCAATGACGGGCACTTTGTTTGATGTACCCATCTTGACTCTGACAAAACTGAGCAGCCAAATGATAAACTGACTTGACAATGTAAACACTAGATGTCTCATGGTGTCATACCAGCCCGTCAGGGTTTTCCAAAGTAGATAAGGGAATAGACTGAATCAGGAAATTGTTTCTTCATCAAATAACTTACGCAACCTAACAACATTCCAGATCATCGTCAGACACCACGTCGTCGGTCAAAATTTTGACGGTTGACTACTAACGATCAAAGTTAACGGAAATTAAACTTTGAGACATAATTGACGCAGGATAAACATAGAGGTACAAGCAGTGGCGTAGCCAGAATTTTATTCAAGAGGGTGCCATAAAAATTTACATATGCAGTCTCCTGTTTCATATAGTAAAATGATTCTAAACTATATGAATCGTTCAGAATATTAATATTTCACACTTAATGTGTCCCACCAAATAGTCATTCACAATTTTAGTTCACTTGATGCGTAGGTTGGTCAATTGTTTCATTGCATAATATGGTATCAACTTGTGCACTGGATTATAGTTGTAACGGCGAACAAATTTTTTTTTATTTTATAAAACTCATGGTTTAGAGTTTGCTATTCATTAAAAAAGGGCTTTGAAAACTCGAGAGATTGCTAAGCCTTCTATCTATTGTGTATATCTGTCTAGAAACAAAAGATAAGTATGATGAGATAGTGTGTCGACGAGAATATGAAGCGCGGTTAGTAAATAGTATATGATCTATGATTGAATCTCCACCAACAATTCAAGTTATTAATTTGGATCAACCCGTTTTTGATATATTAGTATCAGACCATTATGTGATCGAGATGTTTTTGTTCGAATCCCAATAATCCTTGATCGATGTGCAAATTTCTAGTCTATTTGAGTCATGGGGTCTCTGCTCTGAACTTGAGCGTGACAATATTCAATTTGCATAACTCTATCTCCCTCTCTCTCTCTCTCTCTGCTATGCATACATACATGCAGGACCACACTTAGTTCCTCTCTCCCGTGCTGGCGGTTTCATCGTTGTATTTTAGTATACTTGCATTTTTTTTCTGGCTTTGCATCTCGTAATTATTATAGATCCATATATGTCGATCTTCTCTATCTTTATTATCTTGAACGTTTGGTTTCTCTCACACATGATCTCGTCCAACCAATATCCCTCGCTTCAAAACCCTAGCTAGAAGGCAAGGAATCATGCATATCATTATTAACAACTTTAAACGAAAACCAGAGAAAGAAAGAAAAAGGAACCTAACCTTGCATCCCCACCCACATATATCCCTCGCCGCCTCTCTCTATTTATACACCTCTCTCTCTCTCTCTCTCTCCCTCTCTCTCCCTAGCTTCTCTGTTCCTCCTCACCCCAGAAACTAAAAGCGCCTTCATTCATTCATCAGCAGAGATGCAGCGTGCGCCATTATCAGCAGTTGAAGCTGCCAGCATGATCTCAGCTTTTCTCTCCTCTCTTTCCCTTGAGCCTGAGCCTGAGGGGAAGTTCAGATCATGTGGCAGTTTCACCTGTTGCTGGCTCCACGAGTTAATTAACGACCCAGATTCAGATCTCAGCTTTTCACAGAAACACCACACCAACAAACCCTAGCTAGCTAGTTCCAAAACCCTAGACGGAAGGTAATTATTCATATTATATCATGGTTAGGTTTCTTCCCCTGATTTTCCTTCTGCAGGACTCTAAGTTGGTAATACTGTACGTTTTTTTTTTTTTTGGGTTAGGGTGTGTTGACATTTTTCAGGGACAGAGTTTGATTATTGTCTTTTCACCCTGCTAGGGTCTCAAGTGCTGTTTGTTTGTTTGTTCCTAATTGTTGTGTTTCCTTTCGTTTTCGATCTCTTTCCATGGAGATAAAAGTGGGGAAAATTTCCCTGTGTGTGTCTCTAGTGTCTTTTATTTATTTATTTATTTTATTTCTCGACGCCTTCTCCTAGATCTGCAGGGCTCTACTGCTATTTGTTTTCTTTCCAAGAGTTGAGATTTGAGCCTACATACATACGTGGGATTTCCTTCTAGTCTAATTACAGTTTCAATTACAGTTTCTCGATCTGCATATATATCAGATCTCATAGGTACAGTGGGTATATATATACTTGGATTCCACACAAAGCTTTTTCTCATATACACATCTAGTTTAGGGAAAACCATACTTGTGGCTCTCAAGTGTAAATGGTGAATGGAAGGAGGAAACAAAAGTATACCATTAATACAGATTTATTCAAAAACTAGTGAAGTAAAAGAGGGTGCAGTACACGTTAACCTAGTCACGAGAAATGTACAATGAGAAGAAGAAAAGTACACCTGAACATATGAGAGATGCATGCAGGGACTATATAGTTACTTTTACTGTAAATTGGTTTCTGTTATTCTTCTTCTTTATCTGTAAATTGATTTTGTTCTGTGTTCAGTACATGACCACAATTGCACCCCGACAGAGCTTCTTTTGTGAATGTCAGAACAATTGGCACTTGTAATTAATTAGTTAACTTTTCATTTGGTTAGACAATAGGGATTGAGAGTACTGCTGGATTATGAATGGTAATGGTTATACTTGTTGGATAATTTGATAAAATTTTCATGTCATATGAGTATTGAGTGATTTAATGAATTCATATGTGCTTTTAATAATTTTGAATTTGGGTTGGATTTAAAATGAATCCAATTTGGGTAAACTCATTTGGGTTAGACCCAAATTGGTCTATTAGTGTGCAGATGAATATACACACAAAAAATAGTGTCGACCATCTCATTGAATGTCTTCAACCCACTTTCACTTTTTATTGTTTATCTTTCCACCTTTTTGTTTGTTTCATAACCAAAAATAAGACAAAATTGCATTAGAATTGGGTATTTATTTCCGTTGAATTGAGTATTTATTTCCGTTTGGATACTCAATGCTATGGTTCAATTTATATCCAAATCCAATTTGACCAATACTAAAATGGCTTCAAGTGGACAATACCTAATATTGAATATTTTTGTCATCCTCCATGTCGTATGGGCATCGTCAGTCATTCTTTGTAAGCATGGCTATTTGGTTCGGGCTTTTTGGTTTTATCCGAAACTGGATCGTATAGCTCGGATAAAAACCGGACCGGGACCGGATAACAAACAATCCAATCCAATCTTCGGTCCTAGATTTGAGGTAAAAAAAATCTTTAGGGGCCGGATCGAAAACCGGATAAAGACCGGATAAGAGAGGCCAACACCCAAAATTTAACCTCTTCACTCTTTCAGGGCTTAGGCCACTCAAATCTCCCCCTCATGCCACTCAATTCTTCACAAGGTCAATATAAAATCAAGACCAAATTGGGACCGGACCGGATCAAGACCGGACTGTATCCAATCCAATCTTTGGTCCTTATATTTTCGAAAAGACCGGACCGGGACCGGATCAATTCAAGCCAATTTAACCGGACCGGACAACCACCCCTAATTCTTTGTGGAGATAGTCATCAACAACGCAGGTTACTGGTGTTTAATATCTACCCAATAATTTATAGACGTTCTTCACCAACACCCTCTCCATTCTGATTTTCCATTAGTAGCTTTCCCCCCTTCCCAATAATTAAGAAAGGATACATTTTCGGTCCAAAATTCTATTGTCGAAGGACCTTATAATCTTACAAGTCATATCAAATCAGAAAAAATTACTAATGAAATAATCTTGATTTATGCAACAGTAATGGACAATTTAATGGAATAGTAGTCATGATTTAATCAATAATAAATGGGAACGTAATAACATTGTTTAAAAAATAAATTAAATATTCAATGTGTATTACACCGATACAATATAGGACAAAATTCGGAGGTATATTGTAGATTTCCATTTGAACACTTAAAACTTATTGATATGATTTTTTCTTAATATTTTTTCAATACACTAACTTGACTATCAATAATATTTATGCAGTCTCACCGAGAATATGGTATGACAAAAGATTATCCGTGCAAACAATATGCATGAAATTGATCATCCGAGCAAAGGACTAAGGCTAAGTGGTATGAATCCTTAGGAAATTTGTTAGCTTAGAGCCGAGTAGATGGAAGAAATTAATTTTAGTGGAGGATTACAAACCTTAACAAATTGTCTAAAAAACATGCACAACATTCTCAAAATAGAGATCAAGAGTGCTTAACTAAGACTTAGACGCGAGGTAAAACGAAATTATCTCAGAAGGAAATCGTTAGATGTATCATTTGAGCTTATACCAATGTCTCTTATCAGTGTTTCTATTTGGTAATTGATAGTATGATAACTTACTGCTTTGTTTTTAGCCCAAGTTTTAGGTTGTCCGTCAATTATTTTGTCTTGTATTATTTGTACACTTTAATTATTCACTTTCATATGTCTTGAAAAACATTGCAAATTGATATCGATAAATGTGCCACAAAATATAAGAATTTTTTGTCAAGAAAATTTTCAAAAAATATTTGAAAAATATTGTTTGCAAATTAATCACTTCTCAAATTGAGCTCCAAAGTAGGATTCACAAACACGTTCCCAGACTTAGCCATTTTCAGGCAGTTTCCCAGTTTTGGCATAGCCTTTTGATCAGGTTCAAAAATGGTCTTCTGGACTTCATATCGAGCTCCCAAATACTTTAATGTGTAAAGGGACACTTCAACTTCAAAACAAGTCATTAATCTTCAATTTCCATCTAGCCAATTGTAAGATATGAATCTCCAAAGTAGACACCATGAAACTGTTTTTACACTGAAACAACATATTAGGTCAACCTAATCCTATATGAGGTCGACCGTGCATGTCACCGTAGCAAAGTCCTGAATCATATTATTGAGAAAATGAGATAGATTAGAGTCACATCACTGCACGCAACCAAGAACTGAAATTGAACCTACCAAACTAGAAAACAATGAAATGGTTTTTTTGCCATCAGATGTGTCACCATATTCTCTGACCGACCAACAAAGCGAACACAAACGAAATGAAAGCATTGCAATAACAACTGGATAAATTCAAAGATCGCTCTTCCACGGATATCTTGTCGATCACCAGCCGCCACTTTGTCCAATACTACCTTCACATCACTTGCAAAAACCACTTGCTAGATGCAAAATAAAAGCGCCAGGCAATCGCATCCCGCAGCGCCAATTAATAGTTCCACCAAATATTGATCCTCCATAGCACCACCCGTTGCCAACACTGTGCCTGAGGAATCCTGTAAACCCACCAATCCGCTCCATGGGAACCCTAGGATCGCACCATCCAATAACACCCAAAAAGCTCTGGGTGGAACACCCTCCACCCCTCTCACCCCCTCTCCTTTCTCAATCCGCGGGGGGTGGGGTTGAGGGGACGCTAAAGAACCCTGGACCTGACTTGAATCGTTTTGAGAGAAAAACCAAGACAAAAAATCAAGGTAGAACATAAGGTGGAATCAAACACAACCCAATTTATTGCTTTCCAAATATGCTAAAAGAGAGGCACCAGTAAAGTCCATCGAAGAACATACCGTCGATCTAAAAGCCTTTGCCAAAATAACTCAACGCAAGTCACCAGAAAGGTGTCACAAAGAGGAAAAAAGCCCTGAATCTACCCATAGGTCCATTGTCAACAGGCAGTGAAAGAATAGATGCTCCAGGAGATGAATGAGATAGAAACCAAGTCTTAGGGTTTCGCTTCCATATATTAACACGGATCACTACTCGTGTTCCATCCAACGATACCATGTCTTTGTGAGTATACCTTCTCATAAATGTCCTGCGAGCGAGTAGTGATGAAATGGAAAGTTGCAGAACGTTGGCATCCATTTGATAGCTAGGTAGATTCTTGATTTTCCAATAACAATAGGATCAGACGACATAATACGAAATTCACAATGCAAATGGAATTATGTTGAAGTAATGGTTTCGTAGTGGCAGCATTAGATGCTACAAGGAAGTATCCATGGAAGGATATAGCAAGTTCTGCAAAGGAAAAAGGAGACGATCCAGGAAGAGAGAAAAGATGCTTACATGAGAGTGGACATTGTTGCCATATATTGTTTGTAAATAAAAACCAGTAAAATAAAAAATACTCACATGTAAATGTAAGTAAATTTCTTCTGGTGGAGATGCTCTCTCTCTCTCTGCCATCTATCAACATCATTTTTACTATTCCTAGTTTCTGCCTAAGAAATTATGAGGGAGCCATATTCAACTCGCCTGCATCAAACCATGTAACAAAATGGTCCCCTGCCCTAGCTAGGGTTTCCTTTTCTCTTCTTGTTTTTTCTTTTGCATATATCTGCTCTTGCAATTGTTTGCTTTCCCGATTCTTTAATGGCGGGATGATGCTTTCATTTCTTCTTTAATTCCCCACCGCGAGACAGACAGAAAGGGAGAGCTAGCCGTGGTTGTGAAATGGGTTGAAGAGAGTGAAAGAGGTCCCCTGCAGAAGCAGGACCAACCTACATAACCACACAAAAGCCGAAAAGGAAAACAACAACAGAAGCTGAAGCTACTATCTATCATCATCAATGCTATTTCTCACCAACTTGCAACACTCATATCGGTCTCATGTTTCTCCAAACTCCAGTGAATTATAGTTGTAACAGAGAACAAATTTTAATATAAAAGTTATGGTTTAGACTTTACTACTATACATTAAGAGGGTTTAAAAAAAAAATCCTAACTTGAAGGTCATTAGTTAAGTTCTTTTAATTACCTATTTTTACTTCTTTTTTTTTCATTTTTACTTCCTTTTCTTTCCTAAATTTCATAACTTCTAATATGTGTATTTTTGTTGTTATGTTGTCCCATTGAAATCAATTTATTTGTTCGTATTTAGCTTTACATCTTTAGTCATTTCTCTTTCGCTCGAACTCAAATATGAAAATCACGAAGGAATCTTCTAACATGGATTACCATTCTTAAGGGTAATTTGTTGTTTTGTTGAAATCGACCTCTTTGTTTGTATTTGATTTTTCATTCCTACTCATCTCTTTCTCGCTCTCCGTTAAAATGACGAAAGTGGTATCAGATGCAGAAGCTACATTCTTCCGTATTTTATCTCTTAATTCTTTTCTATTTCAAATGCGGAAACTTCTTAAATTCTCTAATTAACAATTGTCGAACTCCAAATATGATAATTGTCGTCCTCTGATTCACAACTTCAATGGCCAGCTCATGCAAATTACTATGAATCTTCCCACAACATCTTAGTGATGTTTCTTGCCGTTCTTGAAATTATATGGTATCAGTTATATTTTACTAAATCTTGTATAATGTCACATTTACAATTCTATTTCCACTCACTACAAAGCGCAAGCCAACGGACATATCTCGTATATATAATCAAACATCAATACTATACTATGAACGGTAATCTATATATAACAGCACAAGGAGTACAAGACGAGAAATTTAAGTTTTTAACCCATAGACATAGCTTATGTATTTGCCGGATTTTTCAATAGAAAGCTATGCACATTAGAGAGTCAGTCTCTATTAATGTGGATTAGGTTTATAATTTGCTTTCGGCCCGTTAGGAAATTTCTGCTATTTAAATCGAAAAAAAGGGAACGAGATTGCTAAGCCTTCTATTGTATTTTTCTTTTTAGAAACAAAAGATAAAGTATGATGAGAGAATATGAAGTTGTTAGTAAATGGTATATAATTTATTATTGAATATTTATAAATAATTTGAATTATTTAATTTGTATCAATTAATTCTTGACATGGTATTGGTATAAAATTATTCTGTGAACGAGAGGTCTTTGTTCGAATCACAACAACCTCGGATGCTTGTGCAAATTTCAAAGCTATTTTAGTCTTTTTTTTTTTGTTTAATTGATGACGGAAAATAGTAACAACTTCTCAATTTTTATAATTTTAATACGATCTTTTCATAACAGGAAAATAAGAATCACTTACCAATTCTATAGATTTTTTGACTTCTCATCTTCTATTCCATTCCATCAATCTCGTAGTGACATTAATTAAGATCCAACCACTCGTGAAATTGTACAAACATGATCAAGATATTAACTAATGTGCTTATGTGTATCCTCATTTAGAAAATAACAAGAAAAGGAAGAAAAGAAGAAGTAGTGGGGCGTGGTGGAGGTGGAAGGCTAGCTCTCTCTTTTTTTTTTTTTTTTTTTGGTAGAAGGAAGGCTAGGTCTCTGCTGAACTTGAGCGTGACAATATTCAATTTGCATAACTCTCTCTATCTCACCCTGGACCACACTTAGTTCATCTCTCTCTCTCTCTCTCTCTCTCTCTCGTGCTGGACGGTTTTCATCGTTGTATTTTTCTATACTTTGCATTTTTGGCTTCGCACCTCATAATTATTATATATCCATATTTGTCCATCTCTATCTTTTATTATCTTTTTTTACCGTTTGGTTTCCCTCACACATCTCCCCATATTCTCGTCCAACCAATATCCCCGACTTGAAAACCCTAGCTAGAAGGAATCATGCATCATTAATTATTATCAAATTTTAAACGAAAAAACATTAAAACAACCTCACCTCCCCAGTCCCCACCCACATATATCCCTCGCCGCCTCTCTCTATTTATACACCAACCTCTCTCTCTCCCTAGCTTCTCTGTTCCTCCTCACCCAGAAACTAAAAGCGCCTTCATTCATCCATCAGCAGAGATGCAGCGTGCGCCATTATCAGCAGTTGAAGCTGCCAGCATGATCTCAGCTTTTCTCTCCTCTCTTTCCCTTGAGCCTTGAGGGAAAGTTCAGATCATGTGGCAGTTTCACCTGTTGCTGGCTCCACGAGTTAATTAACGACCCAGATTCAGATCTCAGCTTTTCACAGAAACACCACACCAACAAACCCTAGCTAGCTAGTTCCAAGGTAATTCATTATATATCATGGGTTGGTTTCTTCGCCTGATTTTACTTCTGCGGCGGACTATAAGTTGGTATGTACTGCTTTTTTTGGGTTTAGGGTGTGTTGACATTTTTCACCCTGCTAGGGTCTCGAGTGCTGTTTGTTTGTTTGTTCCTAATTGTTGTGTTTCCTTTCGTTTTCGATCTCTTTCCATGGAGATAAAAGTGGGGAAAATTTCCCTGTGTGCAGGGCTCTACTGCTATTTGTTTTCTTTCCAAGAGTTGAGATTTGAGCCTACATACATATGTGGGATTTCCTTCTAGTCTAATTACAGTTTCAATTACAGTTTCTCGATCTGCATGTGTGCATATATCAGATCTCATAGCTACAGTGGGTGCAAGTTTGGCTCATTCAATCCTGATTCCCCTTGGCTTAGTGGATTTCTGTTTGTTTGATGTGATCATTAAACCCTAGCCTTTTCATCTATGCTTGCTAGGGCTGCTGACCCAGTGCACTTCTTACATTTTTTGGGGCCTAAATTATTCATAAGAGAACCGGTTAAACAGTAGACATGCAAGTATGTATGTATACCCAGATTTCTCAGCTCATTTTTATTGTTCCCTTATTTTGAATGAACTACGATGGGCTTCAAATCATGTAACCCATTTAGTTTATGAAAACCATACTTGTGGCTCTGAAGTGTAAATGGTGAAATGAAGCACTTGAATCGAAGGAGGAAACAAAAGTATACCATTAATACCAGATTTATTCAAAAACTAGTGAAGTAAAAGAGGATGCAGTACACGTTAACCTAGTCACGAGAAATGTACAAGGAGAAGAAGAAAAGTACACCTGAACATATGAGAGATGCATGCAGGGACTATATAGTTACTTTTACTGTAAATTGGTTCTGTTTTTTTCTTCTTTATCGATCTGTATTTGCAGGATTGGGGCGGGTTGGCTCAGGGTTTTGTTTTGTTTTGTGTTCAGTACATGACCACAATTGCACCCCGGACAGAGCTTCTTTTGTGAATGTCAGAACAATTGGCACTTGTAATTAGTTAACTTTTCATTTGGTTAGACAATAGGGATTGAGAGAGTGTTGGATTATGAATGGTAATGGTTAGACTTGGTGGATAATTTGATAAAATTGTCATGTCATATGAGTATTGAGTCATCTAATGAATTCATATGTACTTTTAAATTCAGCGGCGGATCCAGAACAGGTTAGAGCACTGGGCCGCATTTAAAAAGCGATGGAGAGGGTTGGGTTGTAACCTAATAAACATTGAAATATATACCCAAAATCGAAAATTTACAAGTACTATACGAGCTTTGGATCCGAGAAGGACTGGGCCGTGGCTCGGGGGCGCCCCCCAGATCCGCCGCTGCTTTTAATAATTTTGACTTTGGGTTGGGTTTAAATCGAATCCAATTTGGGTAAACTCATCTGGGTTAGACCCAAATAGGTCTATTAGTGTGCAGATGAATATACACATAAAAAAATAGTGTCAGACCATCTCATTAAATGTCTTCAACTCAATTTCACTTTTTTATTGTTTGTGTTTTCACCTATTTGTTTGTTTCATAACAAAAAATAAGGCAAAATTGCATTAGAATTCGATATTTATTTCCGTTGAATTGGGTATTTATTTTTGTTTGGATACCCAATGCTATGGTTCAATTTATATCCAAATCCGATTTGACCAATACTAAAATGGGTTCATGTGGACAATATCTAATATTGAATATTTTTGTCATCCTCCATGTCGTATGGGCATCGTCAGTCGTTCTTTGTGGAGATAGTAATCAACAACGCAGGTTACTAGTGTTTAATATCTACCCAATAATTTATTGACGTTCTTCACCAACACCCTCTCCATTCTGATTTCCCATTAGTAGCTTTCCCCCTTTCCCTTTTTTTTTTATTTCTGAGTGATATCAATGGAAAATAATAGTTAAATACAATTCTACCCAGGACTCCTAAAAGACTCTAAAGAAGCCACCCAAAAAATCAAAAGATTCTAGCTCTACACGAGACAAAAGCAGTGCTTTACGCGCCACTCTATGGGCAGCACTGTTGGCGGATCTAGGTACCGCCCTAAACTCTATACAAACAGACAAAGAGCTAAGGATCTGAAGACACTCTCGTAACACCGGACCACCAATCAAGTCTTCTAAGATGCCTTGACGGACTTGGTTGACGACCACTTCGGAATCACCTTCGACTATCACGTGGGTCAAGGAGATAGCATCCCTGGAAGCTAGAAGCTCTGCCAGATAAGGGTTGACTATTCCTTGATGATGCAACCCAAACGCCAACATCACATGCCCTTCCCAATAATTAAGAAAGCATACATTTTCGGTCCAAAATTTCATTGTCGAAGGACCTTATACTCTTACAAGTCATATCAAATAAGAAAAAAAATTTACTAATGAAATAATCTTGATTTGTGCAATAGTAATGGACAATTTAATGAAATAGGAGTCGTTATTTAATTAATAAAAAATGGGGAACGTAATATTGTTTTTAAAAACAATAAAAATAAATCAAATATTAAATGTGTATTACACCGGTATAAGATAGGACAAAAGTCGAAGGTATATTGTAGATTTCCATTTGAACACGTAGAACTTATTGATATGATTTTTTCTTAATATTTGTACAGTACACTAACTTGACTACCAATAATATTTATGCAGTCTCACCAAGAATATGGTATGACAAAAGATTATCTGTGCAAACAATATGCATGAACTTGATAATCCGAGCAAAGGACTAAGGCTAAGTGCTATGAATCCTTAGGAAATTTGTTAGCTTAGAGCCGAGTATATGGAAGTGATTAATTTTAGTGGAGGATTACGCACACCTTAACAAATTGTCTAAATAATATGCACAACATTCTCAAAATAGAGATCAAGAGTGCTTAACTAAGACTTAGGCGTGAGGTAAAACAAAATTATCTCAAAAGGAAATCGTTAGATGCATCATTTGAGCTTATAGCAATGTCGTGTTTCTATTTGGTAATTGATAATATGATAACTTACTGCTTTGTTTTCAGCCCAAGTTTTTGGTTGTCCATCAATTATTTTCTCTTGTATTATTTGTACACTTTAATGATTCACTTTCATATGTCTTGAAGAACATTGCAAATTGATATCGATAAATGTGTCACGAAATATAAGAATTTTTTGTCAAGAAAATTTTCAAAAATTATTTGACAAATATTGTTTGGAAAATGGTGGCGGTAGTGGATCCAGTAGTGGAGATCACGATATTGTTAAGAACAAGGAAGAGAGCATTCATGATGGAGATAGAGGTCTCAGTGATTGAGATAAAGAGCAAATATCGGACAATACTCATGATTTGGGCGAGTAAACTCTATTTCCATGGAAATGATGTTTCGAATTCGCAAATATATATTTTACCCTTAACTTTTACCTTCAATGAATACAGGAGAAGAAGAAAGATTATGGTAATGGTGGAGGTGGATCCCGACTGTTGATGGTGGAGATCTCAGTTTCGTTGATGGAAATGAAGGCATTGTTATTAATGGTGATGTTGATATGGCCAAGCAATCACAAAAAAAAAAAATTAAAAAAATTGATACATTTATGACAAAGAAGAATAAATTGAATTGTCATTTAATAAACCGACTAAAGTGTTGGGAAACTCTATATTATATGTTTTTTAACTAATTGTACTAATATTAATATTGTTTATGAAATGCACCCGGCCAACAAATCGGGTACCAAGCTAGTATAGGTTAAATTTTTTCAATAATCTCTAATCCTCCCTTCTTTCGACAAAATTCAACGATAAGATTAATATTAGATCTATTGTGTGGTCAGGAATATAGTTAGCATGGTGCTAACCTCTACAAAGTTAGCATGATACTAATCTCTAAAGGTTAGGATAGTATTCGCTCCGATCGCCGCATGCAACGAATTGCTAGCTCGTGTGTCGGATTGTAAACGACAAGTGATGTAGCATAGTCAAGCAGTACTCCCAAGTCCCAACTGTAGGTTCAGTTCCTTTATTATATATTAACCTTTAGATTAGAAATAGTAATGTGTAGTTTAGCTTATGGTTATTATGGTGCTACGCCACAAAAGTTACCATAGTATCCGCTCCAATCGCATATGGAGTGATCAGTCTCTTCATTATTCATGATGCAACTCAATACAAACTCAAGTAAACTTTTATGTTTTATTAGTAAAACCAGTGTTGTGAAGACCGAACCGATCGATATGACTACCAGCTCAATGTAGCTTCTTGATATATATATAACCACCATATTTGAACCAGTTAGGCGGATGTTGGTTCTAGTGGGACGAGTGGCTTAAACATTCCAACAATATTGGAGAACATTTTGTCATTGCTAACATATCAACCCAAGTTCTCTTATTGATAACTATGCGAGTATACTTAGTCTAAAGTACTTCCTATTTCGAAAAAGATCAAGACATTATTACAATTTAAAATTATTGTAGAAAATGTTCAAAATCAATCCATTGCATTTAATTTTGGAGAACATTCATAGTTAAAACTTAAAAAAATTTGGAGGAATATATTAGTAATTAGTACCCATGTTTGTTTATGAGTAATTTATCCTATTTAGTTTATGGTTTAGCACTTAAATTTTGTTGTGTTATTGTGAACTAATTAATTAAAGATTTAATACTGTTTAAACCATTAAAATGCGAACCACTTACTATACTGATCCATACTCGGATTCGATTACATTGAGTAAAACCATAGACGGTTAAAATTAATAACTTCTGTTGTAAGTAAAATGCTATGAAAGAATCTTGTACATTACAATCAATGGTTGTAATATTAACTAACTTATAAGTTGTGAGATAAGGAATTGAGCAATGAAATAAAACACTAATAAAGAAAAATGCTCTCGATGAGAAATACAAAATGCTACTCATACTTTTTTTTGGCAAAAGATAACTCATATTATTGAGAAAATGAGATAGACTAGAGTCACATCACTGCACGCAACCAAGAACTGAAATTGAACCTACCAAACTAGAAAACAATGAAATGGTTTTTTGGCCATCAAATGTGTCACCCTATTCTCTGACCGACCAACAAAGCGAACACAAATGAAATGAAAGCACTGCAATAACAACTGGATAAATTCAAAGATCGCTCTTCCACAAACATCTTGTCGATCACCAGCCGCCACTTTGTCCAATACTACCTTCACGTCACATGCAAAAACCACTTGCTAGATGCAAAAGAAAAGCTCCAGACAATCGCATCCCGCAGCGCCAATAGCTCCACCAAATATTGGGACTCCATAGCACCACCAGTTGCCAACACTGTGCCTGAGGAATCCTGTAAAACCCACCAATCCACTCCATGGGAACCCTTGGATCGCACCATTCAATAACACCCAAACAACCCTGGGTGGAACACCCTCCACCCCTTTCACCCCTCCCCTTTCTCAATCCGCGGGGGGTTGAGAGGGCACTAACCCTGAACCTGACTTGAATCATTTTGAGAGAAAAACTGAGACAAAAAATAAGGTAGAACATAAGATGGAATCAAACACAACCCAATTTATTGCTTTCTAAATATGCTAAAAGAGAGGCACCAATTTCATAAAGTTCATCGAAGAACATCCCCTCGATCTAAAAGCCTTGGCCAAAATAACTCAACACAAGTCACCAGAAAGGTGTCACAAAGAGGAAAAAGCCCTAAATCTACCCATAGGTCCATTGCCAACAGACAGTGAAAGAATATAGATGCTCTAGAGTTTCCTCCTCATCTAGGCAAGTCTGACACAAGGCAACACCTTGTACTCCACAGGTCGGCAAGGCCTCTCCCGTAGGCAGAACTCCACCCAGGATCTGCCATAGGAAAAACTTGAACTTGAGAGGAACATGAGCCCCCAAACATTTTGACCAGACCGCAACATCCCAATGACGGACACTTTGTTTGATGTACCCATCTTGACTCTTACAAAACTGAGCAGCCAAATGATAAACTGACTTGAGAGTGTAAACACTAGATGTCTCATGGTGTCATACCAGCCCGTCAGGGTTTTGCCAAAGTAGGTAAGGGAATAGACTGAATCAGGAAATTGTATCTTCAGCAAATAACTTACGCAACCTAACAACATTCCAAATCATCGTCAGACACCACATCGTCGGTCAAAATTTTGATTGTTGACTACTAACGATCAAAGTTAATGGAGATTAAACTTGAGACATAATTGACGCAGGATAAACATAGAGGTGCAAGCAGTGGCGTAGCCAGAATTTTATTCAAGAGGGTGTCATAAAAATTTACATATGCAGTCTCATGTATCATATAGTAAAATGATTCTAAACTATATGAATCGTCTAGAATATCAACATTTCACACTTAATGTGTCCCGCCAAATAGTCATTCACAATTTTAGTTCACATGATGCAAAGGTTGGTCAATCGTTTCATTGCATAATATGTTATCAACTTGTGCATTGACAACAAGCAGTAGCAAATCAAATCTATTTTTAAAATAAAATACATTGACGAGAACTAATTTTCTCTTCCGACTATCGTTATCATAAAGATTTAATGATTTCCTCTAATAATATCCACGATCTTATCCATTTTGATAAACTGGAATGTATTAATGTAGAAATTAATAAATAGAGTTAATTTATATAATTTGTTGTGTTTAATGTTAGAAGATTGGACGATTGAAATTAAAATTTAGAATTTAAATATCCTTATTAACATACTAATACTACTAATTTTTGTGCTTTTCTCATATTAGGCTAAAAGATAATTATAATATTTTAGATATATGGATGAACGAAGTATTAAAGTGAATTAGTATAGACCATTAGTTATAAAACATATTCGAGTGGGTTCGGTGTGGATACTTAAAACCAAAACCGCATCAAACCCATTACCCTCTTTGTTGATTTCGGGAAATCCACCCAAACATAAATCGATTGAACTTTCTCTCACATAATCGATTGTTATTCGAATTCGATTGAGTACTCACGGTGATTGGATATTTTGCCATAATACTACATACAAGAAGTCAATAATGAAGGTTCATGTGATGTAGAAGATGTTTTAACAATACCAAATTGCAAGCAGCTACAGAGTCAAACTTCCGAAAGTTGCCAAAAAGAACCCTTTCTAAATGAAAAGGAAACGTTTGATTGAGTTAGATACAACAATGAGGCCCGACGAAACTCCAAATTCCAACTCCAGCAACAGACGCTCCATCTGGGTTAGGATGAGGTTCAGGTGATGTAGAAGATGATTTAAGAACACCATATTGCAAGAGAGCAACAGAGACAAAACGTCATGGCCAAAAAAACCCTGCAGAATTATTATTAGTTAATTAAAAGCTCAAGTAAACCAAAGGCTAATTCACTATTGCATACGACAAAATCTCCACAATCTCGTTTTTTTCGGAAATTAGCCATTGTTTATTATTGTAGTTGAGTTACTTTCTATTAGTGGCGGATCCAGAAATTCTATATAGGGGTGTCCTCTTCAAAAATTAAATTAAATATTAAAATTAAATTAAATAATTATTAAATATGAAAATATCTGACTAATAAAAGTTACATTAAAAGTTCAGACATGTTTCGTAAAAATGGTAAAATACATTCGGTGTCTATACTGCTCAACAATGATCTTTCGACATATCCTACCAGAAAAGGGTATCCAGTAATTGGGTAATCGTTAGGTTTTAAAAATAATTTGGGATAAGAATAACATTTTACTATTATATTTGGATTTAGAACACAATAACAAATGAGTTGTAGTGTAATTGAAAATATGTTTACTAATAGTGGCAAACTACTATCGGAGGTTGAATAATCGTGTTTCAAAAGTTTAGGGGTGTCTCGGAACACCCCTAGACATGCATGTATCCGCCCCTGCTTTCTATTGTTACGAAAACAAAGGGCATTTTTTATAGCGGAATGCACTATTCACTAAGGGATTTTTATCCCATGTACCCAATTTCGCCATAAGCTAATTGTTATTTTCACTATTCTATGTGGTCTTTGTTATTTGCACTACTTTAAGATTTTTTAAATTTTCATATAACATTTTAATCAAATGTGATACTTTCTAATTTATTATTAAACCGCATATTATGGGAGATTTATGTAATAACATTCTATAATAGTCATGTCAACCAACCTAACTATAAAAATCAACATATGTCACTCTTATCTAAAACAAAGTTACGTAAATTAAACACATTAAGTAAATGTTATAGAGGATAGTTATTTGCACTTCTCCATGAGCTCTTTGTTATTTGCACTACTCTAAGAATTTGTATATTTTTATATATCACTTTAAGCAAATGTGATATATTTTCTAATTTTATTATTAGACCACATATTATAGAAGATTTGTATAATCTTATCTTACTATATATTATGGTTGTTCAAAAACAACTTCTTGCCACATAAGCACTTGGAGAGTTCACAAATTGCCAAGGTGGACAATTTCTTACAAACAAAAAATTAGTTAATGGTCCATTAATGGTGTTATCTCTCTCTTCTTTTAATGAATTTTTTCTTCTTTTCTTCTATAATTCATGTTTGTTTTTGTTTTTGTATTATATCTATGTTTGTTGCAATAGACTAATGTTGTTTGTAGAGTGATACCTATTGTATTTATTTAAATGAAAATATCTTTTTAAACTTTATAATCTATCTATACTTAATATTATGGCTATTCAAAAATAATTTCTTGCCACATAAGCACTTGGTGAATGCACAAGTTGCCAAGGTGGACAATTTTTTTACAAACAAAAAACTATTTATTGATCTATTTATGAAGTTGTCTCTCTCTTCTTTTAATAATTCTACTCCTTTTTACTAAAATTAAAATAATTTAATTTTTTAAGGAGCATTTAAACAAAAAAAAACACACCTAAGTAATAAAAAAAATTGATTAAACAAAATATAAAGATGGAAACAGAGAGTGACATATATTGTATTTGTTTAAGTCACGCTGATTAAATCTGATTAAGTAAATTTTATACTCTTTTTTACTAAAACTTAATAATAAGTTACATTTTGATGAAGAAAAAAAAACAAGCACACACATAAATATTAATATTTTTCAATACAAAATATAAACGATGGTCTAAGAGAAAATAAGCGTTTGACATCAATCGATTTTGAGAAATGAACGATATGACTATATGTTTTTTGCTATCAAACACTCACTTATTTCTCCATATCAGACACTTTTTTCTTCACCCAGTTAGGTAAAATTGAAGGAGAGAAACAGAAAGAGAGTAGCTTTATATATAAAAACTTGCGGTTTGCTGGATTTTGATCGAGAGAGGTAAATGTTATTGGCATATTTATAGTGAGTCATGAGCGTGGGAGTGAATGTATGACTGAGGGTGCAAAAAAGGAAAGAAGGAAAGGAAAAGAGGTAAATGTTATTAGCATATTTATAGTGAGTCATGAGCGTGAGAGTGAATGTATGAGTGAGGGTGCAAAAAAGGAAAAAAGGAAAGGAAAAGACAGCAAGCATTGATCATATTATTAGTGTCCACCCTAGCCCGATTAATACGAGGCATTTTGAGGAGGACACACAAGTGAAACCGTGCGAATTTGGCCCAAGAAAGAAAATATCGTACTATTTGAGCAACCCGATTATGACACCTTTTTTATCCATCTCCATGACTCCATGGATGGATGGATAGGTCTTCTCTGAAAACATATTAATTATTAATGCAAACTTTTAATTTGTTTCTATCCCTTTCCCCATTTTGATTATCTCTCTAGAAATAAAATCCAACATTGAAAATAAGAAATCAAGAAAGTATGTCAACCACCATAAAAATAAACAAAGCCCTCTTATTAGTTGCTAAATTTTTTTGAAATTTCTAATATTTGTATTCTCATAATTTATAGAGAAGGAAATGGTAATGCATACGATTTTTTTTCTTTGTATGAGAATAGGAGGCAGGAGTTACACGAGACAACGATAAGATGATAAAATTTTGAGCAGTTGTAACATATTTTTGCCTGTTGACAAAAAAGTTAATCTGATCATTGTGAAGATGAGGTGAACCAAGCCAAGGGTTGTCGACTGGTCTCACTTTCTCAGCGAGATGTTATTGTTTGCGGTTGACTGGCCGAGTTATACTCTTTTTCCCATTTTTTTCTTAATTTCTTCCAAATTATGACTGTTGGATGGTAAATTTTCCCACTCCTGATGAGTGAATATATTTCTTCTTTGTTTTTTACTGAGAAGGGTCGCCATATACTTTCATGTATATAAAATATAATTAGAAGGGTTAGTTGGTTGGACTTAGGGCATACCTAATACCTCCTTTGGTTGAATAATTGATCATTTTTCTTGAATGCCTATTGCAACCCGATTTCTTGAATGTTGAAATGGAAAGTAGAGCTGTGATGATTGTTTATTATATTTTATGTTCATTATTGACATGCTACTACTAGCTAGCTATACAATGATGATCTGGTTAGTAATTAGTAGGTAGCAAAGAGGTTATAAGTAGAAGGGAACATAATTGAGGTTTTATAAAGGTCGCGAAGAAGAAAGAAAATAATAATGGTGGTTTCTCGGTTGTCCATTTCGATGTTTTTTTAATTTCTACATGTTTGCGGTGACATTTGTTTGTTTCATTAAGGTGAATTTTTCTGCATTGAATCCCTAACTAAAGATTGATTTTGACATGATTGTTTTCTTACAAACTACTATTTGGATTGATGCATATATTCAGTTCACAAAAGAGGAATCTGAATGATAAAATGAGTTGAGTTGTATTGAAGACTACTCTTTTCATTATTTGTCTATGTTATTATTAGGTAATAAAGCACAATTCTTTTCTGCAGGAGATATGTAGCTCTCTACAAAATATAAATTGTGTTTAATTATATGTAGTTTAATTTGCTGAAAATATTGCTTTAATAAGGTAGTGACAGCTAATAGTTTTGTTTGTGGTTGGTTTTGCTAGAACATTTCAAGGTAATTAAACAAGTATGTGGAAGATTGATGGACGTGGATGCTAATGGGTTTCCTCATTATTCCAAAACTGTATGTGTAAGTGATAATACACGATATTCATGGGATTTAGATCGGAATATTCTCTATTATCATATACCGACATATGAGAAGGGAGAGAAAATAAAAAGCTCTTCGCTTATTTTTTTTATTAATTGAAGCATATTTTCTTATTCTAACTTCTTCTTTTGTGGCTTTAAGTTTGTTAACTTCTTTATCACAATTCTGTGCTAAAGAATGAATAATCTCTTATGTTTATAATCTTAAAGGGCGAGTTCGATAAAAAAAAATCTAAATCAATAAAGAACCGTCTACAAAGAGCTCATTTAATAAAATTAAAATGTTCATAAATAAACAAAAGGTATACAAGTTTGAAATAATACCTGAAATAAGGTAAGTGGGATTTACAATTCCATGTAAACAACCAAACATAAATAATAATAACAATTAAAATACTATAATGAATTATAAAACAACCAAACAAAATACACTGCCCAACGGGCGGGTAAAAAACTAGTAACATTCTATAACAGTTAGGTAAATCAACCTAACTATAAAAATTAACATATGTCATCCTTATCCAAAAACCGTTATGTAAATTACAAACACATTGTGTAAATTTACATAACTATAAAAATCAACATATGTCATCATTATCCAAAAACCGTTATGTAAATTACAAACACATTGTGTAAATGTTATAGAGGATAGTTATTTGCACTTCTCTACGAGCTCTTTGTTATTTGCACTACTCTAAGATTTTGTAAATTTTTATATAGCATTTTAATCAAATGTGATACTTTCTAATTTTATTATCAGACCACACATTATTGAAGATACGTGTAATAACATTCTATAACAGTTACGTAAATCAACCTAACTAAAAAAATTCACATATTTCACCATTATCCAAAAATAATTACGTAAATTACAAATACTTTAAGTAAATATTACAGAGGATAGTTATATCTTTTATGTCAATTAAACAGACGTAATACATGAGTCTTACATAATGATTAAGACACCATGTAAAGCTAATGGAAGGATAATTATTTCTTATGTATCAATTAAGCAAACATATTAGTCATTTGTAATTATTAAGACACTAAGTCAAACTTATGGAGAGATATTTATTTCTTATGTTAACGTATGATGTATCTCTTTCTTAATGATAAAGACAAAAACCTGAAACTTATTTATGTATCATGCCACAACAGTTTTATGAATTATTTGATTTGAACTAAATTATTAAATAAGTAGATGAAATTATAAATAATTGGTTTCTTATCGCTGCGAAGCGTGGGCCAAAAAACTAGTAGCACATTACATGGCAAAAGGCATCCAAACCAATAGCCAAGACATGAGAACAACACATATATGCATATATATGAAGGTTTATATAGATTTCTGTTACCCAACTACTGCTATGCTCTACTCAAAACATAAACCGCACTCCTACTACCAGTCATAAGTAACATCTAAGTGCTTCGGCAGGAGACTAAGATCTCAGGGAGCAAACAGAATCAACAAACTGTTGGGATTTGAAAGGTGTGAATGAGAATGAAAGGGGAAGAAGCCAATAGTTGGTGAGTTATTGGTTAAACCAAGTTGAACCGAATCGGACCGAACCGATGTGGCGGTTGGAATGAACCAACCGGTCCAACTACTATGACGAACCGTTGCAATGGTTGGGGTGTAACCACCCACTTGAAGGGTCACATCCCTTCACTCGCACTCCTTCATTGTCTATAAATAAACACCTACCCCCTCTGTTTTCTACACATGTTATTTTCCCAAGAAATTTTTCTGGCCAAAAGATAAAGAATTTTTCATTCTTCATTGCATTTCCTCTCTACAAACTCATAAAGAAAACATAGTCGTGTGACTTCTCTCCGATCGTTGCGTTGATCAGGTTCTGGTGTTTCAAGTACCGGTACGCCAGAAAAGGTACGTCCGTTCTATCCTGGAAGGAATAGTTCCAATAACCTTGAGTACCGTAGAGGGGAACTAAATTCCTTAAGGAGAAATACTGAATTCTATTAGTTCGGGCGTTGTTTATGCATGTGTCGATTTCTATATATGACTTGTGTGGCAAGAAACATACTTTTGTGAAACGTTTTTTCCATAACACAAACATCCCCACAACGCCATAGAAGTGTGACACAAATTCCAAGTCACATTTGCTCTAATCCACCTTCATCCCCACCGACCTTTAACCGCTTTGACGGAGGGAGGGAAGAGGTCGCTTGATCGTTCCCATAATCCTTGGCTCTCCCCAATCGTGAGCTCCTCGCCTCCTCTCCAAACAAAAGCAGACTTAGTTTCCTCTCGCTCTCATCATCGCTTGATTCCATCTCCTTCTCTTTCATGATCTTCTTTGTCACTTCATTAGCATCCCTTGCTTTCATCCCCCACATGTCCAGCCTCTCCAGCATCTCCTCCTCCTCCTGCCAAACCAAGTTCAAACCCCACCAATCACTGTCGTAATCATAAGCATTTGTCTTCAGTTTGTTGTGCTCACCCAAGTTCACCCTAACATTATGCACACTTAGTAACTCCTTGACGACATCGAGTGAAGTGTAAGAGATCGACTCGATTCGCAACTCGTCTTTGTTCAAGCCCTTTAACACAATCACCACATCAAAATCCTTCTGCTGTTTCTCCTCCACATCAAACCGTTCGAATTTCATCATCTTAATATCTTCACATTTGACAACCAGGAATGGCAGCGAAGTCATCTCGACAAGGTTAAACCCAGCTACCTTGAAGACTGACGGAGACTCACTCCCTTGCAGCATCCCTTCAATGCAAAGAGAAGGATCGAGCACCTCAATCTCAATTCCCATGCATGACGCATTCACATACCTCACAAATTTCATCCATTCCCGTAAATATTTGGGGCCCCTTGGTGCTTTCCCGTCCTCTTCTCCACGAAACACTCGCTTCTCATCAACCGCTTCAACGTAGAACTGAATATCCGTGGTCATTTTATTACCAACCTCTATCTGGTTGTAGAGACAGAAGTGCATCATTAGCCCATACGGTGATTTTGTATGGTAGTAGAAGGCAAGTTTGATGTTGGCAAACATAATATCAGGAAATCCTCCCTCCTCCTCCTCCTCCTTTTCCTCCTCCTCCTCCTCCTCCTCCTCCTCCTCCTCCTCCTCCTCCTCACCTGTATTAGCATCATCATCTGCGTCATCATCTGTATCATCATCTGTAGTATCATCTGTACTACCATATGAGCTATCATCTGAGCTACCATCTCTGATATCATCTCTATTAGCATCTGTATTTTCTGGCCATTGATCGACGTAACGAAAACCATTGGCATGAGCTTCTAGAGCTCCAGCCCGCTTCCTTCCAATTCCAACCCCACCAAAATGAGGGTGGCAAATCCAAAGACCAGGCGATCTCAGTGGCCTGCTCAGCAGCTTCAATTTCTTAGGAGGAGACACAGCCTTCCTAGGAGCCAGAGCCTCAGCTAGATGTTGCCTCCAATTCGATTCCTTCTCAGGCATGATCAGAGACGACTCCTTCTCCTCCTCCTTTTCTCCCCCTCCTCCTCTATTGTCATGGTCGCTATCTTCACTTAGTGTATAAGTTACATCTTGAACAGCATTAGAACATGATTGGGTTACCACTGCGGCCCCTTCAGCACAAACAACAACCGTATCAGCAAGCAGCAATGAGAAGCTGTTCTGACCTGCTCCTTTCAGATTTTCGAGACCAAGACAGACGTTGAAAACCATCCCAGCTTTCACCAACCGATCATTCGTTCCATTCAGATCCAGCACTGATTCCTGAAATTCCAGACCAATCCCTGTCCCAACAGATTTTGTCAAGTGCTTGACCAAATAAGGAGCCTCCAAACCAATTAAGGAAGAAGCTGCCACATATGCTGCACCAACTCGGCTGCCAGGTCTCAAGGCAGCAATGACAGCTTCTTGTGCCTTGAGAATGACCTCATAAGCTCTAGTCTGACAAGGATTAGGATCAACCAAGAAAGACCTAGCCACATACGAGCAGTAACCCTTGTACCGGGATCCAACCGAACATTTTATCACGTCACCAGAATCATAGTGCGTCAACTCATCATTCGCGCGGTAGCTCTGAAAATATGGATGGCAGCAAGCATCAACATTTCGAGACTTGAGCATCACGCCGGCTTTAACAGAAGGCTGCAATATGGCCTCCTCAATCTCATCTAGAACCGTCCTATTTACATCTTTCTTCTTCTCATTGTGATCAATGACCTTCTGAAGCTTGGGAACTACAACATTGTTCATCACTTTCGCAGACAAATAAGCCGCCCTCTTAACACAGACAAGCTCGCCTTCTTCCTTAACAACAAACAAATCACCCAATCCAGCTGATACATCAGCAGCTCGAAAACCCTCAATCCCCAATTTCTCACTCCACTTCTCCAGAACCCTATCCCCTTCACCAGCCTCTGCTGCAATATGGCCAACAATGGAGGGACCCATATTATGATACACAGGAGGAAAAATAGAGTTCATGATAACTGACCCGTCGCCATTATCACCGCTCTTCTTATTCCATACATGAATCAGCACTTCGACCCCAACAGCATACTTGGCAGCTTTTCTCAGAAGCTCAAAAGAGCCGGACTTCTTCTTGCTGCACAACAGATGAATCTGTTTCTTCATGAACACCATCACAATTCCAGGGAGCTCGTACCCAAAGAACCAAATGCTAAAAGCGGAAGACATTAGGGATCGGCTGGTCTCCGAAGGCGGCGGAGTCTCTACGACAATGGCGTCCGCAGATGCCCACAATTCATCTTTGTTGCCATTCCAATGAGAGTACAGAGCCTTCAAACGATCACTAAGCTTGGCGAAATTAACCAAGACTCTAGTATTCATGCGAGTCCGGTGCCGATGACGAGCCATGGCGAGCCAGGAGCCAAAATCCCCCGATCGCACAAATGTATACCGCAAAATCAACGGGGAGACAGAAAAGCTAAACTCCGTCGTGAGAGAACGCCCGAGGGAAACTGGTTTTCGCGACCTTATAAATCAAACCGAAAAAATAGCAAGTATTGAAAACCATACCGTTTTAGCAAATATAAAACGATTAAAGAACACTTAACCCACAGTTTCAGCATAAAATTCCCTATCGCTAACTTTCCCGATACAGCCACCGTAATTTTTCAATCCTTGAAACTGGCTGGCATCTCAATGTTGATACTTAAACTTAACCCTGAAGTGAATTCATCAAGCTTATGTGCAACGGATACCGGTGCTTGGTTACAGTCAATCTCAGTTTTGATGTAATCTCACGAAACACTAGCCAAAAAATGAAAAACCAACGGGACAGAGACATTCTAGAAAAGGTAACTTTACAAGCCAAGACAGTTTTAAACGTAACACTACTACTAACGACACTAAACTATGAGAGCTGCATTTTCCCCTGGGGCCTGAAGCAAAAGGGGAAATAGTAAATACACGTAACTTGGGGTTGGTCTAGTCTGAAGAGCAAGCCACTACGCTTATCTTCCTCTAAAATGTCTAGCTGTTGGGTCAATTTCCTTCTGCTTCTTCTCTATTCAGTATTCACCCATGGCCTGAAGTGGGGAAAATCCTGCAGAAACTCTAAGCTAGCTAGGATATCCAATCCATTGTTAACACATTTACAAGGGAAGTTGGTTGCTTTTCTGCTTTGGCTTTCTTTGCTGTTTGCAGCAGCTTCTGCTCCCTCCAACTGACATCCTTGAGGTCGGAGTAATGCCACTAGCGAGTCTTGCATTTCTCGTTGCAATCAACAGTAGAACATAACCCTCTTCACATTCTCCTTCAAGGCTGGTAACGGTCGCACACCGGCTTCTCCTGACAGCCGTGTGTCCTTGCTGCCGGTTGATGATCCATTCTCTTGCATCTGTGGTTCTGTATAGAACCGCGCTCGGAAGGCTGCCAAATGAGCATAATATGCCGGCGGAACTACAAAATAAGACACGACCAACTGATCAACCAATCGATCCATCAAAATCTGTAACTGTTACGTTTGAAAGGAAGGAGTAGTTTGAATGAACAATGTGATTGAAATCTAGCTTCTCCTGCTGGTACCAATTCGCTACTCACCAACTGAGACGGAACGGGTGCATCTAGCATAAGTGTAACAAAGATTGTTTGTTAAGGACTGGATTCCATCTGCTGTGAAGTTGTTTTCATCCCATAGAACATGGTAGTGAGCTGGCCTGCTTGTCCCCTGGCCAAGACAAACAGTATAAAAGCATTTTCACCCATTTAACACAACATACTACCAATGATATTTCAAGTTTTTAAATGTCAGAACCAGAAAAGCTTAATTATTATCTTATTGTAGTTTACCTGGATTCCAGCATGACTACAAAGATAGAAGTCGAATTCGCTTGGGTGGCAGATCTTGGTATCAACCACCGTGCCTGAAATATGAAAAATAATATAAAAAACATCAGTAGAGAATATACATCACAAGAAATACATTAACATGGTTAGTGGAGAAGGTAAATAAGAGAATGGCTATCCAAGGATTTTACCAGGCAATATGTTGCCACTTTTGTCTGTACTACTCCTGTCCCTATGGTTATTGGCGAATAATCGAGTGTGGTGACGCTTCTGTACTACAATGAAAGTCACTGGAGGTTGATAGTTTGGTTCCAGAGAAGCACAAGCCTGCAAAGAGAGAAGATTTTTCGGTCTATTATGGGCTGGCTTCTTCAGCGTGACTACAAAGAAAAACCTGAAACATAGCATATCTCCAATTCTTACCTTGCGAATTGCATCCAGCTCGTAGAGCAAGACCTGATAAAATTGACCTTCACTAACTCCATCTCTGCTCAAGGTGGCATGAAAAATCCCATTGCAGAACCGTATTAGCAAAGAGTACCAAGCTGCATTGTTGCATGAACACTATACCTTGCACCACAAGAAATACTGACCTGTAGAATATTATTCGCAATGGCTTCTGTCCTGTTGCCTTCCTGAAGGAAATCAGAAGATCCCTGCAAGGTAGGAAACAGAAATGAAATTTTTAGACTCAAGCTAAATTTAGGTACTTCACAAGAAATATTCTAGCTGGAGTTAAAGAGACGACAACCAGACCTGATCATGCCGCCACTAACAGTACCCCGAACAGGATCTTGCCACGTTTTGTATAGATCTTGTATGAGTTCTTGCCTGTGAGCTTGAGCACAAACTAATCCAGCATATTTGGTCACCTCGGGCCAGTCCTGTGAAGCTACCACCTGTACAACGACAACATACGAGAAAAGGATGAGCACACCCAATCTCAAGAACCACAGAGAAACATGCTCAAATAAGAACCAAAGGGTTATTTTAGAAGTTTACAGCTGCAATGGAGGGGCTTGAATCTTCCCCATTCTCCGGATGAGTCACATCTGCACCAAATATTATGGTTGGTATATCGCTCACTAATGGTATTCTGCAGCTGATAGCATCTAACAGCACAGTGTTCCTTCCACCCATCTGCAACAAACGGATTACGATACATATATAGATGAATCAGAAAGTACAAAACTACTATCTAAGTTGGCAGAGACTCATAATGGCGTTTCCAAAGATTTCAGAGAGTACTTGAGGATATAAGAAGAGGGTTAAAAAAAAGTTGCTCCAAACCTTGACATTGATCTTTAAGGACACATTAGCCAAGTACTGCTTGCTGATCTTGAATACATGCTTCGTGAGGCAGCATTGCGAGATTAAACCAAGATCAGTTTCACATATTCTCTTGAGGTCACCTAAAAAAAGCCACATTGAGTCACTTCTAGTTCATATACTTGTCACCTCAGTTAAAAAGTCACATTGAAGAAAGAAGGGAAGATGACACTTCTAGTTCATATACTTGACAGCACAGGAACTAAATGCATGGACATATTACGGACTCGCAGGGTTCAAACTTTCATACCATATAAGGTACCGTTGTTGTCTGGTAGAATAGCTAATAGTAGTTCCAGTTCTTTCCCCTTGGTCTTGTTCATCGATGCATTAAAGACATGCTTCAAAGCTTTTTCTACTTGCTCGGGCCTGGCATTGTAGATAGGGATTACAGGGTCTGGATTGAATTCCTGCCAAAAAAATAACAAAGAGGCGGACATTAAAATGTCTTCCACCTCTGCAGTATTGCATTCTGTTATCAATTGTCAAGAAGTGCAGGTGGTGAAGGAACTACCATACCATGCCAGAAACTTGGCACATTTGAGCAAGTTCATTGCAAAATCCACGTGCAACATTTTCTTGTACACTCCTTGAGAAATTAATGCAAGCCCATCGTTTCACATTCATTCCATTAATCATTTTCTGCATATGACAACATGCAACAGAGGTCAGAGATAATAAATAGAGGCATTAGACATTAATCAAGCTCATAGACTCTGGCAAAAAAAAAATGTGAAAGGTTTATACCTTGTTCATCATGTTCCATTGACCAACCTGAGGCAAACAGTCTTTTTCCTTCCCCGTGTCGTGATATTTCAGCTGCAAAATAAGAGTGAATATTATATGGGTTAATGAAGGTGATTTCACTTCAACGTAGAAACCTGAAAACAGGTAATGAGATGTAAGAAGAATTTACCCAAGGGGCAGGGAGGATTCGAGCCTCGACGGATGCTAGCTTTTCACTTATTTTAAGTCCAAACTCTTTTGCATAAGGGTCTTGATCATATGCATTATGCTGAACTGTCTGCATGTGTACAATAACACAGGACAAAAACCCACATTTGGACTTTCAGAAACACTGTTGTTAACTGTTTGAAAAGGACAAAGACAAATAAAAAAACACATCAGAAGTTCCACATTCTTACCTGCAAGATGTCATTTTCTCGATCCCTAGGCCTTTGACAAGTAACTTTTAGCAGGGCGGTAATTTGTTTGTCATTTAACCTTTTCGTGTACCTCTGCCCCTCAACAATCTTGCATGCCTATAGAGTACAAAAACAAACAGTTCCATTCAGGAGTACTTTCAAAGCATTTGAAAACCAAAACCTGAAAAGAACAGTTCAAACGCATCTCTTTCTAATCATGCTACCTCCATAGGTAGATAGTTTGCCTTCTTCTGGTTCCCCACTTGAAGACATGGAAGGTGTGTATGTTGGATGGTGAAGCCATACATCTCTTGGAAGTACTCAACAACCGATTTCATGGTTGAGTTGTCATCTACAGGAAACCTGAACATACAAAGTAACAGCCACTTGAGCAACTAGGAAATCCACTAATTTCCTCAACTTCCTCAGTGTATACAAACAAGCAACAAGAGAAAGGGAACTCACACTAGCTCTCTTGTGGGTTGAGCTGTTAGTCCTGAGACGCGATATTTACGTCGAACGTTCCCTCGGTGAGTAACTTCAACTTTTACCCCTCTAAGAGCCTTTTTAATCTGCTCCCTCATAGTGTAGCAGAAGAATCCAAATTTAAGTACAGATAAAAAGGAAACTAGAACCACCCATATCATGATATCAGTGCTATTATGCACCAGAGGGAGGAAAAGAGAGTACCTTCACACGGTCAGAATCAGACAATGGCCTCGACAACACATCTTTACCAAGAAGCTGAGCTACGTACTCCACCACAGGAAGGGGCTCGATAAATGCAGCAGAAGCCATATCTATTTTCAAACAGAAAAAGATAGATCATCATCAAGGAAACCTCTAACGAAATTCTGGTTTCCAAATATTTGTCAAACATTAATCTACTATACCAATATTCAGTGAGAGGCCCATTTGAGTAGGCCTTATGCTCTGGTAGAATCCGCACCATGACTCCAGACCCTCACCCAGTCTTTGAGGCGCTCTAATATCAGGTGAAAAGAAGGATCTACCTATGGGACAATACCTTCTCAAAATGCAAGCAAAGTTAGTCTTATCGCTAATTGACAAACTGATAATCATGCCTAAAGATGAGGATGTAATGTTTTACCTTTTCGAGGAGAGTTCTCTCAATACAATGTCAAGAATTTGGAGAGCTTCCTGGGGAGCATCAGCACGTTTACCAGCCAGAAATTGACCCAAGTGGTACATGTTAGCCCTTGCAACAAACTTAATGGCCACTTTGTATTCTCTTTCCCTCCTAAGACAATTGTGTATGGATTCAATATTCATCAGAATTAAGTTAAGCAATTACAGATTACCATAGTTGAAACGAAATTCATATCCATTGGGCCAAATATTTTACTACACTGCATTTCTTATCTCCTCAAACACAGTAAAAAATATTGATCAAGAGAAGGGGGAGAATGGATTTTTGCTTACTTGGGACCATTTACACCATCCTCATCATCAATAAGCTTAATGGTGAACTCCTTCCAAGCAAAGGGAAGCTGACCAGCTGTGTAAAGACTCTTTCTGCCATCATAAGCAGGAAGTCTCATTCCTAGATCAGAGTCTCTGTGGAGCCTCACTAGCTCTGCCATTATAGCTCTATTAATGGTTCTTGATGCCACCTCAGGAGTAATAGTAACCTGCCAAAGAGAGCCAGAGTAGGGGGGCAGACAGATGGATTTAAAGGGGAAACAAACAATAAGAACAATAATAATTACTAGTAACTGAGACTCATAAATGCCCAGTAAGAACCAGAAGAAAAAATACAGTAGAGCTGGAGACAGAGCATTCATTAAACTTTTGTCCATCAAACAGCAAAAGGAGGAAGAGGAAACCTCAAATAACAGCTTCAGCATGTCCTATTTTGCAAGTGACATCTAGTTTCACCCACAAAATGAGAAACCCAACTGGAAAAAAGTTTCCAATAAAACAAAGTAAAAAAAAAATAACAGAGAAAGGAGGAAAGAAACCCATGTAAAATTTCATGAGTATGCTGAGAGAGACCATTGAAGAGAACGATTAAAAGAAGAAAGAACATCATATGCATGCTCAGTGTCAGATTCTTAAGGGCCCCCAATTCATGCAACCCAAATCCCAAATCAAATCTTAAGCCCCCTCATTCCCTCCCAAAGAGAAAAATCCAAAATCATAATGATGTAAAAAAAAAAAAAAAACCCAGTCAGTACAGCGATGGTCATCGCATCAAACAACCTCAACAAAACCAAGGAAGAGAAAAGGAAAAGGAAAGTGGGGGGGAAATAGAGATTCTTACATCATACTGATTTAAGTCCTTGTTTGGTAACTCTGCAAAGAAGTGATTTGCCTTGACAACACACTTTGTCCCAAGCTGACCAAAGCCAGGCCTTTGAGCAAAGTTCAAAGACTTGCTAGAGGTGGGAAAACCCAGCTGCTGCGGCTGACCCGTTACCATAGCTCCACAGTTTTCAATTGACCCATTTGGAAGGGACCCACCAACACCATCATCATCGTCGCCTCTTCCATTGGCAGGCTTGTGAGCCACAGTACATGGCCTTGAGCTTGGCCTCATAAAGGCCTCAGCTTGATCAGATTTCCGGCCACCTCTGCTTCTCCTTCTCCCTCTGTTCTTCCCGGCAGCAGGAGGCGAGCTTGAGCTCTCATTCTGGGGCTTGGTAGTAGCAGCAGCATTATGGGTTTCCTGGGATTGAGATGGTGGCCCTTTCCCATTCTGAGCAGTCTTGCGGTTTTTTGCAGGCCTGTTTGCAACGTTCTGAAACTGAGGCTTGATCACTAAGTGCTGCTCCGAGCTCTCTTTCATCTGTCCTATTGGCATTCTTGTGTAGCTTTATAACAAAACCACTCTTAACACTTCCAAGGTTGTTTTTCACGTTCACCAGACACCAAGAAAGCTACTCTGCTCTTCTAGCATTCGCACATTTGCTTCCCAAACTACAACCAAAGGGCAGGAAACAAAAAAGAAGTGAGGGAAGGGGGAAAAAATTGCATGCTTGCCAAAATGAAAGGCAAATATAGCAAATGAGTAGTGCTAGCTGGAATACGCAAACAAAAGTTGGACAAAGACATTTGCATTTGAACATTTTTCACTGTTCCTCATGTAAGATTTGTGACAGGAGACCCAGACAGATTCACCAAAGTTTTTGGACACACAAAGCATTTTGAGAAGAGATTGGATAACCCAGAAGCGGAGAGTTACAGTTCTTGTAGCTGACTGTTCATGATTTGGATGGACGCCCACCCACAGATACAGATGGAACTTGGAAATGGGTAATTGAATAAGAACAGTGCTCTCCATTACATGAACAGTACTGAAGGCTGAAGATATAAAATAATCAAGTATTTAGACATTTTTTTTACTTTTGTGGTAGTGGTGTGGGGGGGAGTGACTAGAAACTAGTAGTTTTAAAATTGGGTTCCCATGCTTTGAATGAATCTAGTGGTGCTCATTCTTTTCTCGAGCTGAAGGGGGGAAATGGAGAGAACACGAAACCCCAAAACCAGAACCAGGAAGAATAAGAAGAGCAAGAAGAAGAAGAAGAAGGAATAGTGAAATACCCTCCATGAGTATCCCCGAGGCATTTAGAGGGTTCCATTTTGCGCAAATCACAGTTGCATGAGGGAAGGAGGAGAGCCAAAAGGAAGCAAACAAAGGGAGAAGCTTTCAAACTAATTTTTCTCTCTCAGAGGATTATTGCAAACACTTGGTGGAGAAACCGAAGAAATGGACGGAAAAGTAGACCCTTCTCCAGTAAGTTCTCCCCCCTCTACCCCCTACAACCCACAAAAGTGCAGGAAGAAAGAATAGAAATCTAACAAGCAGAAAAGGCCAGAAGCAGGGCATATATTGAAGGGATGGAAAGGAAGGAAGAAGCAAACACAGACAGCAGCAACCCGGCATTCCAAAACATTAAATTCTTGTTATTCCATCAACAGAGAGATTTGGAAACCCACAAGACTACACATAGAAAAGGCCAAAAAGAACAAGAAGGTGTTATGCAAAGGAGGAGGAGGGAAGAGGAGAAGAAGAAAAAGGAATAAACTTTGAAAAGGGCCAGTGAGTGAGTTGAGTGAAATCACTATCCCCATATCCCAAACCCGAATTTATTGCTCTGCTGCGAGATCAGCCGAAAAAGAGAGCAAGCCAAATAAATAAATTGAATTGGGGCCAACACTGCAGCAAGAACAATAAATACAATCAAACCCAATACTACACACTCACCAAAGATCACAACACCACACTCCGGCTGGCTGCTTGAGAGATATATGGAAGTGGGTTACAGTGAAGGAAAGTAAAGCTTGGGGGCTTTGCTTCAGTTTCGTTGTTGGGAGGAGAAATGGATTGAGAATGGGGAAGAAGAAGATGATGATGATGAAGAAGAAGGAGAATGAAGAAGAATCCTGCCTCTTTTAATACACGCATGCAAAGTGCTTTGCTAATGCTGCTAGCAGTAGCAGCTGCTTTTGGGGAGAGTGTGGGTAATGGCGAGGAGGGGGGTTTTTTTTTTTTTTTGTATTCTTTATCACGTGTTAAAGGCTTGTGAAGTCTGCCAAGGTAAGGCCCTTTGTTCCCTACTCTGCTGCTGCTCACTCACTCCCCTCTCTCAGCCTTTATAGAGAAAAAGAAATTGCCTTTCTTCTTTCCCTCTCTCTCTGTTTACGTTTTTTTTTGTTTATGTTCAATGGGGGAAAAATGGTCGCTTTCTTTTTCTTCGGTTTCTGCTAGCGGCTGGGGAGGCGATGGTGGCTGCTTGCTACAGAGCAGCCTCGGGGGAGCATTTTTAGCAGCAGAGTGAGTCTCCCATTAGCCATTATAGGTTGGATAGTAGACCCATTTTAATAGACGACAAAGAGGCTTACTAACAACATTTACCAAAGCCATATCCGTAGTAGTGTGGTGTGCATAACTTCTTCAGGCATTGAGCTAGAGTGGGGGAAAATTTATTATATAAGAAAAAGGGTGCAATGCCAAGAACAAATAAGTCCAAAAAATGGAGCAATGTGTAAATAGCTTATATAGCTGAGGTGAGGATAAAAGAAAGAAGAAGGCAAGCGTCCAGGGAAGGAGAATAATTCGAACTTGCAGAGTCCATCTTCTCACCCTGCCAGTGCCACCACAATTTCTATGACATTTATCAATATAATAAATTTTCATTTCCATAGTTTTTGGCATCATATATCTCAAACACACTACAAAAATGCACACTACACTAGGGGTCTCTTTTCTCTCACTATCTCTCAACTCCCTATGGAAATGCCATCTTCCCTTCGAAAAATTCTTTTGGCGATATGCCCAAGATCACACACACGCAGCGCGACCAAGCAAACAGCCAAACACACAAATATATAATTTTAAAAGTTTTCGAGTCATCATGATCGAGTAGTGTGCGAGTTAGGGGTGGGTGTCGGTTCAAACCGAATCGAACAAGAGCATATCATGTCCCTAACATCATCAACAATGGAAATCGAATTACAATTCAATTCTGCTCAAAATTTCAGACAAAATTGAATTTGTAAGGCTAGCCTCTGCCTTCTTCCTTTTAAATTATTATCCATGCCTACTGCGAATGAAAGAACACGGATCTAGATGTGCGATTTAGGGTTTAGGATTGGTATGCGAATTGGGGATTTGGGTGAGGAAGACTAGAGATTTAGGTGAGGAAGAAGCAGAAGTCGGTCTCCGGGTTGGAGGTGGCCGACGGCTAGGTGAGAGAGAGAGAGAGCTCGGCTGGGGTTGAGAGAGAATTAGGCTTAGGGAATAATAGTTGTGTTATTACTTGCCTCTAACCTTCTCCTAACACTATATATATATATTATCCGACGAATTCCCTCTACCTACCCGAATAGTTAACCTAACCAAATAAACCCCAATAGTTCCGAATAATAATAAACGACAAATAAACCCCTAAATAATGGAAACCCACCTTGCCCTCAAGGCGGGCCTTCTTTCTTCTCTTCCTTTTGGCCCTCACCCTCATTTGCCTCCATTTCCTCCCCTTCGTCTTCCTAGTTCCCAATTAGCAACATCAGGTTCCCTTTGGCGCACTGGTGTCCCATGGTATACCTCTCATCGCAATTGGCCAGCTGCTCTGGTGCCCATCCCTCCGCTCTTCCGAACTGGTATCGGAGCTCCTCCTGAAACCTGGGCCAGGAGATATTCTCTCCCGCTGCCACGTAGGCCCTCTCAGTCCATTCCCACCATTGGAGGGCATCTCCCTCCAAGTAGAAGGACGCCAGATGCGCCTTCCGTTCTTCCCTGATCAGGTGGTTCTTGAACCACCTCTCTGCCGCATACAACCACAGTCCCACATTGCCAGTACCATCGTATTTCGGAAACTCAATAACCGGAGGCTTAGCTCTGAACACCAGCTCCTGATCATAGTCATAGAGAGGGTTATTGTACCCATACCTGCCCCCATCCGACGGTTGCGGTCGGCCTAACGCGTAGTGACGGTAGTCCGCCTCCGCGTTCTGTCGGCGAGAATAGGCTCAGTCGGCCATCTCACGCTGGTAGTCTTCCTCGCGTCTAGGCTTGGTCCCGGAGCCTTGCCCCACTTCTATTATGTTCTCGTTGCGCCCTTGATCAGCTTGCGGGGTTCCCCAGAGGGAAAATCCCATCTTAGGTCCTTGGCGGTCATTTCCCGCCGTTTCGCCCCAGTTGCTGCCCTGTGGGGCCCTCCCTGGTTCAACCGGGTTTGGTCTGGTACGGCCGGATTCGGTTCGACCGATTCCGGTTCGACCGGCACTAGTCCGACCGGTCAGCGACCCGGCCGGTGGCTCCCCTTGGCCCAGCTTCGGATTGGCCACCCAAACCTGCCTGGCTCCATCGGGCCCTGGGTCCGCCCACCAGCCTTCCTGATCCGCGAAGTTCAGCTCATCCTCTTCGCCATCGAAGCCCAGCCCATCGAACTCGACCATCTTCTGCTTCCCGCAGGCCGCATAGCTCTCCTAGGCCGTTGGAGCGGGCAGCAGGCCTGGCCCACTAAACACCGGCTCGCTGATAAACCGATAATTACACATGTTTTCACCCCTATTCTTGAGCCGTTTGAGATATTGATTCTCGTATTTTAAGCCGATTTCACGCTAGGTTGTGCGTTTATGTCACATTTCAGGACCCGGCGTTGGAATCGAGGCGAAGGAACGAGATTCGGGTCGAAAGGAGCAAGTGAGGCTTGAAGTGTGCTGGAGGAAGAAAATACCCGGCCATGACAAAGAATACCCGGTCGGGTATTATTTTGAGGAGACCGGGGACTTTTGGTTTTGGGCGTCTGAGAAACAGAGAGGGGCCCGGTCGTGGAGCTAAAATCCCTGGTCGGGAATTATTGGACATGACCGGGGATTTTTTCCCTTGCCCAAAACGCGCGTTTTAATAATACCCGGTCGAGACCCGAAATACCCGACCGGGTATTTCGACCGGGTATTGCGACAGGCAGCAGATTTAAGGGAAAAGAAGGCTGAAAATCGGGGGTTCCGAGTTTTAGAGAGACAGAGCAATTCCTAGAGAGAGAAAGTGACGAACAAGAGTTCCCAAGTGCCCTAGCTTGATCTTCATCACCATTGGAGCTTGGCTTGAGCTTGGAGGAGTGTCGATCAACGTCCAGGAGCAGAAATCCATCCTTCACAGTATGATTTCCGCATCTGAATCTGCTTTTGCTTCTCTCTCCATGGAGTAGTTTCCCCATTCATCTGGGTATGGGGAACCCTAGATTTGTATGTTAGGTCTGATTGTATGAACCCAAGTACAGAGTTTATGAATTGATTATATTCGATTGAGGTTTGAATGATTGAATGACTTGAATCCTGATCAAATTCCTGTTGTTTCTGCTTTAACCTAGAATGAGAATATCTGCCTAGGTTGATAGAGCACCCTTAGTTGAAGGTAGTGAATTGGTGACTTTAGTCGAGGAGCCAATTCATTTTTCTGTACCAAATTCAATTCGGTAGTGGAGGTTTGGTTCGTTAGAGCCTCAATCTGTTTACTCCGGTGGAGGTTAGTCGCTCGCTAGAGACTCAGATTGAGAGGGTCTGGAGACCTTTAGTCGAGACTTCAGACTGTTTAAGAACCTTCCGCAGTATAATTTTCATGAAAACTGAACTTGGTAAATTGCAATCCGGCTTAACTGCAGTCTAGGGGAAACCATATCCGGGTGACCTCTCTTGACTTGAAAACAACCGTTTAACTTGCTTTGTTTGTTTGTTAATTTGGACTTGCATTAAAGTTTCACTGCTAGATAACAAGAATTCACCGAATAGTCATCAAATCTAGGACCCGGGTTGACATTAAAACCCAAACCCGCTATACTATGCTTTAGGAAGTGGTTACACTTGGCCATTTTCTAGGGTGACAGTAGGAGTGAGTCACTCGCCCTGACCCTCCCTGCCCTGTCCTCCGCCGCCTTTCGCGCTCAGCTCCGCCTCAGTCGCCACCTTCGCCGCGGTTGGTCGGCTCCCTGGTGTTGACTCGCGATTCTTCAGGACGCCAATCAGAACCTCTCTCATAGTTTCTGCGAGGGCTCGGCACAGGTTATCCGTCACTGTCTTGCTCATCTCCTCAATCGAACTCGCAATTTGTCCGCCTAGTGCTTCAATGGCGCCGATCGAGCCTCGTGAGGTTGCGGCTGGCCTTTCAGTCGACTCCGTGAGGTTCTCCAGCGTCATGACGATCACGTCATACTTATTCGTTGTTACATCCTTCACAGTGATGACTTCCTTGGTCGGTTTCGGCTGCTGCGGCTTGTCCGCCAGATTCGTCATCTTCACTGTTCAGGAACTATTCAAGAAATCGACACACCATCCAGGCTCTGATACCACTGAAAGAACACGGATCTAGATGTGCGATTTAGGGTTTAGGATTGGTATGCGAATTGGGGATTTGGGTGAGGAAGAATAGGGATTTAGGTGAGGAAGAAGCAGAAGCCGGTCTCCGGGTTGGAGGTGGCCGACGGCTAGGTGAGAGAGAGAGAGAGAGCTCGGCTAGGGTTGAGAGAGAATTAGGCTTAGGGAATAATAGTTGTGTTATTACTTGCCTCTAACCTTCTCCTAACACAATATATATATTATCTGACGAATTCCCTCTAACTACCCGAATAGTTAACCTAACCAAATAAACCCCAATAGTTCTGAATAATAATAATAAACGACAAATAAACCCCTAAATAATATGTTTCTGACAACAATGATATGAAATTATATACATCATCAATGATAAAATCAAACATTTCAACACGTAAGTTATGAAACACTGACATTATTCAAATATTCAAGTCTCAAGACAAGTAAAAAAAATCAAAACCCACTATTTGAAACTTGCAATTATAATTGTTCGGTCGAAAGGACACTGATTTCCGAAATAGACATTTTCCCTTCCGAATTCTGAACCGAATAACATTATATCGTTTCGATTCGGATCGATTTTACTGAGTCGAATGACCACCCCTAGTGCGATCCGTCATTCTCCCTCTCTTTTTTCCCCTCTTCCGTCGACTGGTTTCCTTTAACTGTCAATTAATAGGTGTTTTCTTTTTGTTTTTAATCCATTCAGGCCTTGTTTGCTAATGGGACTTGGGTGTTAGAATTTGTCCCCCCACCCTTAATCATTGTATTTTGATAAAATCCTTTGTTTGTTTGTAAATATCATTTTATTTGTAAATATCACATTCAAAATTCGAGTTAAAAACGAATGTGGTACAAAATAATATCAAGTGGTATCAGTATGGTAACGAGTGGTATGAAATAAAATTTCAAAATATATTAACAAATAATATAATTTTGTAGATTACAATATACTAGTTTCATCTGTGAAAAAAATATATAATCCAAGTTAAAAAAAAAAAGATAAAGTCCCCTTAATCCACATCCTTATATATGGCCCCTTTTATAATCAAAGACTCGTTTAATTGTGCATTTATGCATAAGAAGTTATGTACCATCTTGGAGACTTGGACCTATTGAGTTTTATCTTGCCCATTTTTATTAATTTATCCTTTCCTTGTCCCTTTATATCCTTTTTTTGTCCCAAAAATTCCAACCAATTTTTTTCCCCTAAAAATTTTCCACACTTTTGCATTTTATTTCCCACTTCGAAAACAGATGGTGTCAAAAGTGATCTTGCCCTTGAGGTTGGCAGCAGTAATGCTGTACACTTATTGATTAAAATGGTAATGATGGTCTTTTCTGTGTGTTATTATTGACTGATAAAATCGGAGAGCACTGGTGGTGGTGATGATTATTATGGTGGTGGGCTTGAACAATGAACAGGCCACTGGAAAGAGAGGATGAGCAATTGGGTCCAAGCTGCCTTGCTTAATATATTGTAATCCACTTTAATGGTTTGTGATTGGTGGTGTCAAGTGGTTTCCTTTTCCTTCTCTCTTTTTATCCTTTTTGTCCCTAAGATTCCAAATCCACTTCATTAGAAATATACTGTTCTGATTTCGTGGTATATTCACTATGGTCACGCCCACCATAAGTCATTATTGCTCTTCTTGCTCTCACCTTTTCTAGATAATAAATAAAAGCCGAATGATGAAAACTGTTGCTCCATTTCAAATTTCCTGCAACGAGAGTGATTATAGAAAGGACATTTTGGTCTTCACAATTACTTATTTTTTTATTTATTTATTCATAAAAAAGGCATGCACTAGGATTTGAACATTGGTCTCTTTAAAGGCAAGCAATGATCATAACCAATCACACTAAGTATATTTGTTGTATCTATTTAAATTCAACCATACACGAACCTAAATTATGAAAATCATATGACTTTTTTAACGATTAGTTGGCCACTGAATCTCCCGTAAGTACTTATTTGGTGTTTTAATACTTTGATTATTTTAGTTGTAGTTTAATACTTAATTTAAATTTCTATCTATTTTATAAATATACAATAACCCTAAAATTGCAGCCCAAATATCACTGGTTCGAATATTGCATATCGAATTGCAATATTAAACATGTAGAAGCAATATCGACTTCTTAAATTAATATTATTTTTCAGAATTACTATGGAGAAATTATATCTTTGTGCAAACTATATGAGACTGGTTCTTTTAATGTTTTAGTCGGGATAACATCTACATTTTAAACTTCTTCATAATCTGGCATGATTGGATCCAATGGTCATTATACAAGATTGTGTTTAATAGGGTGGCTCATTTCACCACTTTTTGGCGTGTTAATGAATTTGTAGGACAATGACAGGTCTACATCTACACTCATCACAATCTACACATCATATAAATGTGAAATGAGAAAAGAGGGATTCCATTTCAAATTTGATGCGTACAGAGCAATTTTTTAGAGGTAAATTTAGAAGATGCCAGTGCGGTCTGTCTGTTGAGCACGAAAGTAAAAATATGTTTTCATTTAAACGGGCCCAAACTGTTATTTGGCCCACTAATCGTGCACCCATCGCCAATGCAGTCAAATTCGGGATTTTGATCGTAAAATCGTAGGATTTTAGGATTTTACTTAGGGATTCCGATCTTGATTTTACTATAAAATCGGTGGACCTTAAAATCGTTTAAAATTGGGATTTTGATCGTAAGAGAACAAAATAGGTGGTTTGAGCCAATTTAAAATAAGTATAACTGTTTCAGCGGAAAGGGCAATGGAATCTTCTCAAATATATTTCTATTAGAAAAATATTCAAAAATAATAAAAATAACCAAATTAGGGTTCGGTTAATCTCTTTCCCTTCACCCCATTTAGCTTATTGGTAAAACACCTGTCCTAATATTGGAAGTATGTAAGAACTAACATCATTATTAACTAATTAATTTATTAATGAATATATTTGTACCAAGCCACTAACATTACTTATTTTATTGGAGTTCAATTATTTTTAGTTTTAAATCATACTTAGTAGACGATGTCGAAATATTTCTTTAAGTTAAACAACCTAGACATAACATGAAAATAAGAGCCAAACCCATGAACTATATCCCTTCATCATGAATTATTTTGAGTTACACATTAAATAACAATTAAAATAGTGATTTTGGAACATTAATCTTGAGAATTATCTTATGAAAAAAAAATCTTCTGAATTATCATTTTAAATGCTATGTGTCTTTGTGATATTAATAATTTACCTTATTAATATTCTTATATGCTATGTTCTATATGGTACTTAAAATCCTACAATTTTACGATTCGATTATACGATTTTGATTTTACCCCAGTTTTCGATTTTAGGTAAAATCTCGATATTAACTGCTTTGACCATCGCAGCCTCTCCAAATCTTCCTATTCTACTCGCCGGGTCATCTCCTCCACTACAAAATATCTCCTCATGTACTCAAAGTTCTCACTGAAACCTAATATCTACAACTTAGGCGCAGAGGGAGCAACCGATGGATTGTAGCGACCCCCACTATTTTGATAGCTAATCAAGAAGAGCGCGTTTGTTTAGTTGTATGGTGATTCACTTAATTAACAATTTTTATTCCGTTGACAGCCTCCTCTCCGCAATTGTATTGTGTTCACGAAGATCTGAAGGCGCAAGTGCAACAGGTCCAGGGGTAAACAATATGTATAAAGCGTTGGCCAAATTGAATTCAGTCATTCTACTTGGAATATGAAGATTTTTGCTTAATTGCTTTGGTTCGTGATGCAACTATGTTATGTTTGAAGGTAGACCAACGCAAACAACAGCACAGCTCCAGGGCTATTCTGCACATTAGGTAGTTGGGGCATTAATTGATAATTATTTGGGATTATTCCTACAAGTACATAATTTGGAACGTGCCTTTATATTGCATTGATTAATAGTTGTTTGAGAATTTTCAAATGAGTGATTTGACATGTTAAACTCTCTTATTTTTGAAAATGGAGTCTTCGAAGTGGAATATGAAGATTTTGGATTAAGCTTGGTTTCGTAACGCCCTTATGGGTGTTTATTCTCTAAAATGCAGCTGTCTTTCAAAGTGCCCGTTGCAAATGGCAAGTCAGGATACAACGATGGTACCGGTAAATGTATGTCTTTGCATTAGCTAAATAATTAGTTGTTCTTTTCAACTAAAAATTATGCTTAAATGCAGTGATTGGCCTCATAAATGTATGTATTTGCATTAACTGTTAATGATTGTGAGTTTTGGTTTAATGGTGAAAAGTCCATATGTTTAGAAGTCTAAATTGGGCAAACCTATTGGACAATAGGAATGCCATACATTAGTGTCGTGGGAGGTTTGTTTGATGTCTCAGGGTGTTAGATTTTTAAGAAGGTTGTTTGTTGTGGCAGAGAGTCCCTAAAGCTAGCAAGGTATTCCTATGTAGGCTTTTTCTTTGTTTGACTTTTTCTCGCCTTTTTTCTTACCTCTTTTTCTATTTTTGGTTTTTGTGTGCTCCCTTCAGTTGCTACGTCTTCATTTGTGAACCATCTATACTTTTCTTATTTAGTGCCTAAAAATCATATATACTCGATTGCATAGTAGTTACTAATAGATACATTTATACCAATAGAGAGATTTTAAGTTTTATCAGTTGTTAGTTTTAATATTTACTTACATTGGTTGTTTATGGAGTTTTCTTTGTAATATTTCTCATTATACAACTAATTACTATGGCTACGTAGTTGTATAAGTGGGGGTTGGACATGATAGTTCTTAGAAGCATCAATACTTGAAGGTTATTATAATGACCAAATTCTAAAGTTATGGTTTGCCTTCAACTTGCTTGGAGCATTTCAATTATGCATCAATTGTTCTCTCCGTGTAGTTAACTCTCAGACAAATCGAAAATCTTGCTGATATGTGCTTGATTGTAGTTAAATTTAGGGTTCTACTGCATTGTTGCTTTACTCTTTTTTCGTGGTTGAGTCTGCTTCAAAAAATTTAGTTTGATTTTAGAAAATTTTGCTTCTGCAGTCCTGTCTTGCCACCAACGCGTTCAATAGATGGAGACGGGAGAGGCGAAGGCTATTTTTGTGTTGTTGTTGCTGGTTTAGGGATCGGTTTGTGAAGAAGAGGGAGAAGAGAGGGGGAAAGGGAAATGCAGGAGAGGGGGATAACTCTTTTCTCAGACAAAAATGGAGTGAAGAAAGGAATTATGATCAGTAAGAATATGGTTATCTTACATAACGGTCTCTATTCTGTTTGAATTGAGCTTGAGAGGCAGTGATAAGGACGAGCTGCAACCAATTCATAGTGAGAAGAGAGCTATGAACTGTGATCATGTCTTATTTCAAGTTAGAAGGTAGTTTCAGTATAAGGATTATTTAATTTGACAAGTTGTTTCGTCCATGATTCTTGGTAGTTTCAGTGCCATTCTAGCCAATGTTTAGTCTGTAATTTTTGAGAATTGATGTGCGAGTAATGACTTTCACTTAGCTTCAACTATTATGTGTGTATTTATTGGCATGTGATAGAATTCTCTTTTCCTTTTCATTGAATTCATTTTCATACTCTAATTGTATTATTTGTACATAGGCAAATCATGCTCGAGATGGCAACTCGCTGATATGGCTGGTGCAAGGAATGAAGCCATCATTAGAATTCAGACCGACAACAGGGAGGGATGCCCAGGACTAATTCAATGATGATTGATGATGGTATAATAAAAACTGCAGTCTGCATCAGCATCAATTTCTAGGCCTAAGTAAAGGTATTCAACCCAGAACTCTGCTTAGCGCTAAAAATTGCCCTCACCCAACCTTGATCCTGTTTGACCCACTTCTGAAGAGTCAAGATATATGACTAATCCTCCCCGTTCGTATTTTCTTATTGACTCTTTCTGACCCTGTAGGTTGGGGCGGGTCGGGAAGAATTGGATTAGTGGGTCGGTCCTAATCAAGTGGAATCCCAATCCCTTCACTCTCACTTGCTTTCTCTCCCATTCCACAAGTGGGTAACATACAGTAATCCGGCCAACGGGCCGGGTAATAAGCTAGTTTACTTTGATAATGAGATCATGTCACTTGGTACCTCAAATCATTCACAATTTTCTTTTATTCATCGGTTACTTTGCTTCCAATTTTGTTTGGAAGTTTTGAGACAAGTATTAGGGTAGAACATGAGTTTATTTTGCACCATACTCAACTTGAACATGCATTGCTAGAGAAGAAAGATGATTGTTACATCCAATGTCACTAACAAGAGAAATTAGAGTGATTTCGTTTCAGGCAAAATGCCATTGAGTACCTAATGTTATCAACTTGTACAATTTCCCTTTTTGTCTAGTAATTACTTCTTTCCCAAGTTTGTCTTCTCTTCCCTTAATCTGCAAACTTCAATGGAGGAGTTGTAACGAAAAAACCCCAGCTTTATAAGTTGTGAGATGAATGAGATGAGGTAGGACTTGTAGGGTTACAAAATCGAAGACTGTTACAGAAGGAACAACAATTGGAGCAGAGCAGACGACCATGCATATAAGGTGTGAATACAATGCAGTTACTATAACAATCTTATTTGGTGTATGGCTTTGTTGGTATTGCCGTAGTTTCTTATGAACTTAAAAATTCAAATTGACAACTTATAAAAATAACACATCAATGTGCTAATAGCACCAAGGCCACAAGGCATGAGGTCACTCTAAGAAAGGAGGAGAACCAGCCTTCCCTCATCCTAACCCTAGGATTCACTCTCTCCCAACTTAATCAAATTGTAGTGCAGTTTTGTTAGCCGCACTTGGAGTTCTCGACTTTGAATCTTTTAAATAACACCTAACAACAAAACCCCGACGCACTAGCCAAACTGGCAAATCGGCTAACAAGAAGATAGCATCCAATGATTAACGGGGCATGTTCTGATCATAGCCATGTGAGTCCCATATGAACAGTGGTAATAAGTGCACTAGACAGTTGTGTGTGGCTGGCAGCCGTAGCTAGCTAAGTTTCAGCTCCATCATCATTCTCCCCTTTGAAAAAAATTTGGTCTTTCTTTGGCAACATTTTGGATATGATGATGATGATGATGATGATGATGCTGTGCATGATGGCCGTTTGATATATGAGAAAAAAAGGTCCCCTAAAGCAAAATGAACTAATTGAGCGGCCCCCTCCCACTTTTCAGGCCACTACCAGCGGCGCCCAATCATAAGTCATAACCCACCGTTAGACTCAAAATGAAAGCATGCATTAGACGTTTGGTCGGAGAATTTTTACAGATGAATTGGACGCATTTGAACATAACTAAATTATTAGTGACTTCTACACGAGGAAAGTGGAAGTGCATTTTGGAATTGAGTTTGACATTTTCCAAGTTGAAAATCAAAATCAACGATAATATTGAAAGATCAAAATGTTTTCTATGTATTTTGCCGACTTTGTTCTTTATTCTCTCAAGATTCCTGTTACCTTCGTTTCTTTTAATTTGAATTTCTTTTCATCAGCATAGAGACTCTGAACGCTTGTATTCTCACGCCAACATCATTGGCTCTTGCCACCGCTCTCTCATGAAGGATAGTTTGAGTTTTATCTAGGGTTGCCCATTCGGTTTCGAGTTTTTGGGCTAAACTGAAATCGAATCGCTAAAAAATATTTTCAAGTTAGAGTTTCAGGTGCAATTTGAATTGTGCTTGTAACGACATCTGGTTTTTCGGGTTTGGTTTCAGGTTCGGTTTCAGGTTCATGTTTAGACGGGGACGTCCTTCCCCCGCGCGACTAATTAGTAACTACACAAATTTTTTGGGTTCCATATAACCAAACCGAAATCATTAGTGGACTTCTTGGGTTCGAGTAACCGAAAACCAAAACTTCCATTTTTGGGTTAGGGTATGCAATAAGAGGATATTCGGATTTTTCGATTTCTGTGAGTTTCGAGTTAGGTTAACCAACCGACCCGAACTGACACTCCTAGTTTTATCATATAGTTAGCTGCACCAAAAGAGTCGATCAATCTTTTGTTTATGCTATCACCTACATATACATGTAGTTTTCTTTCGAAAACAAGAATTAGAGTGGGAACATGATAAGAAAAGGGGATAGATAAGATGGATCCTAATTGGTCGACGAGTAAGTTTGCCGTCATAACCATTGTAGTGGAAGCCACGTCCCAAAAACATGTACAACCCACTTGTGGCATGGGAGCAAGGGCATACACCGATATCTCTGTTTCCAAATCATTTTGGGCGTGGTACAGCTTATGTCACTCTTAGTAGACGGAAAAAAAAAGTATGATCTAATCGAGACATAGCTCAAAGGATGGATCAACGTTAACCCTAATGATTTTGTTTATGGTCCCTTGAAGTTCATGGTCGAAGATGGAGCCAAATTTATATTTTATCTAATTAAGAAAAAATATACACCCCCGTCCATTGATAGTTTCTCTAATGTTGTGAGTGACATGGTTGAGGTGCGAAATAATCAATTGGTTTCAATAACTCAAGTTATTGAAAGAGGGTAAAATACACCATCTCAAACGAAAACCATATGGGGTTGATTTTTGCACAGATATGAATACTATGTGCTTAATAAAAGAGATAGTCGGGATTCGAATAGAAGACTTTTCGATCACCAAGGCTCTGATATACCATGTCAAGAACAAATTGGTCTATTTACTTGAATTGTTAGGAGATATTCTATATTTCTATTATGTATCATATACCATTTACGAATGAGAGTAAGTGACTTATGTGAAAAACTTGAGGCTGATTAGTCTTATTGGTTATATCAATAAGATGATTGTTAGTATTCAAATTAGGAGAACTCGAGTTGGTAGGGATGATGTGGTGACAATGCAACAATGGACTTTCATTTTAGGTACATAATTTTGAATTAAACTTTGGTTACAAGTGAGCCTAATGATCCCCAAGGCTGGTTGGGATATCATGTTTTATTTTCAAATTGAACTTTGTAAAATCATGTGATCATGTTAATTAGTTGAATTCATGGCAGGTAGTTGGAGGCTTTCCTATATGATGAGTTTAACTAAGTGTATAGAAATTTCTACATTGTGGGATTTTTAAGGGGTGGCTTCATATACCAGATTTTCTCTCAATTTGGTGAGTGTTTGTTAGGCAAACACACATGAATACATGATTAGTTGAGGAAAAGATAGTTGGTGTATTCAACCTTGGATAACGATTTGGTTTAGATATCGCGATGATCTTGCTTCTTATAGTTGTCCTTTGTACTTATTTTGTGACTCTAATATTTCACTATTGTTGAATGTCGTCGTTAATTTTTAGAACTTATTTAAAGTTCTTCATTAATTTTTTTTTAACATAAGATGAGTTTTAACTCCGTATAAATTTTACTCTTAGGTGTAGGAAAGTGAGCTTTACTATCATATAAGTAACATTTGAGATAAGATTATAGAACAAGTGGGAACGGATAGGGTGCTAACCTTATATGGAGTTAGCACCATGCTAACTAGCATTTAAACCATCCAGCCCTATTTTAGATCTAATGGCTACATATAGATCGAGAAAGGGTAGATTAGTAATAGGATATATGATTTTTAAAATTAATTATTATTTTTATTTACGTGGGCTGATTTTTAGGGTGCAGTTACAAATTCTCCCTCAACAAAGTCTCTCTTTCTCTCTCCTGTCCATCACGTCTTCCTCTCTTCGTACACAATAAAACACTACACTCTAAAACACCACACACCGTCAAAAACACTACTACCTATTTTTTTCCAGGTTTGTAGTAGTAGTTTGGTGTGTACTATAATTTTATGATTCCTATTAGTAGTGATTTTGATCATATTTATTAGAATCAATAGATTATACAGGTGGTTATTATCAATAATAAGGAATTACTACTAATAAATAATAAGAAACACTACTACATACATCATATCCACGTATGCAGGATCCATAAAATCACTACTATAGAACCATTGCTACGACCATCATATCTAATAAATTAGTTTTACGAAATCACTATACTACAATTACAAAACCACTACATCTTTTATAAAAACAACTCCATAATCTCTTCTCTTGCACTCCTTGTTATTCCAGGAGGCCAGTGTAAACAACATTGCTATTATAAAAAAATTTGCTACGACATTAAACCAACAAAGGAAAAAAGCAAGTCCACAATATCCTTTTTTTTTTATGGGCACAATATCCTAATTTATTACAAACACTACTACTATAAACCTTAATTAGTCCTAGTGAAATGGTTACCACATCCACAAATCCACTACGTCGCCATTTTCACTCCAAACAGCATGACCTATTCCCAGGTCATCATCTCCGTATCAGATCTACATTTGATCCCAAGTGCCCAACTATTTTCCAATATCTTGCATGAGGTGTTTGTGGAAGAGATCGATCGATAGATGGAACTTGGAAAAATGAGTTGTGGCGAAGATTGGGGAGAGAGATCTGCACCAACGACTTTGTAGGTGAGAGTCTTGGCGGAGCAAAAGAAGGCTTCGAGATTGCGTTGACGACGACGACGATGACAAGAGCGGCGGGAGTCGTGGGGATGACAATTTCAGCGATGGCAAAAGCGGCGACCGGAGAATTGAATCGCTTGGCAAGATAAAGTACCGAGCAGATTGGAGAAGAAAAGGGGAAAATTTGAGAAAAGAATGAAAGGGGGAATGAGGAGAGAGAATGACTTTATTTCTCTGTTATATATCCGTACACGTTAGTTTTTTTAGGGCTTGAATCTAGCGAAATCATACCCAAAACACCCTTGACCGCTAATCTACCATTAGATTGACAAATAATAAATGGACGGAGATGGGAGGAGTTAGTATTGTGCTAACTAGGGCTGGATTTTCGATTATCTCGGTTATAACCGATAACCAAAATTTCGGTAACCGGTTAACCGTGAAGCCAGGCACGCCAACCGCCTGACGGATTTCATCGGTTATCTGACAACCGACCGGTTGGTTACCGGTTAGTTGCTCGGTTAACTGTGATAACCGCAACAACACAATTGTGTCGGTTATAACCGAGCAACCGAATCGGACAACCTCCTATACAAACAAGATCGCTAAAATTGCCCAAATTTAAACGTTCAACCCTACATTTCTACATCTAAATCACTCCACAAGTCAAGTTTCAATCATTTTTGCATAGAAAATAGATTTATATCGCCAAATTAATGTCTCAAATACTAGAACATAAAGTCATAAACTTCATAAAGTCACAAATTACAAGTCACCACCAAATCATCACTTATCAACCGAAGAAGAACCAACATCTACATAACCCTTTTCTTTTAGTTGCGGCAAGAGTTCATGACCAACATCGTCATATCCATCTTTCTCATACTCTTCCTCCGTCACATTTTCTTCACCCTCCTGCTCATTCTCATCTGGAATGTTGAGACTTGCATCTGCATTGCCAACATTGCCAACATCACTTGCACTTTCCATTCTAGACTGGAAAGTGGTATTAACTGAGTAAGAAAAAAGAAAACAAATTGTTAGAATATTGAATATTCATACATTGAATTAGGTAGAAAGAAATAGTATATGTTTACTTGAACAAACAATGATTAAAAGAGTTTTTTAGAACTTACCACTTTCCAAATCCATGATATCTTCATCATCTTCCCTATCATCATTATCTCCGGCCTCGGTAGTTTGATACTTTATCCAATCCTCCGCACAAATCAATGCCTCCAACATGATATCACTCAAAGAAGACCTGAATAGACTGAGAATCCGACCGCCACAGCTGAAAGTTGCCTCTGAGGCAACAAAAGAGATGGGAATAGCTATGATATCCTTAGCCATCTCAGCAAGAATCGGATATGTTCCAAAGCGTCGAGACAACCAACTCAAGATGTCAAACTTGGAATCATCACTCTCCTCATTGATGCCATCAGTTTGACATCTTAAATAGATGTCAAGCTCAGCAGAGCTACCTCCTGTATCCTGCAAAAGTGCTTCCCTTTTCCTCTTCCTAAGCCTCTCCTCGAGCTGCTTAATCCTATCACCAGTGGTAGGCTCAGATGTAGAGGAGGGTGTTTTTGATCCATACTTCCCTTTGTAAACCTCAAACAGCTGTCGCATTTCCGACCTTATGCAGTTAACCATTTCTCCTCCCTTCACATTCCCATACATCATTGCCAAAACCTCGGACACCAAATCAATTTTACTTCTTGGATCAAGCACGCATGCTATAAAAATTAAGTGGTTCACCTTCATGTTCTTATCGTTCACAAAACATGACTCAAACCAATACTTTTGTACCTTTTCCTCAACCTTCTCAGCCATCTTTTGGATCTCTTCATGCGGATCATTCTTCAATTGCTCAATGATGTCATATACCATAACAAGCTTCTTGAAGAAGATATAGATAGTCACATATTTAGTTCATGTACAATGAGAAGATAACAAAAGAAGATTAGAATAAAACAAATAAAACAGTGCAATTCAGAAATTTCACTTACCAGAGACTAAAAGGGTCAAGTCATTGAAGACTTTCAGATATTCTTTCAACTTCCTAATCATCTGCCAATCTTGATTAGTTGGAAGCCCACCTCTTGAGTCAATATAATCTCTAAGAGAATGATCGTGTGGACTTAAATACAAAGTTGTAAACACTGCATCAAAACTTTCTGCTGACTCTAACATGGTATAGGTGGAGTTTCACCTGGTCGGTAAATCTAAAGACACCAATTTGGTTGAATCCACATGCAAAAATTTCATGCCATTCTTGAACTGTAACAACCTAGCTAGTGAAGACCTCACCCACTTCACACAATTCCGAACTCTGTCCACAGCACCACCAGCCACTTTCAGTCCATCTTGTACCACCAGATTAATGATGTGTGCAACACATCGAAACTGCAGAAACTTCCCATCCATCACATCACACCCCCACTCCTTTAGCTTCGTTCGCATGCACTCACTGACAACATCCTTTGAAGTTGCATTGTCCATGGTCATGCAAAACAGATTCTTCACCTTCTACTCTTCAAGAACTCCTGCAAGCTTCTCTGCAATATCAACTCCGTTATGACTTGTGATGGGAAAAAAGGCTATCACCTTCTTCTGCAACTTCCAATTACCTCCAATAAAGTGAGCAGTAACATACATGTAATTCTTGTTGTTATCAAAAGTCCATGTATCCATAGTGATTGAAACTCTTCCTTGGCTCCTTGATTCAAAAAAATCAATTAAATCCATCTTTTTATCCAAGAAGATATGAAAGCAGTCATCTCTAATAGCTTTCCTCCCAGGTATCTTAAACAGTGGCTGAACAACAAACATGAATTGCTTAAATCCTTCCCTCTCCACAAAGTGAAATGACAATTCATCCATAATTATCATACTGGCTAATGCATATCTAGCTTTTCCCTGATCAAACTTCCATAAACCACTTACTTGACCACCTTCTAATGTCTGCAATACTGTCTAATTTTTAGTTGCTGCCAACTTAGCCAAACATGAGTGCATGTGGTTATTCATTGTAGTGGTCTCATTTTGGTGAGGATGAGCTTTGATTAGAGTATGACAGTGTATGCACTCTCCCATCAGGTAGCTGTCAACTTTCAGCTTCTTCAACACCTTCCAACAAGAAGCTTTACCCACCGTCTTCAACCATTTATCACAGTAAAAAATGTCTCCTGTAGCTGTCTCTGAATCAGGTGCGCCCGTGTCAACAGAAGGAGTCTCGACAGGTGTACCGGCAGGTGTACTTCCACTATCGACAAGGGCGGGAATCGATGGAGTTGATGAAGACGGTTCAGCTTTAGTAGCTTGAACAGGTCGACTTGTACGCCCACCACGACCCAGAGTCTGAACATGAGCAGTCGCACCACCACGACCTCGAGTCGCCGGAGGTCTCCCACCACGAGGAGCAGTCGCAGCAGTAGGAACACCTCGTCCCCCACGTCCACCACGAGGAGCCGGAGGTCTCGCCCTACAAAACAAATTACACAAATTGAGAAATTGAAACCCAATTACCGATTCAAAGAAATTTTAACATATTCTGAATCCAACCATGTTTAATACTTCAATCATACATTCTTGTTTCGACACTATTCATGCCATAACGGCCAATCTGAAAGTATCTAATCTAATCAAGTAGAACACTAATTCAATCATACCATTGTCCATTAATCAATCTTCAATCAAGATTAATTCATAAACCATAACCATGTGCAAGTTTAATTCATCATCAATTCATCATTCAAATAAGTTAAAAAGTAAACACTTACATATTCAATTGTAAATTTTCAAGTTAATGGCGCGGTGCAGGCCTGCGCAGAGGGGCACTTGTCACCGGAAAGGAATGGCGCCGGCGGAGCTCTCGACGGCGGGGTCGCACAGGCCACAAAGGAGAACTGCTGGCTGCGAGCAAAGGAGGCCGAGGCGAGGTCGTGGAGGCGGAGCGAAGGGGATGGCTTACGACGACTTCATGTTGGCGGAGTAAGGGGCTGGTTCTTCGTCGTCGCGACAATTGAGGAGGGAGATGGTCGATGGAGGGGAAAGGAATGGCGCCGGCGGAGCTCTCGACGGCGGGAGATCACAAGCCACAGAGGAGGACTGCTAGCTGGCGGCTGCTGGCTGCGAGCAGAGGAGGCCGAGGCGAGGTCGCGGTGACGGAGCGAAGGGGATGGCTGGCGTAGAGCGGCGGCGTCGCCCTTCAGGGTCGGGGAGGGATATGGTCGATAGAGGAGGCCAGAGGTGCAGTCTCTTCGTCGTTCAGGGCTGGGAGATTGAGGGGCTCAGGGCTTCCTGATGCAGAGAACAGAAGGGAAGGGCAAAGGGGTCGGTGTTCGATTAAGGTTTAGGGAATAGGAGGACGGTGTTGTTTTACGAAATGAGGGGAGGGGGTTAGATGTGTCGGTTAGTCGGTTAACCGCCATAGCTAACCCCGCTACCGAACACCACCTGTAGACACATTTTTTGGTTAGTCGGTTAACCGGTAACCGCCGGTTATCGGTCTAACTGGCCGGTTAACCGGCAACCGATAACTGAACGTCCTGCCCTAGTGCTTACCTATTATACAGTTAGCATCCAATCCCATTCCTAGAACAAGTACATCAAAGAAACAAGATATCATTCATTGAAAATATGACCTAACCTTAACTCAATTGTTAAGATAAGATGTTCATCTATTTTCTTCTAGCAAAATATAACTATAGTTTCCTTAAGGTACCTATAGCATAACCATGTCTTCAGTTTTGATAGAGACCGGGTCTTTCTCATACTCCATCGACCATCATTCCTCTTTTTACCTCTTTGGTCCAACGTCTCAAAATAAAGTTAGCAGGCAGCTTCGTAATGTTCTTGATATTAAATTTTTTTAAAGCATGACAACAAAATATCCCATTTGCCTCAAACTTCTTACAGTAACATAAAACCCCATTCTTCTGCATATGAAAATGCATTGTCCGAACTCTATTATACCCCTTTTCTTTCACCTCATTTGTGTATGTCGACCCATCACTACCTGATTCTGTCCATTCAGTTGCGATGCTAGAAAGAGATTCTTTATGGAACATCATGTACATGGTACTGGTATACACGGCTGCAGCATGTGCTAAAATACCATAATGTTTACTCATCAATAGTGGAGTACCTTGTTTATAGCAAAAATTCTTTTGTTGCTCCCTTGAAAGCAAATTTGCAACTAGGTTATCAAACTGGACAGTGAAATCAGCAAGATATGTGGTTGTCCCTGGTATACCATTCAAAAGACTATTGGACTTTCACTTCTCTTAGATGATTTGATACCGACAGAAAAGTAACCATGACTATAAACTGTGCTCCACTTCCTACGAATTTCCATATACAAGCCATTAAGCCAGCTATGACTTGCATTGTCATATATTTCATCGATTTTATCCCATGTCTCTTCAAATTCTTTCTCTAAATCACATCTTGTACAACACTTATTCCACAATGCTGAAAACGATGAATCTCCATTCATATAACCAAAATGACAAGGTTCATTCTTGCTAATGGGTCATAAGCACAAACGATGTGTGTTGTCATCAAACACCTCCTTGTATGCCTTTGCCATTTCAACATATTGATAAGTGAAGATGGTAACAGGAGATCTATTTCCCATCAAATCTAAAAAAGACTTGAATAACCACCCAAATGTTACGACAGTCTCATCTATTATGAATGCACAACCACAATATTGTATTATGCCAATGATGGTTCACGCCCACAAATAGTGCACAAATAAGATTATACTTATTTGTGCGATAGGTAGTGTCAAATATCATAACATCTCCAAAGCAATCATAATCAATTATGGATCTCCTATCTCGCCAAATGATATTAGTCAAATGATTCTTCTGGTCAACTTGTACGGCATAAAAGAACATTGGGTCTAATGTTTTCTTCTTTTTTCCTCGTTGAATTAATGCTTTCTTCTTCTTGAATAATTCATCACGCTTTGAGCATCTCATGCTTCAATTTTCACCATCTTTTGTCTATCCACATGATTGTAACAATCTTTTTGTAAGAATCCAACATTTTGAGCTCCTTTGTGTTCTTTGCAAAAGTAGGAATAAAGCATCTCTAGTGTAAAGCCCTGCGTCTTTCATCTTGTCAATCATTATTGTCTTACCAGCTGAAACCTTACGACATGATTTGAGTAGATGTTGCTCTTATGGCAAGGCAAGTTTGTGATTATGTGTCGGGTTAAAATCTATCACATTTCATACTTATTCTCTATGTTGAACAGAATAAAGGCTTTACACCTAGTTCTTGTTACCATCCTATTAACCTTTTTCGCCTCACACTAGTCATCATTCATGCTAGTTTTCCTTGTTTTGAACATAAAAACTCATGTTGAATTGTTTTATTCGTTGTAGCATAATGTCTATATTTGCCTCGACGGACACTAAACCCAGTCCTCGAAGAGATTGTAAGCTTCATCTTCATTAAACACTACTTTCCCATATAAGTTATCATCATCACTAGCAACCCGAGTAAAATATTGTTGAACCTCATCATGTTTGCCATATAAAAATGTTCCTTCCTTATACACCATTAACATTTATATCTTCTTCAATATACATCCCTAATTAAATAAAGTTCAAACACAATTATTATGTAGCACGACAAAGAGGAAAAGTTATTGTGTAGCCTAGTATTTGAAGAAATTAACTGAACAATTGATGTGCTGCCTAGTTTACTAACATAATTACTAGCACTTCTACTATGCTTTAAAGCATTGGTGCTTTAATGTACAACTTAAACGTTAAATGTATAAGTTCAGGTTGTACCTTAAGTGAATTTTTATCGTTTATGTTATGGTAAAACTTCAAGTTGTACTATAACAATAAATGTACAAGTTCAGGTTGTACAAAAGAGTATAGGTACAACCAAAGTTGTACCTTAATGTTAAAGGTACAACTTCGGGTTGTACCATAAAGACAAATACTAAAGCATAAATGCTTTAGAGCATGGTAAAATTCCTCCCAAATTAAATGCTAGTTTGATAGGATCCTCCTTATGATTTTATGTGCTTGTTCCATTGCATTTAATGAAATTCTAGCTTACATTGCAAGTTATACTTTAAAATTGGTTATAACAATGGGCTATACTTCTGCCAATGGGTTATATAATGATCATCAATAAGTTATAGGGTATGCCTATGGTGACATGCATGTCACCGTAACTTGCACTTTTAGGTCGACCTTATATAGGATTAGGTCGATCTAATATGCACTTTTAGGTCGACCTTATATAGGATAGGTCGACCTAATATGTCGTTTCAGCTTTGTGAGATTCCCGAATACACTAATGTGGGCATCCTGATGACTTATCACGGTCGAGCTTTAAAATGTAGTGGTCGACCATTTGTACTTTAAGTTGTCATTGTTGGTCGACCATAATAAAACATTGGTCGCCCTTTTCATTGGCGTCAGAAGCAAAATGGTTGACCGTAAAGGTATATAGGTCGACCACTTGATGGCAGTCATTAACAAAATGGTCGACCATTTACAAAAAGAGGTTGACTAGATAGAAGAGAAGTGTTGTATCCATTTATCCATCATCATTTGACATAAAATGAAGATCAAGTGTTGGTTTCGCGGTCGACCTAATCCGGTACGAGGTCGACCGAATACAAGAAATCAACCTATGCCCTGCATCTTTTTTGTTTATGTATGTCGATGTGGGTGGTTCTTTTGCTCGTACAAATTACGTTTCAAACCAACATAATCAGTCATAAATAATGATAACAAGGACTCATAACTTCCACGTGGTCGACCTCTTGAATCACGTACAGCAACAACCGCAAAGGATCTTCTTGACAAAAGCTCTAACCGTAAACAAAAACCTAATTCAAAGTTTCGGTGGCGGTGAAGGTGACTTATATTCGTATTAGATATTTAGGACGAGAATGAGTTGAATTAAGTGGTAGATAAGTTAGTGTTACCTTTATGGTGTTGGAATCCTTATCCAATACGAATACGATGTGCACACGGTTGACCTCGTACTTATGCGGTCGACCTTAGTTAATCAAAATGGTTGGCCTATGAGGTATTTGGGTCGACCTTTCATTCTGTTTGCTTCCCAAAGAGGTTGAACATTTGCTATAAAAGGTCAACCGCGTTGTTGAACCTCACAAAACTGAAACGACATATTAGGTCGACCTAAAAGTACAGATTGGGTCGACCTAATCCTATATGAGGTGACCTAAAAGTACAAATTACGGTGACATGCATGTCACCGTAGCAAAGTACTAAGTTATAAATCTTCCAATTAGTTATATAAGGTGGTTGATTGATTGCTTGTACTTACAATTGATAAATCTATATCAATTAGGTGTATAGATAAGCAATTGATAGAGGTCAAATTAATCAATTAGGCAATCATCTGTGTAGGTTAATTAAACGTGTACCCTATATGATCAATTGATTGAGTTATAACGAATTAATTTCACATGACCAATTGATATATTTGTAATCAATTCATTAAAATATGTGTATTATATGTATTGCACATTTTTAGTACATGATTCAACAAACAAACAAACAAGAAAAAACTGAGACGACTTTATAATAATAGAGGAATATTTTTAAACATATTTTTGTGTAAGAAAATGTTTTAAACGCATTTACTATGTACACAAGTACTATACATGTATTGTACGGATCTCACTATCTCACATTGACTAATCTAATTCTGCCTAGTATATTTATATCCTGATTCATACAATCAGGATCACCTCTAAAATGAGAATTGTTCCCATAAAAAATAACTTTGTACTAACTAATTGATTCAACTTTTACCATCATAGTTAATTGAATAAATTTATAGTATGAAGAGAGTTATCCGTATATTGGTTGCATAATTTCTATTTGCTCTACTATCTTTTTTTTATAAGGGTGATATAGATTTCTTTTTTTGTGATTAATGTACTATTTAAGAGATTCGAACCTGGGACTTCCAAGTTCTAGGCTAGTGGTATTACCAATAGACTAAGCCCTTGTTCGTTTGCTCTACTATCTGAATTTGTCTTTAGCCCATTAGCTCATGCATGACCTAACATTATCACGTAGGTCATATATAAATAACATTTCAGTCAATATTTCTTAACGATGCACATTATTCATTATGGTAATTTTTTTTATAAGAAATATGACCACGGGTAAGTCGGTAAAATCAATCCTGAGCCCTAGCGAGCACAAATGAATTTTTTCGTGCTATCTCTTATTAACTCTGCTTGCATTGCATTAGTGAAAGCGAGTGGTCGAGACTCGAGAGAGAAAGAAAGACAAAGCTGCTAAAAAAACAGGTGTCTGCTTCAGGTTAGCTGCTCAAAAAAGTGTTTAGGCGAAGGGAGATTTATCTTTACCCCATAAAGCCTGGTTTTAGGGTAGAAGGTAAAAAAAGAATAAGGCGTTACAAAAAAGAGATGGTAAAAAGACTTCTGCTGGCTCTAATTTCAAACCAAAGACGACAATTATTAAAGTACTTTTGGCTCTTATAAACATCTTTTGGTTCCCATAACAATACTACTTTGTTTTCTATTACTTCAAATTTCAGGTTATTTTGTCATATTTATAATTTAAAGTTCTGCACTTAGTTGATGAAAGAAATGGAATTAATGGAAATATGAAGGCAAAATCACGTTCAAACTTGAAAGGATTTCCAACCATGATTTTATCATTGTAATAATTGTTTTTTTACAACTTTCTTCCTTAATCGCATTGCCGTCACACTACATGCTTATATTATGTTTCTTCTTTATCAATAAAAAATTAGGCAAATACGCCACTGAATGAAGTAAATTTATATCCGATTGGAAACTATTAAACAAGATTTCTTCTAACAACAAAATTTTCCCAGTAGAACGAGAATCAAAACCCTAACGAAGGAGAGGTTAGCAACTACTTTTTTGTTGTTGTTGTTGTTGTTGTTGTTGTAATTATATTATTTTTGATTGCTGGTGGAACATACGATAACACTCTCGTCATCGAAAAATGAAATTAGAGAAGAATCGAGAATCATAAGCAGAAGAGGATAAAATGTACAGTTTCACAACACTAATACCTTATTAAATTTTTTATGAATCAAGAAGAAGAAAAATTGTGTTCACAAAGAACAAATATACAATCGTTAATTGAGAATATTAAAAATTGGAAATTAAATCTCTGAGACTCTGACTCAAACTAGATAAATAACAAAACCCTTAATCTATGTAATGTAACTGGTTCGGTTGAACCATTGTCCTATCTAACCAGCAACGAAATCTCGCTTAAACTACACCAATTAGTACATTAATTGATCCTGACGCTTGCTAGTCTGCTCTTTCAATTATAAAAGCATTTATTTACGTTTTTTTACTCCTCGTGAAGTGAAGTGAAGTGAATCGAAACCCCAAATAAAGACGGAAAGGGTAATCCGGCCAAGTAGGGAAATTTTTGGCTTTTGGTAAATGTCAGTTTACCCCAAAACAGGTAAAAACCCAAATCCAGTGGGAATGGAATGGAATGGGTACCAAATACAGGGAGGTTCTCTTCCGTCTGATCAGAATGAATCAGCGTCCTAATATTAGGCCACGTCCACATCCTGATTCTGGATGGCTTGTTTTGTTTTCTTCTTCATGTGTGGGCCCCGGCCCAATTGCGATTTGGGCCACAAACACAAACCATCTAAGAGAGTGAGGTCACCATCCCTGTGCTGTGATAGAAAGAAAGAGAGGACAGGGAGAAAAGATTATCCAGGGGAAAAGGGTTGTAATTATTAGCTAAAGCCTGTTATAAGTTGCTGACTAAATTAGGGCCCTCGACCACAGTGAACTTTCTCTATTTAATGTGGAATGGAGATCATGTGAGTGTTTGAACCAATGTTGTCAGAACCGCACTGGAGCATAACCCAGTAATACGAACGGCTCGCAATATAATGGTCTAAACAGTATTATACCGTTTAAAAACCGTTAGAGAAACAGTACCTAATAAACGTTATCAAATAAATAGTGGATATTTCTTAATCAGAGCTCGTCTCTTTCCTTTGAAATTGTGAAATGAAAATAAGGATTCAGTTTGAGAGCCCGGAGTTTTTGGTTTATAAAAATTTTCAATTTTCTGCAATTTTTTTAATTAAATTTAAAGGTCAAATGGCAAAAAATGGACGAGTTGCTCGATCAGTTAACCGTCTCGGCCGCTCGTCAACCGCTACATAAAATCGGAGCGGCTTTTAGACTGTTCCAAGCCGGTTTTGTGACCGGGTGACGGTTTTATCGGTCGGACCGAGCGGCTCGGCTTTAATAACACTGGTTTGAACATACATGAGGTTATTATGTTATTAGTTATTTTTCGTTTTTTTATCGGATTCTTTACAACAAAAGATTAGTTATGTAACACTCCCGTTACAATATAAGTTCACAATTAGAGTTGCAAATGAGCCGAGCTACTCGCGAGTAGCTCGGCGTTCGACTCGGAAAAAACTCGTTCGAAACTCGACTCGTTTACGAGTCGAGTTTGAGCTTCGCCTTCTGCAGCTCGCGGAGCTCGCGAGCTAGCTCGACTCGGTGCCCTGTTGAGCTCAACTCGTGAGCTGGCTCTTTTAAAGCTCATGAGATGTCTCAACTCTCAACATTGTGGCTATAGAGCCAACTCGATTTCCGATTTATGAGCAAATCGATATATATGAGTTTGATTTTGATGATTCATAGGATTGTTAAATTATATATCTCGCCCTATATAAAGTTCAACATGTAGATTATGTGAACAAATATGTGTCTTATTTAATTTTAAAAGCAATTAGGTATCATAGATTGCTTCAATACTGTGAAATAACATAATTTTCACTAGTTAAAATTTACTACTAAATAATTTGATACCAAAATATAATATGAGATGAGTTAATATCGAACTCTTAACTATAATAATTATTATCATTTTATTTTGACATTAATCACATGTATCATGTATGACATACAAAATGCATATATCAAATACGAGTTAAGATTTTATTAAGCAACATAGCTCGAACTCAACTCGACTCAGCTCGTTAATAAACAAGCCGAGCTCGAGCTCGACTCGACTCGACTCATTTGGAGGCCTACTCACTACAATCTATATATTTACTTTCCGATGAATATATAGCTCCAACTTTAATGAATTGCTCAAGTGCTTTTACGTAGCTCATCCCTTATAGTGAATATGCTTTCTTATGACGATCACTATATATGCTATTCGCGTAATAATTTTTTTTTTGTCTTGCATGAACAAATAAAGTATATGATGATTGATTGCCACATAATTAGAAAACGATTTAGATCAAGATTCATGGACTGGAAGCATGTTAACACAAACAACATGCACGCATCTCAACTAAGGGATGTATTGTCTACAAAGATTGTTATATTTCATGAGCTTGAGCAAGTTAGAAGTATGCAAGGTATGCTTGTCAACTCGTGAGGTTGTGTCCAAGGAAGTTCTTCAAACTCAATCGTGGCATCAACGACAGATAGAAGAACCTTATATTAGGCACCCAATATGATATTATGTTCCATTGAAATAACACGAAAAAAACTTTAATATCTTCGAATATGAGTTAGAGACTGCTTTTGTAAAACCGTCATTTTTTTTGTGTAAATGAATTAAACACAAATTTTAGAAAACCTATCCTGCCCTTTCTATTTAGACCGCCTTTTGTTCCTATCAGTTTTTTCCTACACTCCCAAGTCCCAACTAACATAGATTTTATATTTTCCTTCTTTGATAAAGATTTTCCGATGATTTTGTCTAGACTTGGACTCCTCGAGGGTTTACTATCAGTAGTGAATGTTGATATTGAAATTTAAAATATGTACAACGAGTGGGAGTGTCTAAGTCGTGAAGGGCAAGGGAACCCTAAACCTAGAAAAAGAGCGCTTCCCTTTTTAAAAAAAAAACTTTTTCCTAACAAAATTTCAACACGAAAATCCATTTGTACCTGTTTTGTCGAAAAGAATGAGGCAGCCAAGCTTGAGAATCCTTGTCATTTAGCCATTATGATGTTTTAGGATGTCAAATTTATGTCCTTGCAATGTCCTCTTTTTCCTTTTTAATTTCACTGGTCACCCATCGCAGTAGTGTGTGTCTGCATCGTTTATCATCACAGCAAAGAAAGAAAAGAAAATTTCTACCAAAAAAAAAAAAGAAAAAGAATTATCATTTATCACTTGAAAAACAACCAAAAGTACTTTATATCCTCTTTTCCCTTTTACACAACTGTCACCGCCAGCGTTGCCTCCGTCCGGCCACCGCTCTTTTTTAGTGAAAGAAAGAAGAAGCAAGCTGGCGGTTACCCACGAGGGGCATATCGGTCCAACAAAAAATAGTTTAGAAATGGGCAAAAATGGCAATTTAAATTACCCATGGAGAATAATAGGAATTAGGAGTGAGGTTTTATGCGAATTTGATTTGAGTTTGTGACCACTCATTTCGTAGTGGATGAAGAAAAAAATGACTTGCTTCAGCTTGTTTTCAACCCCAGAAACTGCTTGCAATGGTTTTCATTGTCCAAATATCTCCACTCTTGCATTTGCAAGCCTTCAACGAGGCCACCGATCTCGTACCAGCTTGTAGTACCAACTACCAAGAGTCATATTTACCTTGCAACACATGCCTGGTTTTAGGTAAGTAAGTCTTATCAATCCCAATCCTCCATCCTTTCTTTGTTTAGCCACCTTCTCCTAAGCAAACATTAGCCTTCCCAGACTCAGTCCCATGCCATAGGAAGTCAGAACACAACTTTTTTCCTTGTTTGAGAACCTTTTTTGGTAGCATGAAAACATGTAGCCTGCGAGTATATGTAAGTTTTTTTGCTTGCCAAGATTTTATCCTCCGAGTAAGTTTGTCAATCAAAATATCACTCTCCTTTTGTGAGGACTTCTGAATAATCGATGATAAATCTAAGTATCTGACATGAGCTTTCCCTCTTGGAATCCAGATTGATGAAGAGTTATCTTCTTGAATTTTCTAGACTCGCCTCCAAAGTAAATCTCACATTTCTGTGGGTTGCATTTGAGGTTAGAAAGACTCTAGAACTTCTATAGAAATTAGCCTGAAAAACTTTCCCTATTGACTGAGCAGATCTGTCGATAGAAATTAAGAGTACATATGCAAAACAAAGTTAAGCGAGTTGCACCTTCTCGCACATTGGTTGCTATGACAATTGTCCATTTATAGCAACATAATTTTGCAATCCAGAAAGCCTTTCCATAGCTTATTGAGAAGAGGTAAGGCGACAAAGGATCACCCTATCTTAGCCCTTCTTTAACAGAAAAAAAAAACCATACAAACCCATTAACATTGATATTATACCTAGTTGTCCTCATACAAATCATAATCTAGTTTATAGATGGCTGAGAACTTCATTATTCTCATCATAGTGAACAAGTACTGTCATTGCATTAGATCGAAGGCTTTCATGACATTTTTTTTTTTTGGGTAGAAGATAACATGATCTTGTTATATCCAGTCACCATCTCTTGTGCCATCAACATGTTGTCCATAATAATGAATAATCCTTCTATCTTTAACAAATGCAGACTAATTAAATCACAGAAAGAAGTGCCCGACTCATTTTATTTGCCAGTATTTTGGCCAATATTTTCACAGCAAATTGACACATGAGATGGGCAGAAAGGTCTTTAGGTGTACATATGGAGATTTATACATCGTTTTAACAATACTATATGAACGAGAATTAGTTGCAAAAGTAGGACAAGTATTGGATAGTTGAGATATGAAAAAAAAAGAAAGAATGAGGAAAAAAAAGCCCCCTTCATAATATTTATTAAATATAAATTTATTGTATTTAGAGAATAACACATACAAAATATTGCATATTTTTCCTTGTCAAATATGTTATTTGGTTTAAATACTATATAATATATGACATACAAAAAAAAGCTACATGATATAGTATTTGGTTCCAAATATTACACCCAAATACTTAATAAAAACGATTGTGGGATGAAACTAGGAGCTGTTGTTTCTCTTTAACTTTATACTTTCGTTGGAAATCACTAAAGGTAGGAAGGTTATCATCTTTTCCCCCTCCCATTTTTTGAAAAAAGTTCGCCACCCTTTTTTTCTCTCATGATGAGAAATGAATCTCATATCTAGATGCTGGCTTGGTGTGGAATTCGGTTTGATTTTTTTGATTGTTTAAGTCACTTTTGTTAAAATTAAAATATTAACAATAAAACAAGTTAATGAAATACTATTTTATTCAATCTTTCATCCAAATACTAATTAATTTGGTCACTTTCTTGATTTTTTCTTCTTCTCCATCTAGAGAATATTTGTTATAACTCGCAAGAGTGCGATATTTCTGTTTAGAAATTAAATGTTATATTTTATTTTATGAGAAGACACCCTAAAAAAAGTTCACGAGTCCATCACTAGTTGAGATATTGCTGGTTACCTTTTTCTCATATTCTCTTTTTATCATTTCGCAAGCTAGTTACACGGGTTAATCATCATTGCAATCAATTCTGATGATCCAAATAAGTGCAGTCGAGTCCAGAACTTTAATAATTACACTGGAAAAAGTTGGGTCGAGCGGGGCTGGAGACCACTATATATCGCCATGCACTGGTAGGTAACACTAAAAAGATTTGAAGTTGAACCATAATGAAAGACCAAACAATATAATTGTCCCATATATCACCCACTTTCCCAGTGCCCTACCACACTTCCTCTCTCCCTCCCTCATCATCCATCCATTGATGGAGATTTTGTTGTTGTCACGACTGTTTTCACGGATCAGGAAATTAGAAAATCTACAGGCAAGAAAATGAAAGTAATAACGAATACGATACATGGATTTACGTGGTTCACTAACACAATGTGTGTTAGTCCACAATTGTAAATTAGGTATAATAGTTAATTCGGTATAAAAAATAACATGTATTGAATAAAAAATGGTTGGCATTTCAAATATTTGATTTATGATTTATAAGTTGTGTATTAACAAATTTAATGTGTTTATAACGAGTTATATACAAATGAAAATGGTGCATATGATCCGCCCAAAATTAAAGTTTATATGTCCAATATCTCGAATAATTTTCTATCAAAGCATAGCTAATTTTGGGCGGATCATTTCAATCAAGGTTAGGGAGAGTGTAACGGGCGACTCTTAAGGACAAAACCGACTAAAAGAGTATAATAGTTAATTGAGAATGAAATTTAACGCACTTCTAATTGAGAATGGTTGACCGAAAAATCATGTGTTCGAATCTTGGCGACTCCATTTGTTAAGCACATGATATTCAGATTTTCAAAAAATTTAAGCATGTATTAGTTGGTTATCGTTAGCGGAGAAGTGTTATAAATACTAAATAGTATAAATTCATTATTAAATCTTTCACAACAACTCGAGTTATTTATACTAAACAGTCGTGACGAAGAACACCATTCAAAATAAAATGTCTAACTGAATCGTTAATAATTGGTTGACACATATTGAGTGATATTCTTGATTGTTTAGACATATATTTAATTTACCAAGTTTTTGTAAATATAATATTATATCATGAATTATTTAAAAGCGATAATAAAATTATTTTATCGTATGTATTTTTTTTCTAAATTGACCCACTCTCGACAAAATTCTGGCTACGCACCAGGTGCATGATGGATATATAGAAGCCACCATTATTGTTATAATGATAATCTCTTTGTGCTTGTAAAACAGTAAAAAGTAATTATTACATGGATATATAAGATACATGTATCCCATTCATTCATTATTAAAAACAAATGTCCTTTCCAATTATTAACGCAATAATCACACACCACCAGTATCACCCCAAATCTCAGCCCTAACATTAACAAAACCATAAAGAACAATTCAGCTGGAAAAAAGGCTGGAACTTGTCGCTAATCACACACATGCGGCTTTCCATAATCACCTCATCAAATTTATATGTAAAACAACAAGCCGCGCCTTTCTCTTTACTCGCCTCGTCTCTGTAGCAGTATTGGTTGGCGAGCTTCAGAGAGCACAATTCAGAGCTTTAGTTCGGAACCCAATAGATATATAATTTGAGAGACCAGAGAGCTTTATCGTTCTAGCTAGGGCGGTGCAGTGCAGTGCATAAATGGTGGCGACAACAGACCACGACAGGGCTCTGCTTTTGCTATATTATAGGAATCTTGGGGTTAGGGTTTTTTTCTGAGTTTATTTGCCCCGCCAAAAGGAATTGGCTTGTCATGTCTCGTGGCTTCAGTTTTCCTTTTTGCAGTCTTTTTTCCCTCCCCAAAGTTTCATGTCTCTATTTATATACAAGAGAGAATAGCTCGGCTCGGCAGCAAGCATGCTTGCTTGGCCTGCATGTGGATCTTTGGTGTTGGAGTGCGCAGAAATGGAGATTAGATTCTTCCTCGTTAAAGCCTCTTTGTGTTTTTATTATGCTTTACACAGTCCTTGAAGTTATGAAGTTCTTGTGTACAGTGCTTTTGATTTGTTTAAGTTCATGCCTGTGTTTATGCATTGTGCATATCCGTTGCGAGAAGAGACTTTGTGTTGATGCGAGTTTTTAAGCGTCGAGCGTGTATAAAGTTCGGCCACTACAGTGAAACTTTATTCGACACTACAACCAAAAGTGACATTTTGTGATCACTTTTTGATTAAATCACTTAGCTTTCTGATCTTCATATCATTTGATACTGGAATTCTAGCCCTAATTAGGAGCAGACTCATAATAATTAGTGTACGGACAATATTATTTTGTCACTTTTACAAAGTAATAGTCTGATTTGGAGCTAGGTTAGGTCCAAATTTAAAGAATTAAAGTTTGAAGTTAAATTGATAGATATTGTGAGTATATTTCGTGTTTGGCACTTAAATCTGACCTATATATGGCCAAGTTCAGTAGTTCAATTGTGTAAAAGCAGTTCAGTAGTTAATGTATCCTAGCTATATGGCTGAGCAGAGTGACATAAAGTTACATTTGAATGATTTAAATAAGCCCATATTGTCATCCTTTTCGTAAAATATATCGAGTGTCACTTAAGTTTGGAAATTGGAATATACATACCACTTAAGTTTGAATAGAGCGTCGGTTACCATTAAAGTTGCCAAAATGTGCATCTGTCTACTTTTTCATCCAATCCAAACTTTTAATTACTTTTTTGATAACCAAAAATTTTAAAAACATCCAAAACTATATTTCAACAAGTTTTATCTAATATAATATTTTTTTAATATAATATAATATAATAATTAGAAAACCATCTAAACACATTATTACTAGAATGACTAATCAAAAATTTCAATAAAATAGATAAATTAGTAAAAATAGTAAACGAATATCAAGAAGAATAATAATATGTTAGAATATAATAATAAATATTAGAATATCTATTTAAACCCCTTAATTCAATTAGAAGCACTATTAGAAATAGTTAAAATAGTTTCACCAAAATAAAATAGTTAAGATAGAATCTAATTGATCATCAATACATCAAAATAAAAAATGGATAAATGAAACACAATCATAAAGAATTAAACATATTTCACTAGTTGAAAAAATTTAGAACGAAAAGAGATGAAAAGTAACCAAGTAATAAACAAAATATAAAAGCTACAACATTCGATAAAAAATGTAGAAAAGAAAATATGACTATAAAATCTACAACATTCATGGAATAATTCAATTATTAGAACATATAATGATAATTAAAAATAATTATATTGATAATTGATTCTAAAATTTATATTCAAAAATTGGTTTGGTATCAAGCAAGGTTGTCAACCCGCAGGTCGACCCACGTTGACTCGGGCCCGGTGAGAAAAACGGGCCTCACTCACCCACTGGGTCGACCGCTACAAGCTCATTTTTTTCTTTGTTTTGCGAAATGCGCCTATTTTCCGATTTTTCTTTTCGCTTAACTCAATCTTTGAAATCCTAAGTTGAACATTTGAATATTGATATTATATAAGTGTGTGTGAATTTTCACTATATGTTGGATCTAAGTATGAAATGTTATTTTGGTGTAATATTATATGTTATAACTCATATGTTAGATGATATTTAATATAAGTTATCAGGATAAGTACAATATAATGATTTTTTCCATATTTCCGGGCTAAACCGGGTGACCAATTAACCCTTGACCCACTAACTCGACCGGGTCCGGGTCACCCAGCGGGTTGACAAACTTGGTATCAAGTATTCAAAAGAGAATTCTAACTAAAAAATAAAAAATGATATTTTCATAAGTACTCCATTTTTTTTTACAATAAGAAAAGTTGAAGGGCCTATTATGAAATTCAGAAAATGGAATATTTCAAGAATATTCTATCAACTTTAACGAAATGCACTTAACAATAAACTTAAGTGGTACAGGGTGCACATATGAGTTCAGTGGTACACGACGCCCTATTCAAAGTTAAGTGGTATGCCTACTCCAATTCTCAAATTTAAGTGGTATCCGAGATATTTTACCCTCATCCTTTTTGGTTTGCATTCAAGTTCCATTGTTCAATTTTTCTTTGAAAAATAGCAGAAAGTTAAGCAAGGATTGATCTACTTAACACAAAACTCTATCTCTCCTATCTATCATTAGACCAGAATGAACAAAAACGATAAGCAGTTAACAAGTTTCGCTACTCTACGCACCGTTTCATATACTCAGATAACACACCCTTCTCTCCTCATATATTTACGTGTAAAATTATCAATAACGGTAGAATGCATGACATTGAAAATAACCCTTAAAATGTCATTTTTTATTCAATATAAGCTTCTAGGACATGTCTGAATAACAAATTTATAAAATCGACAATAACAAAGAACGATAGTTCATATGCATCTGGATTTCCTCTTTTATCACGAGATGTACAATTTTATGAAAACTCCGACCTTGCCTTTTTAGAGAATTCCGTTCCTGTGTCGTGGGACTTGTAGCTCTCGGCAGTCCACTGAATGCGTTTACTTATCCTTCCAGTTTCCAGCATCTTCTTGGATAATTATAGCGGCCCATAGTCATTGCCAATTTGCCATGGATCAAGGTATTGCTAATACGTAGCTGATGCCTGATGGTGTCTTTCTTTCTACAAAAAAATAATCCTTGCACTGATGACTGAACTGGCTGCTGAATGGGCTTTTTTTCCTTCTTGTTTTTTTTTGTTGTTGTTGTTGTTGCCATTACTGCCATATGGCTTCATATATATGGATTGGACCGTAATTGTCTTGGGCTTGGGTATCACGAGCCCGATTCGGGAGGGGATTTAGAAGTGGGCCTCAGAATTTGTACCTATAAACCGATCACTTCATTCAGCTCATCTCGTAGTCTTCTATTCTTCTTCAATCAGAAACTTGGAGATAGGGAAACCATATTCCCGCTCGACACCTGCTCGACGATTTGCCGCAATGCAGAGGGAGAGCTGTTCTCCTCTCGCCCATGAAATCATCAAGCATCGCCATATTCTCCTCCCACCCTACTCTCCAGCTACTGGAAAGATGCAAGACCTTCGGAAATCTCAGGCAAGTCCATGCTCAATTGCTCGTCACCGGCCTCGCTCTTTACACTTACCCTCTCAGCCGCCTTCTGTTCGTTTCATCGTCATCCTCTCCGCCGGCTCACACTCTCTGCATCTTTAATCAGATACCCAACCCCACAATTTTCCTCTTCAATACCGTCATTTCCTGCTTCGCCAATCACACAAACCGGACCCATCTCGCTTTCTCCCTCTACGATCGTGCTCTGCATCACCCGACCGTCGCGCCCAATAGCTTCACTTTCCCATCTCTGTTCAAATCCTGTGGGTTTCGCCCGTGGGTTCGACATGGCCTGGCTCTTCATACCCATGTGTTCAAATTTCTTGAACCTCCCTATGATCAATTTGTTCAGGCCTCGTTGCTGAATTACTATGCCAATTGTGGGAAGCTGGATCCCGCGAGACGACTGTTTGATCGAATCAGCCGGCCTGATTTGGCGTCATGGAACTCTATTCTAGCTGCTTATGCGCGGAGAGCTGCGGAGAACAGTGACGAAACTGATGTCTCCATTGAGACCTTACATCTATTCCATGAGATGCAGAGGAATGCTAATGTTAGGCCCAATGAAGTCACCCTAGTGGCTGTTATTGGCGCCTGTTCTAATTTGGGCGCTCTCGGCCAAGGTGCGTGGGCGCATCGACTAGTGCTGAAGAGCGGGCTGAATTTGAATCGCTATGTGGGTACTGCTCTAATCGAGATGTATTCCAAGAGTGGGCGGGTGGATTTTGCACGGCAGGTGTTCGACCAATTGCCTCACAGAGATACCCTGTGCTACAACGCGATGATTGGAGGCTTTGCCATGCATGGAAATGGGTTGCAGGCTCTTGAGCTTTGCGAAAAGATGGAACTTGAGGGCCTAGCTCCTGACAATGTAACATTCGTCTTCGCGATGTCTGCTTGTTCACATAGCGGGTTGGTAGAGCAAGGCCAGAAGATCTTTCAGTCCATCAAACAAGTTTATGGGATTAAACCAACTGTTGAGCACTATGGATGTGTAGTTGATCTTCTGATTCGCAATGGCCGACTCAATGAAGCTAAAGAAAGGGTCAAAGACATGCCGGTGAAGCCAAATGCAGTGATATGGAGGTCTCTCTTGGCAGGGGCTCGAATCCACGGAGACTTGCAGTTGGGGGAAATGGCACTCAAACAGCTGCTGCAGCTCGAGCCACAGAAGAGTGGGAATTACGCGCTGTTATCGAACATGTACGCATCAACCAACAAATGGGAAGAGGTAAAGAAGGTCAGAGAGGCCATGAAAGAGGCAGGGATCATCAAGTTCCCTGGCAGCTCACTGGTGGAGATTGGTGGCACCATGCACGAGTTCATAACGGGAGACAGGACGCACCCATGTTCGAGTGACGTGTTCGCCATGGTGGAGGAGATGAACATGAGGTTGCAAGAACATGGTCACAACCCGAACACGAGGGAAGTGTTGTTCGACATAGAGGAAGAAGAGAAAGAAGATGACCCGTCGTACTCAGCGAGAGGCTGGCGATTGCATTCTCTCTGTCGGTGGCCGATGAAGGTCGTTCGGATGCTCCTGCTGTGAGAATAATGAAGAACCTTCGGGTTTGTGGGGATTGCCATGAGAGTCTTAAGCTTATTTCTCGGGTCTATGGGAGAGAAGTTATAGTAAGGGATCGAAGTAGGTTTCATCACTTCAGATATGGGACATGTTCTTGTTTGGATTATTGGTAAATTGGCGGTGTTAATCGGATTTCTCACTGTATTTCTAAACATCTCAGTTTCTGGGAGTATTGAGCTGGAGGTGACACAGGAAGATATCTTTAGATTGTGCCAATGACCGATAAGGGTATGGAGGCGAGCATATTTCAGAGTTTTGTGAATCATTCTCTCGTCTCATAAATTGGTTTTGCGAAGTTGTGGAAGTAGCAGATGATGAATTAGTAGCTCAAAAAAATTATCCTCACCACTTAGCATAGTTAGTAAAATACGTTACGGGAAAGTTACGTATAAAATACATATGGATATTTTACTTCAACTCTAAGCTAATGTTATGTTTAATAGTATGTTAATGATAATAAATATATAATAATTAATTATTTTAAAAATACGGATATTAAACGTGTTATACGGGTTCTATACGTGTTTAGTACGGGAGCTATCAAATGAACGAAAAGAAATGAAACGGCTTGACAAAAATACGGATACAGAAGTTTTAAACGGATAAAATACGTACAGGTACATATATGTGTATTAAATGGAGTATTTACTAACTATGCCACTTAGTTATAGGATTTGCTAGTAAAAGAAAGTTAATAGTATTTTGTACCCTCTATTATTTATAAATTAACAAATGTAGCTTTCCGTCCAATTATCCGTTAAACAACCGTTTAATGAGCTGAGAATTTATCTAACTGTCCCTCATTTACTGCTAATTTGATTTTAATTTTTTTATGTCCCAACTCAATTAAAATATAAATCTAATCCCTAAACTAATCCCCTCCACTCACGACCCTTCGGTCTCCTTGAAGCCTCCCGAGAAGTCTTCCCTACCGATAAATGCTCCGCCCGAGGCCTACCCCCTCAATCTCGTTGGCAGCTGGAGCAGAAAGTACCGGGGGCGCGAATGGGGTTTGAAACCATTTCGGGTTCCGAGAAGGGGAATTCGAACGATAGTGCAGAAACCCTTGCGATGTTGTATGTCTACGATCTTACCAATGTCACCAATTACACCTACTGGTTCAGTTTCAGGATTTTCCATTCCGGCATTGAAGTTCATCAAAAGGAGTATTAGAGCACATGAGTTCCTAATTAGTGGATATTTTTAAGTCAAGCCAAGAAACTGACCCGATTACATTTACAGATGTTTCATCCCAATGGGGACTAATTATAATGATGCCGCTATAGAGTTCAAGACTTTCAGAGAGGATATGGCTTCCAAATATCACAGAGACACTTATCACCTCATCTCCAAGAACTGCAACTATTTTCACAAATGGTGCAAGAAAGAGAATCCCAGGCTTTGTAAAGCGATGAGAAGCTAGGAGTAGCCGACACCGTGATTGAAGAGAGTGGGCTGCTTGAGGGAGACAGAAGGGTCATGGATGGATTAGTTTTATTTTCTTAATAGAGTTGGGATGGAAAAAAAATTAAAATGAAATTAAAAGTAAATGAGGGGCAACTAGGTAATGTTTTTTTTATGGTTAATCAAAAATTGCATTAAACTCAAGCTTCTCAAAGGAATGAAAAAACTCCTTTGAGAGCCTCTCAAGCAAATACAACCGCTCATGTAAAGGACAACATATACACATTTCTATCTATCCAGACCAATAACATGAAGACTCTTATGCAAATCCATATCACCTTCAACCCTCCAATACAAAATTCTGCAGACTTCTTGACACAAGACTTCAGGGGCACGCACAACTGCTACCCCATATACCCGCGAACAACGTTCTCTCTGTTATAGGACAATCCAAGTACCACATCGGTAATACAAGGGAAAGAACCCTTGTATATTAGTGTCCACCAAGCTCATTAGTACGAGGCCTTTTGGGGAGGACATCCAAGAGTAAAACCGTGAGGGCTTGGCCCAAAGCGGACAATATCGTAATAATTCAGTGGCCTGGTTCGACAAGTGGTATCAGAGCCTGGTTCGGGGCGGTGGACGTCAGTTTGGTGGGACTCTCATTCGGTGGCCTCGGGATTTGAGATATGCGTTTGTCTGGCGGGTCAAAGGTGATTCGCGTCTGTTTGGTGCATCCAGGAGAGATCCACGTTTGATTTGAGAAGCAGATCAAAAGAGAGTTCTGCGTACCGAGAAGCCCATCGATACAAGGTGTCTTGCGGATCAAGATAATCGCCGAGGTGAGGACACGAAGTTCGTGGTCCTTGTCTTGAGGGAAGAATTGTTATGGGACAATTCAAGTACCACATCGGTAATACAAGGGAAGGAACCCTTGTATATTAGTGTCCACCAAGCTCATTAGTACGATGCCTTTTGGGGAGGACACCGAAGAGTAAAATCGTGAGGGCTTGGCCTAAAGCGGACAATATCGTACTAATTGAGCGACCCAGTTCGACACTCTTCATACGAGGCTTACAGCAAGACTCCAACTAGCACGACTCGCAATAACTTCAAGAGTTCTGCCCTTCCATTTGCTTGCACAACACTCCACCACTTCCTCCCACGTTTGCGGGCCAGCAACAGGAGCAAGAGTAAGCATACATTTTTTAACCACAAACTGCATAAAGGGACAAACATAAAACAGGTGAAAGCAATCCTCAACCCCTCCTGGGCACATCATACAACAGCCCGAAACAAGCTTCCCCCAAGCTAGAAGTTTATCCATGGTACGCAGTCTCCTCATCACATCTAGCCACAATATGAGTCCATGTCTTGGAACCACCTCCCTACTCCATATCAATTCATACGAGGGGACAAGCGGACTACGAGGCCGTATAGTCTCCCAAACTCTTTGACATAGTATCGAGGCATGGGAGCCTCATCCCAAAGTAGAGAAGCCCCCTGCCTAGAAATATGTTGCCTGATATCCCCTCTACATTTCAGCAGCCGCCGCCAAATCAAAGATCCCGCAGCCCCTGTCTTCTTTCTTTGGGTTGCGTGGCTCATTAAATGGTCGTTTAACGAATAATTGGACAGAAGGGCATATTTGTTACGTTTTAATATTATAAGGGTATGTTTGTGCAAAAATTTAATAGAGGGGTATATTTGTTAATTTACAATAATAGAGGTACAAAATGCTATTAAACCTTAAAAAAATTAGCGTTTGATAAGGGTAATATATGTTTCAGGTCTAGGTTTAGTTGTTCGAATCCACGACTTCCATTCTAAATTCCTATCATTCAAAAATTTCATTTTGGTATCTGATTGTTTATAATGACAGTTTAACCGTTTAACTTTTCAAAATTTACATAATGATCCAAAATTTGGATGTTATTTGGATCCATGAATTCAATCCACCAATCTATCATTTAATTACAATCCAATCAAATTTAACAACTCTAGTCTAAAGTGCCCACAACCACAAAACACCAAACGAGAAACACAACAATGAGAACGACGATTAACGTGATGTGTCTTTGTTGAAGTGATTGGAGTTTGGTGGAAATTTGACTCCTCCGCTAAGTGAGAAAGCAGCCTATCAGGCGAGTGAGAGAGTCCAATGAAAACTTGGCCTTTCATTCCCCTCTTAGGACCCTCTGAATCTACCTCCGAAACCAGCTATTATACACTTCAAAATAATTGAAACAGATAGAGTGCTCAAATTAACAAAGAAAAAGAAGCCCAAATACAAACAAAGAAGAGATCAAATGCGCTTTCTTTTTCAAAGTAGTGGATAAATTTAGTCCAAAGTCCGAAGATTCCTGGAACTAGCCCCTCTTGAATCTCAAATGGCTAATTATTGGCGGGTCTGAATGAGGTCAATAACTTTTATGTTAAGCTATCCAGCAATTTTTCATTGTAGATGAGTTGCAAATTTGCAATCGTTCTATATTGATCCGGAGGAAACAGAAGGACAGAAATGTAAAATCGTCGATGTAATGATGTTCCACGCTAGCAACACATTACCTCAACTCCGTCTCATCAAACTTGAAACTCTCCATCTTCCACTTCCACTCCTTAGTCAAATGACTTTGAATTTTGAAACAAAATCTCATGAACTATGAAGATAACATCAAAACATTCAATTGAAGAATTGTCCATCAACAAGCTACAATCTGTTCGCAACATCGTTCGTCAACATACTGTAGTTTAAATATATTTTCATCTTTCACTCCTCTCTCTTGAAATGAAATCTTCAAGCTTTAAAATCTCCAATGAAACATCGTTGATCAACATGCTACAATCCAAATATATATATGTGCCACCATGAATGTAGGAGGTGGTAAAGTATTGTGTCATAGTAGCTCATTGTGTCTTAGTCGTAAAAGGTGATAATGTTTTATGATATGATCATACAACACTATACCAGCTCATACCACCATAGTAACTCACTGAGCCTTCATGAGAAGAGGTGGCTATGTATAATGATATGATTATACCATACTATACCACCATGGTAACTCAACGTGTTAGATCATCGTAATGTACTTTTGATATTGATCATACCACATTATACCACCCCGTACCATTATAACTTCATGGTAAGAGATGATCATGTACATAGATATAATCATTTACTACCTCTACCACCATTGTAGCAATTCATTGTGCCATGATTTTATGAGTTGGTAAAGTATTTTGAGTTTTTGACATAATCATCCATCCTTTGATTGATGATTTTCGTTGGACTGGACCAATATTGGATCCTAGGCCCATGTCAAAGACTCAAAGCCAGCCCTAACCAGACGAAGATCCTCGACAATGGCGGGCGGGCAATGATTTGATTCTTGCTTGGGGCCCACCATGTCAAACCTGTTCAAACTCAAACCACAGCCACCTCCCAAGTCCCAACTCAAAACGTGACCAAACTCTGTTTCAGTTTCACAACTCACAAGTACAAAACAAATACCTCGTACGGCAGGAGTGGGGGCAATTTCGGGTTTCAACTCAAACAGAGCCCTGCGCCGTCTGGCTCTCGACGACTCTCTAATTACGAATTTACGATTTCTGTTCATTCGAGGCAGGCAGCAGAACAGCGAAATGGGATTGAGAAGTAAAGTAGCAATTTTTGACAAGAGCCAAAATAGTGAACGAGAAGGTGAAACCGTCCAGGTTCATTCCTCCTCCACCAAATAAAAATCCGATCTTTACCCTATAAATTTCTGTCGCTCTCGGCGCTCCTGTCTATCTTCCAACCCAGCCACTACTCTTATTATTAATTCGACGATTCCCCTCTATTAGGTTTGAGAGGGGCGAGGGATCAGAGAAGCAGAGAAAACAATTTTCCCCAAGTTGCAGAACCCCTGGTTCTTTCAACTTTTCCTTCCATGGCTTCAATGTCAACGATTTTCGTTCAAACTCACTGCCCGGCACGCGCGCTACCCAAATCATTCACCACCCACATCGCCCCGCCGCTCAAAGTTTCCTTCTTGGCGAAACCCCGAAGCAGGGCCGTCCGGGTCAGGGCCGGATTGATCGAGCCGGACGGCGGGAAGCTGGTGGACCTATTTGTCGACAAGACCCAGAGAGATGTCTGGCGGAGGGAGGCGGTGGCTCTCCCCAAGGTGAAGCTGACCAGCATCGACCTTCAGTGGGTCCACGTGCTGAGCGAAGGATGGGCGAGTCCCCTCCGCGGGTTCATGAGAGAATCCGAGTTCCTCCAAACACTTCATTTCAACTCGCTCCGTCTTGAGGACGGATCGGTTGTCAACATGTCGGTGCCGATTGTGCTCGCCATCGACGATTCGCAGAAGCAGCGGATCGCTGACTCCAAAAGGGTCGCCCTCGTTGACTCTAGCGACAATACCATCGCGGTTTTGAACGAGTAAGTCAAAAGTTGTCCACTTTTTTTCTTAAAAAGATTCGATTGATTTCGAGTACAAGCTTACCCAGTTCCTTAATTCATTGTCAATTAGACTTGGTTACTGTGTGTAGAATGAATCTGGAACTCAAATTAATTGACTTAACGATTCATTCAATCAATCGAATATGCTATTGAGTTGGGAGGTTTAGGAATTAGCATTTGACAGTGTTAGATTAGAGAATCTCCTCCACCGAACAAGAAATGTTAATATTGATTATCGTTTTGTGTTTTAATTGTCTTCAGTATTGAAATATACAAGCACCCCAAGGAAGAAAGGATAGCAAGAACATGGGGAACAACTGCTCCTGGTTTACCTTATGTTGAGCAAACCATTACTGGTTCTGGGAACTGGCTGATTGGTGGGGACCTAGAGGTTATAGAGCCTATCAAGTACCATGATGGCCTGGATCGCTTTCGTTTGTCACCAGCCGAGCTTCGTGAGGAATTCGAGAGGCGGAATGCAGATGCTGTGTTTGCATTCCAGCTCAGGAACCCTGTGCACAATGGCCATGCTTTGCTGATGACAGATACTCGTAAGAGGCTTCTTGACATGGGGTACAAGAACCCAGTCCTTCTGCTCCATCCACTTGGAGGCTACACCAAGGCTGATGATGTTCCGCTAAGCTGGCGAATGAAGCAGCACGAAAAGGTTGGTTGGTGTTGTACCCTTTCCACCATTGCTTTTCAGTGGGAGTGTTCGAGTGCAATGCTAATTTTGCGTTTGAATAATTCTGTTGTCACATATCCTCAGGTGCTGGAGGATGGTGTGCTTGATCCTGAAACAACTGTGGTTTCTATATTCCCATCCCCAATGCACTATGCCGGTCCAACCGAGGTGCAGTGGCATGCGAAAGCTCGGATCAATGCAGGAGCCAACTTTTACATAGTGGGAAGGGACCCGGCTGGAATGAGCCACCCAGTTGAAAAAAGAGATCTGTATGATGCTGACCATGGAAAGAAGGTGCTGAGTATGGCACCCGGGCTGGAGCGGCTGAACATCCTTCCTTTCAAGGTACATAATAAAAGGATCCGGGTTCATTCAGTAATCAATATTGCATACCAATCCCCTACAATTCCTGAATTTTCCTTTGTGAACGAATTGGACATGTGTTTGCAGGTTGCTGCATATGACAAGACACAGGGCAAAATGGCTTTCTTCGATCCATCCCGTGCTCAGGACTTCCTCTTCATATCCGGCACCAAGGTAAATAGATGTCAGCAAGGCAACAAATGTTTTTGACTGCATAGCAAATTGTTTATCATGAACCAAGGGTTGTTTATGCTTTTGCTTACTTGAATTTGCAGATGCGAACCCTTGCCAAGACCGGAGAGAACCCGCCTGACGGATTCATGTGCCCTGGCGGATGGAAAGTTCTGGTTGATTACTACGAAAGCTTGGCTCCGGCACAGAATGGGAAAGTCGGTGAACCTGTTCCGGCATAATAGTCCCGCACCACTCTGGCTTTTCTCTGTACCATAATGGAGTGCCAATTTGCCAGCATTAGTAGAAGAAAGTTTCGAAAAATACATTTGGATATTTGCATTGCATCTGTAAATATTTTGCTGTGTGGGTTCAGAATCTCTGAATAAAGGGGGGGAGCATTGGTAACAGAACATAACTTTATGCTTCCAAAACAATATGGGTCGTCGGTCATCCACTAGGCCATGACATCAGGGCCGACTGCACTTTTCTGGGTTGTACATTTTTCAACTACGTTGAAAACGCTTGCTTGTTACGCCTGCCTCTTCTGTATGACATTAATGTGAAATATTCTTGTTCTGGATTTATCAAGTTTTGTTCATGTTTGATGTTTTGTTCATTACCCTTTGGGTGGTCCATAGACACCTACGTTCATCAGGTGATCGAGTTATTAAGGCCACCGCAGGACGGCGACATCCGGACAGACCAGACTATCCTTTCTCTCAACCGTCCCTTTCTCAAAAAAAATTCTTGAGAAAAACTGATGTGATTTGATTGAAATCAAGAAGACACCTCGTAGGCTACAAGATCTAACTCAGTTCTGCATTCCTCCTCCTTCAAAATATTAATCAGCTTCATACAGTCGGATTCCACCTGTGTATTTTTCATGCACAATTCCTTCACTTTCTGCAAACCAAACAGCATAGCCATTCCTTCAGCCAAATCAGCGGGTTATTTAACCTTGACAGTTCTGTTTGCTGCAAGGAATCACATTACCATTGCAGTCTCTAACAATACATCCCATTCCAATCTCCCCTTTGCCATTGTTTCCAGCATCTGAATTCAACTTATACACTCCCCTCTGTGGTTTTGTCCATCTGCAATTGCTTCTTTCTTCTCTATTGTGTGTTGTTCCTCCTTACCCTGAACCTCCAGGAACTCATGTATGTAACTAATTATCAGCTCGGGGAAAGAGCTCCCATTCCTGACTTATCGAAATTACGAATGCTGAGAGATGCTTAATCGGTACTGCTTCACGTGTGACGTTGTTGCGAAACATTCGTCTTCTGGGTTAAGTGAAGCTACAATCAGAGATACATGAGGCCATGTCTTCTTCAATATAAATTACCAAATGCATTAATGTGAATCAGAAACATCCAAAATTGTTGGGGGCAAAAAGGAACAAAATTTAGGGATCTGACAGAGGATCAGTAGAGTTCATAGTCATCATCATCATCATCATCTTCTTTCTCGGAATAGCCGTCGCCATCGTATTCTTGCTCATCTTCTTTTTGATAATCATTACCATAACCATCTCCGCAGTCGTCCTCACCACATTCTTCTTCTTCTTCTTCTTCTTCATCATGCTTGCCGTCTTCTCCAAATCCCACCTTCTCCGCTTCCTCGCGCTCTTCTTCATTCTTATCCTCTCCACCAGCTGCTTCCTCATCCGCAAATTTCTTCAGGGCTTCGTAATTGATCTTCGAACTCAACGGCGGCGTGGGTTTCGCCTTCTTCTCATTTTCCTTCCCGGCAGGAGCAGCGGATGGACCGGTCTTGGCCTTCTTCATGGAATCGGCCGGCAGGGCTTCCAGGTCTCGCTTTCTATTCGTGTATTGACAATGCATCAGGTTCCAAGCCTTCGCCTTCAGTTCCGTTAGCCTCTTGTCGTTCAGGCAATCGGAGATCTCGTCATCGTCGATGTCGCTCAAGCCTTCTTCGGATTCGGATCCGGATTCGGATCCTTCTTCGGATCCGGATTCAAGATCGGGATCCAGATACTTGGACATCGCCGGCGAATCGGAAGCGCCGCTCTCAGATTGAATTCTGACGCGTTTGAGGGCTGGCTGTGGCTTTGGGATATTAGTAGGTCAGGTAGAGGCGGCGGTTTGCTCGCTTATAATTTCAAACCGACTGACGCATGTACATATATGTCCATGTCGGCATCAACAATTTAAAAGCAGTTAGTTGGGCCTCAAGTAGCCCAATGAGCCCACACCCACGATATTTGATTTTTAACGTAGTGGTGTGTATGAGTGGCCTAAGCCCAAGACTCAAGTTACCAGGGCCAATATTATGGTGTCATTGTCAAAAGTGTGTCATGAGCAATAGGGATGGCAATGTGGGGTTTGAGTCGAGTATTGTCAAATTCAAACTCGTGGGTTTATTCGTTAAAAAAAATTTGGAGTAAAACTTATTCGGTTTGAAAAACTCAAACCCAACCCAACTCGCTGGGTATCCGCGGGTTCATAAGTTACCATGGATTTTTGTGGTAAAAAATTTACAATAAGAAGTTTATATCAAAATAAAATTCAAACATCAATTTCCCCATACAAATTATCCATACATAAAACACCATTCTAGAAAATTCAAACATATCACAATTACAATAAATAAAATCACACAGAATAAGTGTAGTGAGAGTTAGATTGGAGGAAATTAGAATTAGGGTAGGGTTTGGGGAGAGTAGGGCGACGAAATAAGTGTGAGCAGGTATCCATGGGTCGGGTATCTCTAAACCCAAACCCAACCCAATCCGGTGAATAATGTATGGGTTTAAACCCAAACCCGCCTGAAACCTGTCAATGCGGGTTTTATCCGCATTGACCAAGTTGGGTCGGGTAGAATACCCGTGGGTTCGGGTTTTGTTGCCATCCCTAATGGGTAATGCTATTTTTGAGTGGTCCACATGGACATAATGTGGCATGACTGGATTTATTAAATCCTGCCCAACCTATCTGATCGAGGAGAAGTGGCCTAAATTGTGTCGTTCAAAGGTAATGTTGGGAATAATAAGAAAACAGAGAAATAGGGGAAGTCCGGCAGAAGAGAAAACAGAGTTTGAGGAGAAGTCAGAGAGAAGAAAACAGAGTTAGATCAAATGAACCGAAAGAGAACTTCATCGATCTCCCTCTCCGATGGTCTCTCAAAAATTACTCCCGGTGACTTATCCTTCATCGATCCTGTCTATGCGGTCTATAGGAATGGCAATGGGACAGGTCTGGGGCGGGTATCTCAATACTCATACCTGCCCCGTGGCAGGTCGGGTAATTTATCATGGGGCGCGAGTCGGGGAAGATCGACCCAATGGGTATATAATTAATGCGAAACATATTAGAAATATTCGTTATTTTTATTAAAAGACCAAGAAAGAAAGCATTATATGATAAAATGTAGTTAAGTTATTGGAGAAATTGAGGTTTTTATTTATTTACAACTTTATTATAGCTAAAATATGATGTAATAAGAGGAAAATCATAAGTAATTTGACTAAGATTACATGTAATTTAGGCAGGAACGGGTCAAGAATGGATCGGGTCGATGAGAGGTACCCATACCGGCCCTGCCCCAAAACAGGCCAAACGAGTCGGGTAAATCGGGTCAGGTCAAAATTGCCATCCCTAGCGGTCTACATTTGCTTCCTCCCACACTTATTCTGATTTGACAGAGGGCAAGGAATTCGTCGTCGTCGCGAGCCTCTATGACCATCTGATAGTGCCACTGGCAAGGTACCAGACGCTCACAAGTCAGAGAAGAAGAGAGTCGCCTTTCCCTGTGGTTCGTCATCCTCGTTTTGCGCCTCCCTGTTGCAACAACGACAACCCAAACTTAAGAGAAGGATGTAGAGGGAAAGACGACCCTCTTCTTCTCGGATTTGGGATCGTCTGCTACCTTGTCGGTGACACTATTCGATGAAGACAAGCGCCCACGAAGACGTCGCCTTCAACTCTTATCTACATATATAATAAACATATGAGGAAACAAATATACACGGGGGAGATCGAGGAAGTTTATTTTGGTTTGTTTGGTCGATCACTCTTCACAGTATGATGAGAGTTCTCCGTTAGTTTGGGAGAGGCCGGTTGGCCACTCTAATGGGCCACCGATTTCGGACTATGTTCATTAAACCAACCTAGCCTGCCACATCAATTCCACATGGACGAGTCATAGAGCGTGTTATTGGTGTCGTACTTTTTACCGTGGAATTTGGGATCCAATTCGGGATTTTGCTTGGGAGTGTTAGCAAGTTATCGGTTATCATCTGTTAGCTCACTATTTGGTTCATGTGTGTTTCTCTGCTATATTTTGGCGCTTTATCTTGTTTCTGAGTACGATCATGAGATTTGTAAGTAAATTTTATATTATAGGGACCCCAATATGTCAACATATTAATGTTAAGAGCGAATGATGTTGATGCAACCTGGATCGCCTCACAAGATGTCCATCGAGTTCGAAGAAGATACAATGATCGTGGTCCGAAGATGAAGGTTTTAGAGGTTTGAGAAGGCATTCAAGGGGTGTCTTCAAGCTTATTTGGCCTAGAACTTCACCAAAATGGAGGCTGACTTGTTCGTGGGACGATAAGTGATGATCATTGGTGTTGGGGCTGTTTTAGGCAAACACCCAGTGTTGAGGATGACTTATTCATGGGACGATAAGTGTTTGAGTCACGATAGGGTATTTTGCCCTAGGCTGCAGACGAACTATTTTCTGTTTGCTTTGTGGATTATGTGCTTTTACTCCAAAACTCGGGTTTCCTTGTTATTTTAGGCCCAAAACCTTTTTAGCCTATATAAGGGTCTGAATTAAGTCTTTTAGAAGGCAATCAACGATTTTATTCAGAAATACAAACCCAAGAATTGGTTGTTCAAACACCAACTTCTCTTCTTCTTCTTTCTTGACCGTGTAATCGATTCAGCAAGAAGAACCCGACGTTTTCTGCTAGCTCATCACCCTAGCCTAATAGTCCTTCGTATGCATGGCCCTCTTCTTGACGTGTGGATTAGGTTTGAGTTATTATATGTTTTGTGATCATTTTGCTTTTAATCGATCTTTGTTGTGTTTCTGATTGTTTAAGTCTAGGAGTTAGAGCCTTGGCTTATATCATGTGGTAAGCTCCGATTCAACATAGTGACACACATATCCTCCTTTCTTGTGTGAGAATCAGATGAATTAGATCTTGTGTTCTTAAGCGCAGGGCGGGAAAGGTTAATTTTCAGTTCTTGTGTTAAGTTTTGTTATTTATTGCAACAAGCATATGTTGGAAAAAGTCGTTCTAGAAAATATAAAAAACAAAAGAAAAGAAAAAAAGGCGAGAACTAGGCCCGATCATGCAGGAAGTTATCATGGAGCTTGAATGGTCATGTTAGCACTTGTAGTACTCTTATTTGCTAGGGCTGCTAGTGAACATTATTGTTTGAGAAGTTCTTGACTAGGGTTACTGAGAGCGAGAGGAAAGAGGCTTCGTGAGTTAATTATCGGGTAAAAGCCAATTCTATTGAGTGAAACACGAGTGGTAAGAAAAAGAGTGATCTCAATCGAGTGCAAACACGTGAGGGAGTGATTTTGTGAGGCCCTTTATTCATTTTCATCAGTCTAAAACTTAAAGCATTGTCGGATAACCTTTTGTTTTGAGTTTCTGAACTAAATGGCAGGAGAAGGAGCAACTCGCAACGCTAAGTGGGAAGTTCAGAACTTGGAGGACATTCCACAAACTACCATGAATGCTCTTGTGGAACGTCTTACCCGAATGATGCGAACTAGCAGGATCATCCTAATGCTCGCCTCGACGAGATGGCTAGGCACATCAATCTATGGGATCAATCCGACGAGGAAGTCCTTCCACCAATGCGTGGGAGACATGGACGACCCCTGGGTTCTAACAACCTCCGACCCTTACGAGGACAAGGAGGGAGGGGTCGATGAGGATGACCACCGATTCAATAGCGCAGAGCTCCTAACCCTCGTGACTATGAGGAGTACTACGATGAGGAAGAGTATCCCCAACATAGGGATGATCATATGAGGGGGTTGAAGGTGAACGTGCCATCATTTCAGGGAAGAAGTGATCCTGAAGCTTACCTCAACTGGGAGAGAAAGATGTAGTACTTATTCGAGTGTCACGACTACTTCGAACAAAAGAAGGTAATCATTGTTTCTCTTGAGTTTTCTGACTATGTCGTTGTTTGGTGGGGATCAATTAGGTGGTAAACGGAGATTGCACGGAGAGGAGCCCATCACGACATTGCATCAAATGAAGGCAACCATGAGGAGGAGATTCGTACCTGTTTATCATCAACGAGATCTGTATCAAACTCTTCACTTGTTGAGACAGGGTGCAAAGAGAGTGGAGGATTATTTCAAAGAGATGGAGACATTCGAGCTCGCGTTAATGAAGATCGAGAAGCAACCATGGTTGGATTTCTCAATGGCCTCAATCGGTAGATCAGGCAAGTCATGGAGATTCACCACTACGTGGAGATTGAGGATTTGGTGCAGATGGCTACTAAGGCTGAGAAGGAGCAGAAGGGAGGCTATGCAAGGAGGATTTCACTCAGGCTCCTCCTTAATCAAGCGCAACTCAGGCTCCATTTGAGAAGAAGGAGGACCCTAAGCCAGTGCCTAAGTCGATTGCCACTAATGCTGGAGAAAAGGCAGCTATTAACACACGTTCGAGCTCTATTGTGTGTCATAGGTGCAAAGGTCGAGGTAATGTGACAAATCAATGTCCGAACAAGCATACTACGATCTTACTGGAGAATGGTGATTAAAGTCCGAGCCTGAAGATGGAGAGGTCGAGACTGAAGAGGAGGAAGAAGAAGCAGAAGAGCGGCTAGTGCAAGGAAACTACAACTGGGTAGCTCGGTGACTTTTGAACGTTCAACAAAGAGAAGAGATTGAGCAGCGGGAAAATATGTTCATACTCGTTGCTTAGCCAATGAGAGGTTATGCTCGATGGTTATAGATGGAGGGATTTGCATCAACATTTCTAGTTCTCACATGGTGGAGAAGCAAGGATTTGAGACCATCAAGCATCTACGTCCCTACTTTTTGCGGTGGTTGAACGAGGATGAATCCATTAAGGTGACACGATATGTGTTTCTGGGCTTTTAGATTGGAAGGTACAAGGAGGATGTGATCTGTCATGTGGTACCTATGGATGCTTCCCACATCCTATTAGGACGTCCTTGGCAATATGATGGCTTCACCAACAAGCACAAGTTGTCACATGGCGGGAAGAAGATCGTGTTGCAGCCACTATCCCCTGAAGAGGTCTATGAAGATCAACTCCACATGCAGCAAAGTAGAGAGAAGGGCCGAGAGTCGAACAAGAAGGAAAAGGGTGCAGAAAAAATGACTAAAACTTTAATGATGACTCGAATGGAAGATAAGATCATGGGGGATGGCGGTGATCATCTTAGAGGTAAGTCGATTCCGATTCTAGATTATGATGAGATTACTGATCAAATCGACTTTGTTGTGGGAGATGAAGTATCAGCCACAGAAGTTCTAATAATATAAAGGCGACGATTTCAAGAGTTCGTGGAGAAGCTTTGCACGTAAGGTGCATGTTCCAGTTCGAGGGTGATGGAGTCGTACAATAGAGTCTATATGCAGTCACAAGATTTGCAATTATTTTTGAAGAAGGAGGGAATGATGCAACCCGGATTGCCTTACAAGACGTCCATCGAGTTCGAAGAACATACAACGATCGTGGTCCGATGATGAAGGCTTTAGAGGTTCGAAAAGGCATTCAAGGGGTGACTTCAAACTTATTTGGCCCAGAACTTCATCAAAATGGGGGCCGACTTGTTCGTGGGACAAGAAGTGATGATCATTGGTGTTGGGACTGTTTCAGGCCAAATACTCGGTCATGGAGGTCAAATACCTGATCAGGTAATGAAGGAAAGTTCGTGTAGTGTGATCAGAAGGCCCCCCGATCGTGACTGATAAATACCATGTTGGGTATTTTTGGGTCATGATAGGGCATTTTGCCCTAGGCTGCAGACGACCTGTTTTCTGTTTCCTTTGCGGATTATGTGACTTTTACTCCAAAACTCGGGTTTCCTTGTTATTTTTTGCCCAAAACCTTTGTAGCCTATATAAGGGTCTGAACTAAGCCTTTTAGAAGGTAATCAACGATTTTACTCAGAAATACAAACCCTATAATTGGTTGTTCAAATACCAACTTCTCTTCTTCTCCTTTCTTGATTAGGGATGACAATTACCCACCCATGGGTAATTATGCCCAAACCCAAGTATTCCCATTGATAATGGGTTGGGTATTGGTGAAGTGCATATGGGTTTGGGGGTTTGTAGATGGGTTTGGGTAATGTATGAATATTGCTTCCATAATCTAAATGGGTATGGGTTGGATATGGATATCCATTTATTTGAGGGTGTTTTAACTACACATACAAAAATTGGACCTATTTGTAAAACTTGAAAGTTTAGGCACTAAAATGTAAGACCAAAATAACTTAGGTACCAAAACATAATTTTACATCAATATTTTGAGGACTTATATACAAAAAAAGTAATTTTGGGTACTAAATATGCATATTTATTAAGTTTATGTACTAAACTGTAAGGGCATGACCGTAGAGGTGGCAATTGGATCGAATTCATGGATTCGTGGATTCGTGGATCGGATACAATGGATTCATGGATTCGTGGATCAGATCCAATGAATTATTGGATTGGTTGGACAACATAATTAGTAAAACACAAATGGCCATTTTGGGATGTAGCGGAACCACTACCTGCTGGTCCTTTAGACCATAACCCCTCCAATTCACCACTGCATTCTTTCTTTAAGTAACTAGCGTAGGGCCCGGCCTATTGGCCGGGTTTACCCGATCATCATCAACTCAATAATGTTTATTTTGTGAGGATTTAATAACTTCAATTTTGATATTTATTATTGTATGAGTCTTGTGTAAAAGAACTAATATGGGTTGCTCATGAGCAATGAATTATATACTATTGATATTTCTGCATCTCAAATTATTGTATTTCTAAATCAAGTTATATGCCATTCTCTTTAGGGCCTGTTTACTTTCATTTCTGTTTTCTGTTTTTCAGAAAACAGATTGTGAAAACAGGTGAAAACAACATTTTGTCGTTTCCAAAAACAGCAGGAACTTGTCACTTTCTGTTTTCATAGTTGGAAACGAATAGAAAACAGAATCAAAAGTAAACAAGTTTTCTCTTTTCGGTTGTCAAATTTATGACATGAAAACAGAAGACAGGAAATGAAAATGAAAGTGACACAATTTTGTCAAATTTCATCTAATTAATTGTAATCTAACTGACATAAAAATACCAAAAAATATCTTAAAGATCACTTGCCAAGTCAATTGACCAAAATATTTAGATGCCATGATCTTCATTTACTTCCATAAGATTTATAGTTAAAGCTTAATTTAGGGGGACACAATTTTGGTTCTTTCAATGCTTAACACACAGAGAGCTTGAAACCGTTAAAAGACCTGAAAGCATACATTTTGAATTTCACATACTCAAAGGAACTAATATAACCAAGTATTATATCAATATGCGGGCTCACTATATCCATAATCGACTAATATTGAAGTAATCAGTAATCATTGAATTCAAAATCGATCAAATTATTTCACAATTATAATCTTCTATAGTCATTCAAAATAACAAATCCAACAATTTTAATCACGTGAGATCAATATTAAAAACGATTAATAGTGTTGCACAAATTAAAATTGGGATTAACAATTACGTTAGTACGCACATATCAATAGTAAAATATACAAACAAAATCCAAACAAATATATATGCTCGAGCTAAATGATCCAGTAGGAAAAAAAATTACTCTTATACTTGAAAGTATCTGCTAATATGTTTTAACATAATTTTAAATTTGCTTTCATATTCTTTCATCGCGATTAAATTTTAATTTTACGTTTTAATAATCGAGACATTTGTCAAACTACATATGAGAATTGATTGATTGAGATGGTTGTTAAACCAGTGGCAGAACGGCCGGTAGAATCATGTTGAACAGATATCGAACATAAAACTGACTGGAATACTCTTGGGTATGACCAACATGTTCAAATTTAATTAATATTGTTTTGTGATTTATTTTATGAACTTGAAAGTGAAATGTTGATGTAATTTGTTGGAATAAGTATAAATGTTGAGTGTTGACTTTAAATATTGTATTTAAATATGATTATGTTATTTTGTTTGGAATGTTGTATTTTATTTAATATGAATGTAGATTGTAAGGAGATAGTCTTAATTTTATTTATATATATATATATATATGCTTAAATTCATTTAATATTAATGGATTTTTACATTTTCTACATATTTTATTAAACCGGCATGAATCGACAAATATTGATTCTGCCCTAAATATATCATAACACTTACTAAACCGCACACCAATATACACTCAGTTGACAACTTTGATTAACCAATTGTGGAAGGCACCAAAACAAATTAGTAAGGGATTTTCAAATAACATGTCTGCTACATAGAGATCATTATCTGCAAAAACATATAATTGAATGCATAATACTCTTTGAGCTAATGATAAAGCACAAATATACGGATTCAGATGAAAACATATAATTAAACAATAAGGAAAAGAAGAAAAAGACAAGAAAAAGAAAACCCAATAGCAAGAGAAAGAGCATGTAATAAGTAACGGCTTAGTAAATGCAAAACAATTAAAATTAAGATAGCGAAAAAACAGGTGAAAGTATCGAAAATCCAAATTGTGAAAGTACCCATCGGCCCCTCCGATTTATGCGTTTTGGCGAGGAAAGGCTGAGGTGGCAAAGCTGAAATATTGACATACGCTTATATGTATGTGTAGATCTAAACCCTATTGTTGCTTTAGATAATAATCCCCATCACATACTAATGTCCCATCTTCTTTCAATTGGTCGAGTAAAAGAGCTTGTATGACATCATTGCACCTAGCATTGTCCAATGTAATCGAGAATATCTTCTTCTCAATTTGCCACTCTCTCAACAAATCATATATTGCATGGTACAAAACAATAGCAGAATGTGGAGGAGGAACATGAAAAAAACTTACGATCTTAGTATTTAACTTCCAATGAGAATCCACATAGTGTACTAGGGGTGGAAAACGGTGCGGTCCGGTCCAGACCAGACCAGACCATAGATACGGTTTGTGGTCCAGACCGGGAGGTTGGAACACAGACCATGGACCAGACCATATACTATACGGTTCAGACCAGACCACACCTGTGCGGTGCGGTCCGGTACGGTCTGGACCAGACAAACCATGTTAAAATTATTTTTAACTCTTATTCGCCCTCCAACCCTTCGCCAGTATCTATTAAAATAAAAATTCTAGTGATCAAAATGCTAGTGAACCAAAAAGTTTGTGATCGTAATTAAATGAGAAGAAATATGAGGATAAAAGTGGGTTCGATTTTCAATCACACACACATCAAGGTGAACGAATTTTTATCGACTCCATAGTCTAGACATTGTCTGTGAATATTATTTATGAGTCTTTCTGGTTTTTGTGTGGTTCTTTTGATAAGAAGATAACACATAAGCTCAATATGTTGGCTCTCAACTAGATGAAGAATCAACTAAATTTGCTCTTCAAATACGCAAATGGAGGTTCAATTTAGTGTTATTTTTGTCCGAGTTAGTAGGTAGTGTGTTGCGGTCTGTTACGGTTTACTGCGGTAGACCGCGGTCCAGACCACTTCAGACCACAGACTAAAGGAGGAGACCGCAAACCAGACCAGACCATAGTTCTGGTCTCACGGTCCAGACCAAACCATACGATACGGTCTAGACCGCGGTTTCCCATACGGTTTGGTCTAGATTTCCAACCCTATAGTGTATTGTCAAACAAAGATAGCCTTCAGTAGCACAAGAAGTCCACAAATCACAAGTCAAAGAAATCCTACCAAGAACCCCACTCAAAAGAGCTTTCATCTTCTCTTTTTCCCTCTTATGAATCTTCAAACAATAAGACTTAGCTGTGTTCCGAGTAAATGACTTGAAATCATCATTTAAATAAGCCATCACATTCTAAAGTCCACTATGCTCAACAATTGAAAATTCATATCCATGTTTTATTATTTCCATGGCCATTAGCTCCTTAAACTCATTTTGATCTATTGTCTTGACTTTCCAGCACTAGGTATAGGCACTTCGGTTGCATTTTTTGCCAATTTTCCAACACACTTAGTGAGAGAGATTAGAAATACCTTTACCAGCCACATATATCTTTGGACAATTCTTGCATTGTGCTCTTGGTACCTTGTCGGGAAAGTGATTTCCGGAAATATAATTGAAATCTGTCCACACCTTGGAAGTTTTTTCCCGCTTTTTATAACCACTTGTACGATCTGTAGACGTAGACATCGTTTCTACATCATCACCACCATCACTACCATCACCAACATCCCATGGTATTTCTTTCTTGTGTTGACATCCTGAAATCAATCCATGCAATGAAATCATAATCAAATGGAATCATGACCAACTGAAACAAGAGAAAATGAAATGAAATCACAATCAACTTAATAATAGTGATCCTTATCCAAATCATAAGCAGGAGAAGGACATAACACACACGAGAGCAAGTTGATCCCTATTTAATTACTTTCTAGGTTAGAAAGAGAGCAAGTTGATCAACAAGCATGGACAATCATATGCAGTTAGTCAAGTTCTGAAGCAAATTTGAGCCAAGTTTCATAACAGAAGATAATTATTTCAGCAGAACTTTATCATACTGAAATGAAATCGATCAAGAGAGGGTTGCAAAAGCACGTCGAGAGGCTGAACAACATATAAGCATGTCGCAATAATTTGTTGTGTTGTGAATTGGAGGAGAGAAACTGTTGACACTCTGCATAAGCCATAAGACCAACACAGCTTACATATGTTGGTAATTCCATGAGAACACTACTTCACTGGTTGGATTAAACTAAATATATGCATTCCTTTCCTAGTTTGTTGCCTAATTATTCTAGTTCCGCAAAAATGATATATCCATCTCTATATCTAGATTTCCTTTTCCATTCATTTGTGAACCATGAAAAGATAACATCATGGAGAAGGAAGTAATGAAATATAAAATTGAAATCAACTATCAAACTTGCTAAGACACGGGTCGATGTCAAACGGTTCTACATATTTGTTTACTTAGGAACCCAATGGATAGTCTTTCACACATTCAGTTGGATCAAGTAGCAAATGATGAGCGGTTGGCTTGATCCCTGCTGCTGTTGTTCGATCGATTTCATTAAGAGAAGAAACTAAAGAAGCAATTGAAACCGATAGTAAGGTGGTGAACCAAGAGGAGCCTCACCTCTCCGGTGCTTATATCCGTAGTCTCGTCAAGCAATTGACATCTTCAAGAACCAAAGATCCTATGGATTTCAAAGATCTTTCTCCTCCGGCTTCTGCCAATTTGAATAGAAGATGGTTATGTGGCGGTGAAAACCATCAAGACCAGATTTCAAAATAAGCTGAACTTTCAGAATTTCGAGCATTGGAGAGCTTGAAATTATCTGATATTTCGACTAGAGCTTGGATACGCTAGAGGTCGCCTATCTGCAGAAGGGTCGATTCGCAGGATGGGTTCTCAAATAGAAGAGCCAGGCGGTGGAGATTTCGTCGGCGCTGGAGGAAGGGTCGATTCGCAGGATGGTTCTCAAATAGAAGAGCCAGGCGGCGGAGATTTCGTCGGCGCTGGCTATAGATTGGAGTTGCGATTTTGGATATGATTCAGACTCGGGGGGAGAGGAACAGATTGGAGTTGTTCAATCACAGTTGAGGGAATGAAGATTCGATTGGGACGATGGTATGGTGGATATGGACATGGAGAGCAGGCGGTGGAGAGGTCGCCGGCGCTGCTCTTCGCCGTCGCCTTGTCGGAGAGAATAGTTGGAGCTATAGGTCGAGTAACTCTAAGAGCATATTTGTTTTGTGATATATTATAAAATGAATAAAGAAAATAATATGTGTTAATGGATTGGTGGATCAATCCATCAATCAATGAATCCAATCCATCAATCCATGAATCAAATGAATATGGATCTAATGGATTTGGATCAACTTAAATGGATTTGGATCCATTTTAAATGGATGGATTAGATTGGATAAATGGATTTGGATCTCACTTGCCACCTCTAGGCATGGGTACAAACTCAAATATCCATTTGTTAAAAACCCAACCCAACCCAAGTAAATAGGTATGGGTAAAACCCACCAAACTCTATACATATCCATCTATTTGGATTTCATACCCAATCCAATGGGACTGGATAGTAAAATACCCATGGATGGGCAAAATTGGTATCCCTATTCTTGATCGTGGAATCGATTCAGCAAGAAGAACCCTACATTTTCTGCTAGCTCATTACCCTAGCCGATAGGGATGGCAATAAAACCCATGGCCGTGGGTATCCGACCGCCCCCGACCCAGTCAACGCGGGGAATCCCCGCTTTGACCGGGTATGGGGCGGGTATGGGTAAAACCCGCAAAAAGTTTGATGGGTATGGGGCGGGTATGGTTTTGACCTCCCCCGCCCATACCCGCCCCACCAAGAGAATTTCTTCACATATAAACAAATATGTGGATTAAATTGTAATATATTAATGGTGATGAGGATAACTCAAGAAAATAAATAGTAGAAATGCAATTGAGTGACCATTTTAATCAAAATCTAATTCATTTCCCTCAATTCTCCTTTCACTCTTTCACTTTTCCCCTTGTCTACAAGATTATGTTAGTTAATTATTACTTAGTCGATGTGTAAGAGTTAGAAGATAATAATTTGAAAAATATTATACTCTATATTATGTATTAATTGATGTTTTAGGATCATATACTTTGAACCGTATTAAGAAAATGACCGTGTTTCGTTGACTTCATGATATAATTGGTTCGTTTAGAGTTATATTTAAAACTTTTCTTGTAAGTTTTAGGTATAATAATGTTGGATGTATGAGTACGGGTATTACCCATGGGTACCCGAAACCCACGGGTATGGGGATGAGTTTGCAAAACATTCCCCCGCATGGGTATGGGGCGGGTATGGGTTTGGGTATTTGAAGATGGGGATGGGGATGGGGATGGTTTAGACAAACCCGCCCCAAACCCGCCCCATTGCCATCCCTACTAGCCGAATAGTTCTTCGTATACATGGCCCTCTTCCCAACGTGTGGATTAGGTTCAGGTTATTATCCGTTTTGCGATATTTGTGCTCTAATCGATCTTTGATGCATTTCTGATTGTTTAAGTCCAAGAGTTAGAGCCTCGACTTATATAAGATGTTATGTACTAAATAATAACAGCAAATCACGTACAATATTATGTAAAGGTATGATATCACTTTTTATCTTAAAAAATCCTCGCAATATTTTTAATGCAACAAAATAACTCAAGAAAGATAAAAAATTTACTGGCGAAAGACGAAAGTTATATAACCGAAACGCTTATCCCTAAATCTATGTTGGATGATGAACACAACAATGAGATAAGCTAATAAGTAACAAGTAATAGCTATCATCTGTTTAGCTCAATATTCGGTTCTTATGGGTTTCTTTATTCCTTTTTTGCTCTAATTATGTTTTTTAGTAGTATCTTGAGTTTTGTAAGTAGATTTTGTACGACATTTTGGTAGCCTCAATACCTCGATGTATTAATGTTATGAGAGAATGGTGTTTTGTACTTAAAGAATAACAAAAATGAATCATGTACATTATGATGTAAAGGTATTATCTCAATCTTTTGTTTTAAATAATCATCATTTTTTTACTGCAACAAATTGACTCGAGAAAGGGAATTTATTTTTTTATTTACTGACGAAAGTTATATAATCGGAACACTTATCTCTAAGTCTATGTTGGATGATTAACATAACAATGGGGTTAGCTAATAAGTAAAAAGTAATATTTATCATAGCTCACTGTTTGGTTCATATGTGTTTCTCTGTTTCTTTTTACTCTTATTTTGTTTCTAAGCACGATCTTGAGATTTATAAGTAGATTTTTTATGACATTTTGAGTACCTCAATGCCCGATGTATTAATGTTATGAGGAATGTTGTTTTGTTTTTAACGAATAACAATAACGAGTAACGTACAATATTATGTAATGGTATGATCTTAATTTTTTGTTTCGAAAAGTCATGGTTTTTTTTATGAAACAAAATGAATTGAGAAAATGAAATTTATTTACTGATAAAAGATATAAACTGGAGCAGTTATCTCTAAAATTGGATGATTAACTTAACAATGAGGCAAGCTAATAACTAACAAGTAATAGCTATAATATTTTTAGCTCACTGTTTGGTTCATATGGGTTTCACTGTTCTTTTTTTGGGCTTATTCTATTTTTGAGCACGATCTTGAGATTTACAAGTAGATTTCCTATGCCATTTTGGGGTCCTCAATACCTCGACATATTAATTTTATGATGGAATGATGTTCTGTACCTAAAGAATAATAACAACGAATCACGTACAATACTATGTAAAGGTGTGATCTCAATCTTTTGTCTTAAAAAATCATAATTTTTTTAAATGCAACCAAATGGCTTGAGAAAGAGAAATTTTATTTATTTACGATGATAGGTATATAACCGGAACACTTATCTCTAAATCTATGTTGGATGATTAATATAACAATGAGGTAAGCTAATAAGTAACTTTGGTTCATATGGGTTTCTCTGTTCCTTTCTTGTGCTTATTTCTCTTATCCGAAAGTTTCTAAACCAAAAGTCCAAGAGGTGAGTATGATTTCTCTTATCCCGCCCAACAAGGTAAACTCACAGAGGTGAAACTTAGAGCAGAACTGGCGCAAGGATTGATGACGTAGAGACTTTGTGAGACAACTAAACTAACTAATCTAGCTAACCACTAACCTAGCTAATTACAAGTTGTGGAGATCTCTTAGGTTTGAATCCGCGTAGTTCTATCATTTGGATCGATGTTGAGCACTATCCTCACTTGATCGATTCACCACCCTACCATTATGAGATCGACTCACTCGGGATTGACCTGGAACGACGAAGTGATGGATGGGAAGATGCTCTATTTACCCGGACAACGTACGATTAGGAGTGACCCGAAGATGCCAAAAGTGCGCTTTAAGAGGATTTTCTCCCTCCTAGATCAAAAGCTCAGTTGACATATTGAACTCATGCAATTCATGAAAACATCAATCAAATAGATAATAAACTCAATCAAACATAGAATTTGTCACATATACATTAACCTAAAATCTAGACCTAGGGTTCATCAACCTAAGAGAAGATGTCTAATTTATAGAGAGAGAAGACTAATTACAAAACATGCTCAAGATCTTCATCTTCTTCATCTAAGGCCAACTCCAATTAGGGATGGCAACAAAACCCGAACCCACGGGTAGCCATCCGACCCAACCCGGTCAACGCGGGTAAAACCCGTGTTGACGGGTTTTGGCCGGGGTTGGGTTTAAACCCGCTATACTATTCACTGGGTCGGGTTTGGGTTTAGGTAAACCCGCCCCATGGGTACCCGCCCACACACATATAATTACTTTCCCGTTATATTTAATATTCCAAATAATATATCTTCCTTAAACAACTAATATTCTTTATGTTTGTCGAGATGTGTATAATTAGTTCTTTCTAATTGTTTAGAATGAAGTTGATATTATAAAGTGGAGAGTGAAGCAACTTAGTTGACGAGGAAGAAGCTTTCAATTAATCTTATTGTTTATAGATGTTTATCTTTAATTTTGAACAATTTGTATTGATCATTTGCGGTTTGCTTGTATGCTCTAAATTGGTGTTTTTTGTATGATTAATTTGTATGAGAAAATTGATGTTAAACTTTTATTTTGAAAGAAACTTATTATTGTAAATTCTTTACCACAAAAACCCACGGGTACCCATGAACCCACTGATACCCAGCGGGTTGGGTTGGGTTTGAGTTTTTCAAACCCAACGGGTTTTACCCCGAGTTTTTTTGGTGGATAAACCCATGGGTTTGGGTTTTGGTTTGACAAAACCCGCCCCAACCCGACCCATTGCCATCCCTAACTCCAATGCAAAACCCCAAATTTGGGGGCCTTCATCCCCAAATTTGGGGATTGATCCCCATTTTCCCTTCTTTTGCTCCAATGCTTCAATCTCCATATTTGGGGATTTTCATTTTTCTAGTTTTTCCATTTACTTAAAAAGGTACTTATCGTAGCCTTAATATAATTTATTCATGTTAATTTTTGTATATTTCGTCATCATTTTTAAATACAAATTTTTCGATAGAATTTTGTTAAATTCCGAGTCCAAATTTTTTTGAAAACAAATTATGTTCCTAATTTGGGTTTACACACAACACTTGAAAATTATTGATCTAATTAAATTCCTAACTAATCCCCTAATTAAACCCCCAATTAACCCCTAAAATCTTAAAAAGAAAAAGAAAAGCCACGTGTCGGGTTTTGGGGAGTCTCTCTATTTGGGGGATCTCCCATTTCCACCCCAAATTTGGGGTTCCATTTGCAGGATCCTCCATTTTTGAGACCCAAACCTCCCCATTGGACCATCTCCTCCTTCATTTTTGCAGATTCCTCCATAAATGGGGTGCCCATTGGAGTCAGCCTAATAGGCTTGAATCCTTGTCTCCAAAATCAACCAAAGGCTTCAATTAAGCTCCAAGATCTCTCATACTCTCTCTCTATAACTCCTTTTTGGTATTTTGGGTCGAAACCCTAGAGAGAGAACCAAGTTCTCCTCCAAAAACTAGCTCCCATTTCTCTCTCCCAACTGTTGTCTTTATATTTGCCCGACAATGCCGACTTCACAATCACTATTCGGGAGGGGGGGGGGGGGATAACAGCAAGCAGAGGGTGATCTCGGCAAAAAACGCACCATTTTGGGATATTTTCATGGTTACGGAGTCATTTTCACGGTCACAGGACCGTTACAATTTTTAGGTCAGCGAGACGCACAATGGCTTTTGGAATTTGCTAACTTCACGGTCTAGGGGTGATTTTCACCCCCTCAAAGCATGAAAAATGAGTGATGCCCGTGATCATTGTACAACCTCCACTTTTTGGCTAATTTTGACCTCTGAATGACGCGAAACTCGTCCCGGACCTTCCCACATGTACTAGGACCTGAAATGTGACAAAAGAAGCACAACCTAGCGTAAAATAAGTCGAGGAAAGATGATAACCAAGTCAAACAATCAAGATATAAGGGGTAAAGTATGTGTAATTATGCCTGAATCAGTGGTTGTAGTTTATGAGAAGTGTAAGGCTGAAGTCATGGATAACATAAACAACTAAAAGACATAGAGATTGAGAATATCAGGGGGGGATTGATTGAAAAAAGTAGCAAATGGTGAATGCTTGTTAATAAGAGGAGTAGGAGTACGATTAATAAGATAGCAAGACGTGTCAAGACAAGAAGTTGCACTTTGTTCAACTATTGTTGACAATTTGAAGGTGTTTTCGTTCTGCATAACCATTATGTTCAGGAGTATATGTACTTGATGAATGTTGAACAATACCATTTTCCATAAGATAAGAAATTAGTGCTTGATATTCACCAGCCCAATCAGACTGGGGAAAAATCTAATGGGAAGGCCAACGAATTTTTCAACAAGTTGACAAAATTGAATAAAAACATTAGGAAGCTAGGATTTATATTGAATAAAATAAATCCAGCTAAACTTACTAAAATGATCATAGAACAACACACACTACGATTCATGATCATAGGAAAAACAAGAGCATGGCCCCAAAGATAACTACATATAAGTTCCATGACATAAGAAAGAGGAACAAGCGGTCCCGCGGACTGTCAACTCGGTTGTCCATAGAGTGGCAAGACAAGCCATGTTGCTGTCCTCTTTAGAGATAGCTTCTTTTGACTTTGTAGGGTGGCTTCACTAGCTGTTGCTTGGGGGGTTCTGGGTAGAGGCTGTAACTATGTTACCTTGTCATTAATTGAAAAAAGGGGAAGGATCGGAGTACTTTATTTGATGACTAGACAATTAAGTGTTGAACAACACGAAGATTAGCATGTCAAAGACGTAGATGCCAAAGATCAAGTGAAGCGGAAAAGACACGAGGTGTAAGACATCGACTGATGTGGAGAGAAAGAGTGTAAAAGCTCATCAATCGTATCATCATGATATAGCTCATGCTTCGTGTGACAGTCTTTGATTACACATAAGAGTCAATGAATTCAATGAAAATAGGATTAAAACGAGTAAGAGCTGATCGAAAGAAGATTAAGTTGAGCATTTTGAACACGAAGAATTATCAAGGGAAATGAATAATGGGGAATTAGAGGTGGCAATTAGGATCCAAATCCATGAATCCAATCCAATCCATCCACCAAATTATCCACCTAATCCAATCCATTTAAATCCAATCCATTTGATCCAAATCCAATTGGATTGGTGGATTCATGGATCAATCCATGGATCCAAATGGCAAATTACGATTTGGTACCTATATTTTTTACATTTTACATTTTGGTACCTAAAATTTATATTTTTATACGAAAAATATCATTGGAAAATTACATTTTGGTACCTAAAATTTTTCATTATGACATTTTAGTACCAAAACTTTTCAAATTTTACATTTTGGTCCAAGCCTTGAATGTCATTTGGATTCATGGATCAATCCACCAATCCATTTGATCCAATCCATGAATCCACCAATCCATTGGATCCAATCCATTTGATCCATGGATCCACCAATTCAATCCACGAATCCACGAATCCGATCCAATTGCCACCTCTATGGGGAATGGACGTAGTAGAAGAACCCTAATGAGATATTGAGAGACAGAGAGAGTTTTACCATCGTCAAAGATTACTTGATTGGTGTCATTGTACTCGGGATGATGGACCAGATTATCAAGATTCGAAGTCAGGTGATGATTAGCACCATAATCCATTTACCACTTTTCGGAATAATGGGCTGACTGAGAGGATTGGGCTAGGTGAGAGGCTGAGCCAGTCAAATAAGGGGCTAGTAAAATAGCTTGGGCTGGAACAATTGGGCCGATTATGCCCATTACCCCCACAATTATGACAAATAAGAGGAGTTGGGCTTGAGGGCCCCCAGCTCCAAGCACTCCATTGTGTGTGACGCCTCTGCTACGAGAGCGTCGTCCTCCTGTCCGCGAGCTGAGTCATTGAAGAACACCTACGTCGAAGAAATTCCACCGGACAATAATGCTCAGAATTGCTTAAGTTCCAGCTCCTCACTGACAAGGAGGCTACCAAGGTCTTCAAAGGATACTTGCTCGAGCTTCGTCTTCATATTGCGTGTAAAGGGCTGGAAGTCTTCATCGAGGACATCAAGAATGGCGATAACGATGTAAAGTTTGGTACTAGGAGAGCCGAGTATTGTCAATTGATAAAAAATACCCTTCGCTCGCCGTAAATAAGTGTGAGCAGAGTCGGAGCCGCAGGTGATGTGATTGAGAGACCTTAGCAGCTAAGTGACAGTCACCGGTGACCCAGACACATATATACTCGAGCAAGTGACACCAGGCAGCATGTGTAAATGGTTTGTTGATGATATTGGGCATCGCGGCTTTAGACAAAGAGAGGGTTATCCAAGTAAGGACTAATTGGTCACGTTCACACCATGTATTGTATGTTGGATTTGGTTGTGTATCAATTTTCTTTAGAGGTGGAGGAGAAGTGTCGTTGACGTGGCCGATGAAATCAAAGAAGAGGTTGTAGTTGTACCTTCCGCAACAAGTAATTGGTTGGAGTAAGCTTCAAAGTCAGCTGGAATTTGATGGGAGGGAGAAGACAGCAGGAGGAAGAAGTACTCGTCTGAGTTTAATGATGCTCTGATACCAATACCAATACCAATACCATGAACATGGAATGAAATCGTGACTTTCTCATTATTGAACAACAATTTTTATACAACAGAGTGTCTCTAAACCGATGCAAAGATGTCTCTAAACCGATGAGTATGACTTCCCTTGTCACAAAGAAGCTAATGGGTCCAAGCATGAAAACAAGCAAATGGGAGCCATCATGTCATTTCATCGGCCAATCTATGACTTGAGTATGAGCTCAAGAAAAGGTACGGACATGGTGGGAGATCTCCCCCATTTCCAGCAAGCCAACCAACCCATCCTTCCTCCATACATTGCCAACCCCTTTTGAGCTTGCAAAAGTCACTAAAACCCACAGCAGCTAATTACAATACAAACTGAAGCTTCAAAACGCTAATCAAGAAACTTTCGAGTAATTAACGAAGACCCACCACCACCTCTGTCTGCACATGGCCGGCTTTTCTTTAGACCTTATCACTATAGCATTATTCATTTCCTTTTACATAGCATGCCCGGCTCCAAGTGATCGAAACCGAAAGCTACCTCCACTTGTTCATCCTTTCTACACACGCAATGCATTTGGGTTATGCCTAATTATGAGAGTTGAAGGCTTGAGTATATGATTTCGAGCCTACAAACGATGCAATGTTCGACACTCAACCCCTTCCTTTTATCTTTAATCTTCGACCGGCATGGGTCGGCTCGAGCGGTGGGGGTAATCTGATGGCCAGGGCTGCCTTGACCACGCTTGTAGGCCCTCGATTCGGCCTTCTTCCATTTTGAGAAATGAACAACTTTCCCAACCGGATTGAATATGTAACTTACAGAATTGCAAATTTTACACCTTACGAATTTAACTATAATTAATCGTATCTTACACGAAGAAAGGTCAATTCAAGTCGATCAAGTTGTTGAATGAGTTTAGTGATAAAAGAAAATGTTTATAAGAGTTCTAGTAAACAAATATTACTCTCCCTCGTATAAGACTTTATGATTTGATGATGGGAGCATGGAGTAATGACATGAAGGGTGGGATGCTGGGATGTGTAAGAGAGTGGTATATGATCTATAATTAGCCTTCTTCCAACAACTTGATTTACCTGGGACTAACTAACTGGTTCTTAACAGAATTCACGAACTAGATACTAAATTTAGAAACGGTAAGGTGGGTCGTTCGCTCAGGAGCATGGTCATCTGCTGAGATAAGGAGGGAGCTCTGCTGACGAGTGTATTTGAAGAGAGGCTTGGATGTCCCTGAGTTGCTCGGTAAGCTACAAGAGGTTTTGGAGTAGGAGAGTGAAGGCTCTGCAGATTTTGCTGCTTGTATAGATTAGGAAGTAGAATGTGACTGCTGTAAGAAACAAATACTTGTCCCCTACAATTGAACTTGAGTCCCACTCCATCTAAGATTTACATGGACAGAAAGGAACATTCTTCTGCCATGTTAGTTTAGTTTAGTGCACAGGAGAATACAGATCAAGCAGGCTGACCTAAAGAATTATATTCCCTGTCTGTCTCCAGATAGCCTTAGCCCTTTCTTTAGCTACATCAATGGAGTCTATGCATAATGGGAAGTTCAAGACATAATGATAAGCCCAAGCTTACCGACACTTCCCTTTAATCAATTGCAAAACTATTAGAATTCATTCAATCAATCAGTCCAAAAACTATAGAAAAGTAATGAGAAGACTTGGCTATGCCGGCCTCCTTTCCACTGTGGCCTGGCCAATGTATCTGTTTTGGCTGACAAATGCCCGCCTTTCCCTTATTCTGCGACTTCAACTTTTCTGCAGAGCTGATTTTTCCATCCCTAATGACAAACACAACACCCTGGCAAAAAAGAAAACTGAGCGTGGCAAGGCAGCCGCTCCACTACTGTTGGCGGCCGGTGTGGCAAGTGGCCATAATCATCTTCTTATGGTTGAATATGGGACCCTTTTCTTCCTTTTCCCCATTATTCTTCATATACTGCCGCAGAGACTGCCAAATGTCGCAGGTTCTTCAAGCAGCTTGGTGCTCTCTTATATCTCTGTTTTTGGATCAGGCTGAGGACGTATGGGAAATGAGATGGGGAATACTAACAGTACGTCTGATGAGTTCCAAGGTATCCCTTCCCTGATTTGCACCACTTGCCTTTCTTTTCCTTTCTTTGTTTCTGCATTTGCGTGCTCTTCTTTAGCTGGCTAATGAAATGCTGAATAAAGGTATAGGAGAAGAGGGTAACACAAAGGTGGATCAACGAGATCAAGGGAAACCTGTTCAGCAACCTATAGTTTCGGTGAATGATCGGGGATCAGATGGCGCTCTTGATCTTGTGAATGGCGGAGAAGAGGGTAGCACAAAGCTGGTTCAACCAGCTCAAGGGAAGCCTGTTCAACAACCTGTAGTTTCGGTGAATGATCCGGGATCAGATGGTGCTCTTGATCTTGTGAATGGCGGTAAAGGAGGTAACTTTGTTGTTCCAACTTCCAAAACACTGCAGAGCAGAGCATAAGAAGTGTTGATTTAACTTCAGTACTTCACAAATGATGATTTTACGCTCCTGTAGATCGTGAAGTGGAAGAGGAGAGCCAACAAGTTCGTGATAATATACCAACTGCTGAATCTCCGGAAACCAACCCGGAATTTGATGATGGTGAAACAAGAAGAAGACCAGAGAGCAATCTTCAACCAGGTAGTTTGATCGAGGAAACGGAACAACTTAAGTCTGATTTAGTTGAACAGCAGGAGCTACTCAAGCAAGGTTAGCCAGGCTTAATTCACTTCATAGTCAATGAACAATCAAATATTTCTAAAGACTCTTCATGCAGGGTAAGATATTTAACTAATTGATGCCGTAACCTTTTGGAACTTTCTCCTACAGAGGAAGCAGAGAAGTTGACATTAACTTCCACTGCTGAATCTCCAAACCCAGAGGCTGATGAAACAAGAAGCAAAGACAGTGAACTTCAACTCCATAGTTTGCCTGAGGAATTGGAACAACAGAATTTGGATTTGGTTGCAGACCAGGAGTCGTTCAAGCAAGGTCAGTCTACTTTACTCCATATGGCAACAACTTGGTTGTTTGGATAATGGATTTCCAAATTCACCGATATTAAGACTACATCTACAGATACCTAATTGATTCCGTGGTTATGTCCACACCGGCAATTGTGTCACACTCCATCTATGGGCACAATCATGAATTAGAGTGAACGGACTAGATGAAATAACAAATAGGTCTAATTGATGCCTTAACTATAGAGCTTTCTCCTTTCAATCTGCAACAGAGGCGACAGAGATGCTGATCTCCACTTCTACTGCTGAATCTCTGGAAACCAGCCCGGGATTTGATGACACAATAAGCAAAGATAACAACCTTCAATCAGATGATTTGGTAGAGGAAACAGAAGAACTCAGCCCTGATTTGGCTGAAGGGCAGGAGCCATGCAAACAAGGTTGGTTAGCATACTTCATTCCCTTAGCCAACAGAAATAGCTTCTTGATCTAATTGATGCCTTCAACTTTACAACTTTATCATTTCTATCTGAACAGAGGAGGCAGAGATACCAAACCCTACTACTTCCACTGATGTGTCTTCACATGAGGAAGACCATCTGGATTCCTATGAACTGATTGAATCACTACCAAGTCAAAATGAAGGCAACTCAAGTTCAACAGTTCTGTTTCCTCAACATGAAGAACATCTGGATTCTGGCAAGGTGGATCCAAAGAAGGATCATAGTTCAAGCATCACAACTGCTGTGTCTTCACATGATGAAGAGCATCTGGATTCCTATGAACTGATTGAATCGGTATCAATTCAAAATGAAGGCAACTCAAGTTCAACAGCTCTGTTTCCTCAACATGAAGAACATCTGGATTCTGGCGAGGCCGAGCCAAAAAATAGTTCAACCATCATCACAGAGCCAAGTTCTGCTGACATTACTAGTTTGCAGAATGGTAAGCATTTAGACGATCATACCTCTCATAATCTTGAGGGATTTCTTGAGTCTGAGAGCATAATAAAGGAAGAGTTGATGGCAAACCAACTTATATCTCCACGATCCGAGATAGCTACTGAAGAAGATTCAGAAGAGTTATTGGCAAATCAGCATTCAGATGATCATACTTCTCATAATCCCGAAGGAGTTCTTGTGCCGGAGAACATAATAAAGGAAGATCTATTGGCAAACCAACCGGTATCTCCACGGGCTGATATAGCTACTGAAGAAGATTCGGAAGAGTTATTGGCAAATCAGCATTCAGATGATCATACCTCTCATAATCCTGAAGGAGTTCTTGTGCCTGAGAATATAATAAAGGAAGAGTTATTGGCAAACCAACCGGTATCTCCACGAGCCGAGATAGCTACTGAAGAAGATTCTGAAGATTTATTGGCAAATCAGCATTCAGATGATCATACCTCTCATAATCCTGAAGGAGTTCTTCTGCTTGAGAACATAATAAAGGAAGAGTTATTGGCGAACCAGCTGATATGTCCACCGGCAGAGGTAGCTACTGAAGAAGAATCTGAAGATGCGGTAAAAAATGGAAACAATCAGAATCAGGAATCAGAAAATGGGTCACAAATTGATTGCTCGACGGTGCCTGAAAATGAGAGCAACGGATCCCTAAATGAGCCTGCTTCTGAAGAACAGAAGATGGACCTTCCTCAATCGGGGATTACAACCACAGATAGCTCAAACAAAGAACAAGATTCTGAAGTAATCAAGCAGCAGAGAGAAGCTTCAGAAATCGAAAATGGCGGGGATGAAACAGAAGGCGAAGAAGGGTGTGAGCCAGAGTCGCCACCGGAGCAAGAGAAGGCTCCAGCTGAGAGTGGAGATTCTCCCCAAGACAGCAGCAGTACCTCCAGCTGGGAATTCAACCCTGGAAATGGCCCCGAATTCTTAGCCGATGTGGCTCCAACTTTCGTCGCCGATCCACAAGAACCCGTTGTTCCTTACCCAATCCAGCTTCCGGCGAAGAACGGGGAGGCCGATCAGCAATTGGGAAGGCTGAGCACCGACTCGGTACCTGATAACTTCAGCGCGAATTCCAAGATGCAGAAATCACCGAGCTTCAACCTCCATCTCCGGCGACGGAGCATCACCGAGGACTATTCCGATCAGACTCCGCTGCTCCAGCACTACCAGGACAAGAACACGATAATCCCTCCCACCAAACAGACCCACACTGTGGAATCGGTCAATCATGAAGAAGCGATGCAGGCAGAAGAGAAAGTGGTTCAAACCCTAGAGAGGTGTGATTCTGAGACGTCGCTAATCGTGGGACGGATTAAAGAGGGCGATAGCAACGGATCCCCTCGCAGTAACAGCAGGGCATCTAAAGAGAAATCGGCGGCATTGGTTCCGTCGAAAGGGAAAGCGCAGAAGCAATACAGCCGACGCCGGCCGACCATATTTTGTTTGTGCTGCACGGCAACCACCGCCATTAATTGATGATGATGAGCATCAATACTTTCGTTGCCGGTCTCCATTCACAATTCTTTTCTTCTCCTTTTGTTTGTCTGATTGTTTGGTTCAATTGGGATTTTTGTTCAAGCAAGATTGTGGTTGTGGAGTTTTGTTCCCCTATTGTATTTTCCCCGCGGAGTCATCGGCGTTGAAATCTTCTCCGGCCTATCGGAGGAAAGTTTGGAGTTTGGAAATGTAATTTTTTATTATTAAATTATGTCATGTTTAGTCACAAAAAAATTTAATATTAATTTTGGTCACTCGAATTACTGAAACAGGTCACATTTAGTCACTTTCCCGTTAGTCTCCGTCCAACTCCGATCACTCGAATTACTGAAACATGTCACATTTAGTCACTCGAATTACTGAAACCTGTTTCAGTCATTCGAGTGACCAAAATTTATATTAAATTTTTGGGTTAATACCTTATTTTGGCCCGAACTATGACCATATAATCAACTTTGGCCCGTGGTTTCAGAAATTAACATCCTGGCTTCAACTATGTAGCATATAGACTCAATTGGCCCGACACATGGTTTGGCCATCAATTTGGATGGTCAACACCGTTGACCGTTAGTCAACATGCCATGTCATTGCCTCGTCAGCCTAAAAATTATTAAAAAAATCAAAATCAAATTATTTTCCTAATTTCTATTATTTATCATTTTCAAATTAACCAAAAAATAAAATAAAACTTATATTTAATTTTTTTATATTTGAAAATGATAAATTTTATAATTTAACCAAAAATGATCAAATTAAATTTTATAAATTTAAAAAATATGATATAAATTATATATTTTATTTTGGGTAATGTTAAATATATAAAATAATTTGATATTTTTTGTTCAATTTATAATTTATCATTTTCGAATTACACAAAAAATAAGAAAATATTTATTTTATAAATTATTTTTTGGTAATTTGATTATAAATAATAAAAATAAAAAAAATAGTTTGAATTTGAATTTTTTAATGATTTTTAGGCTGACAAGGCAATGACATGGCGTGTTGACTAACAGTCAATGATGTTGACCATCCAAGTTGACGGTCAAACTAGGTGTGGGACCAATTGAGTCTATATGTATATGTTACATAGTCGAGGCCAGGATGTTAATTTCTGAAACCACGGGTCAAAATTGATTATATGGTCATAGTTGAAGCCAAAATAAGGTATTAACCCTAAATTGGTTTCAATAATTCGAGTGACTAAATGTGACATGTTTCAGTAATTCGAGTGAATAAACATGTTTCAGTATTTCCATCCATCTGGCTAACTGTTCTAATAAACAAATACATTTTTGTCAAATTAATGATATTCCTATGCTATCGATACTTTACAATTACACAAATTTATGTTGAACTTCTATTGCTATCACTTATAAGGGATGGTCGTTCATTATTATTATTATTATTATTATTATTATTATTATTATTATTATTATTATTATTATTATTATTATTATTATTGAAGTTCAGTGGTAAAATTGCAAAAATTCTATGCTATTGCTACCTATAAATCCCAATTACACAAATTTAAATTCACATATCTTACTTTTAACCATGTCAGATTTTGGAACTATGGATGTAAAGGCATGATACAATTATGTACTGACCTTCTTCTTTGAAGTCCTTAATCCTTATACAGAATCTCAACAATCTGTACTTATTCGAAAAGTTTCATTTCATCCAATAACGACCCTAAACTCAAGCTCAATGCAAACATTTACGGTATATGCTTGCATCGAGGAAATAAGCTGGTCTTGGGACCTTGTCACGACCCGAAATGTCGTGACCGTGTTGATCGTCTGAAGAACGCTGCCATCTGGTTGTCTTGCCATGAGAAGGGTAAAGGGGGCGACATTAGCGATAAGGCGTTGTCTGCCTGTGCATCGCATCTAGCCGAGTCAGGATGTGGCTATGAAGGGGATCGTTGCAAGAGAAGGCACAACTGGTCGGAGGCTATTGCCGTCTCCCTGATGAGCCCAAGGCAGGGCGAAACCAGTTGGCATGCGTATGCAGAGAGGCTGGTCTTGAGGAACGAGTGCACCTCAAGACGCCGCACGGACTTCGGAAGTCTATGTCCGTGACAAATGGTATCAGAGCCTGGTTAGGCTGAAGAGCCTAGTTCCTCTCTCAGTACGGCATAGGTCGTGTATGGGCCGACCCTATGCCCGAATGAGAGGCGGTCCTGGGTGAGCATATCAGGCGGTCCGGACGCCAATGCAGTCAAAAGCGCGATTCTACCTAGAAGCGGAAAATGGGTAAAATCGTAAACCGTAGAATCAAAGCGTAAAAACGTAAGTTTTTGACGCATACTGTAAAATAACAGAAAATGTGTTAAGTACGACATATACTATGCAAAATATGAGTGCACATAGTTTAGATAAGTTAATAAATACCTGTAATTCATGTCTAAAGTTGAGAAACTCATAACATTTTAACAAATAAGTTCATAAACATATATCTTAACCATAAGCTACCTTCCCCTCTAAGCTAGTGATTTTGGGAAGGGCCTAGTTGGTGAATTAGATTACTCTATTGAAACTAAGAATGCACCCAAGTACTTGATATGTATCTTTTAATCTTAAATATATCATATTTTTTGTGATTTACCTGTAAAATATAAGTATTTTCGTGAATAGAATACTCCTTTAGTGAACTAGAAGCGTAAAAGCGTAAAGCGTTTTGGTGAACCAGAAGCGTAAAAGCGTAAGCTTTTAAGCTTTAAAGCGCATTTCAGTCCCGATTTTATACACTTAAGATTTTATATGGAAACGAAAGCATTTTAGTGTTCTAGAAGCGTAAAACCGTAAGTTTTTAAGTTTTAAAGCGCGATTTTGACTGCATTGCCGGACGCAGATACACATGTGTTGCGCCGTTGTGGGGGACCTCGACAGGCTGAAGATGCAGCGGCCGAGAATGCCGTTCAACCGAGGAACTAACGCTAGCAAGAGCGTAGGGTGAAGGTCGATTGAGGTACAAACGCTGGGAGTAGCGTAGGGTGAAGGTCGACTGAGGTACTAGCGCAGCAGAAGCAAAGAGTGAAGGTTGATGTCGAGGGGCGAAGCGGTATGTGCGCCGGGCACAGCAGGCTAGCGCGAGAGACGCGACCGGAGCCTGTCCGTCAGAGGATGGTATCGTACGCGGACGCCCACAATTGGTTCGAGAGTTGCAATACATGCTGCGGAGAGAAGCATTCTTCACCAGCACGAGGACGTGCTGCATTATGAGTGGTGGAGAATGTCACGACCCGAAATGTCGTGACCGTGTTGATCGTCTGAAGAACGCTGCCATCTGGTTGTCTTGCCATGAGAAGGGTAAAGGGGGCGACATTAGCGATAAGGCGTTGTCTGCCTGTGCATCGCATCTAGCCGAGTCAGGATGTGGCTATGAAGGGGATCGTTGCAAGAGAAGGCACAACTGGTCGGAGGCTATTGCCGTCTCCCTGATGAGCCCAAGGCAGGGCGAAACCAGTTGGCATGCGTATGCAGAGAGGCTGGTCTTGAGGAACGAGTGCACCTCAAGACGCCGCACGGACTTCGGAAGTCTATGTCCGTGACAACCTCCATAGGAACCAGCAAGTCGACATTAATTTGGGATGGGCTGCATTAATTACAGGAAAAGGTCTTCTCGCAACACTCTGATTGCAACAAAATATTGGTCACAATTTACATCATTTTGTGGTACGTAAGGTGTTTTCGTGATAACAAAAATTGTCACAAATTGATTCTTTTGTGAAAGTTAGATAATCACAAAAGTATATTGTGAGTGACGATCGAAATTTGTCACACGTGAGGGATATACGTGACAGTAAACTATGTCACAAATAGTTACTTTAATGACAACCAACTAAACCCCTAAATCTTTACCTTGAATTTCAAAATGTGTATTTGTGACAACATTATGGTCACACTTGTAACTATTTGTGACAAGTAGACATCTCATAAGAGTAGTTTTCGGGACTAGACTGCCTCGTCACAAAAAGAATTTTTATTAACGATAAGATTGTCACGCAAGTTCTTATTTTCGTTACGAACAATGTTGTCACAACTGGTTTAGTTATTCGTGACGGTTTAGACCCGTCACGTATACAAATATTACTGTTGCCAAAAGTTAAAAAAAAACGTTGCCTATTTTACAAAAATGTGTTGCAAAAATTGTGAAATGTGTTGCCTAAAGTGGTGTTGCGTAAGAGGTAAGAATACGCAACCCTTTATATTTGGGTTGCGAAAAACGAAAAAACAGTTGCCTATTCCTTTTGCAACCCCCACTAAATGCAACCCTACCAAAAGTGTTGCGATAGGTTTTCGCAACCCTTTTAATACATAATGCAACACATTTGTGGGAGTTGCAAGAGGCCATTTTTCCGCAGTGATTATTGTGTTGGAGAAGAATTGAACGGTGAGCCAACAGGCAACAGATAGATGTAATGTAAGGTTTCGAAATATAATGGACGAACCAGTCAGCAATGGGTGACTAAGTGACTTGAAGAAGCTGTGATTTTTAATTTTTATGAGCCAAAAGAAATGTTAGACTCATTCAAACTTAGCTTGAATCAAGTACATTTACATACATAAGCTTTGATAAGCAAATCATGTTAAATTGTAATGAACTCGTGACTGACTTTTGACCACAAATTTAAAGACCAACATTATCCAACTTCTCACTGATACATTTTACATAACAGTTCTCTTGTTTATATATTTCGCCATAAAAAGAGGGCAGTGTTGTAAGCTGAAAAGAAAAATGAATCACTACGAAAAAAACCATTTGATAAATAATATCTAACTAAAATGAAAGAATACAATTCAACATTCTGAACAAATCAAAGACATGCTTGCCACACCAAAAAAAAAAAAAAAAAACAAATCAAATCAAATCAAATCAAAGAGATCGATCAATCGACGAGAAGTCTAACTATTAATCTACTTAAATAAGTTGAACATCTTGACAACCACAATGGTGTACGTCTATTCCTACAATAACCAACGTTGCAAGGATAAGGTAACAGGGCTAAACAACATACATATTATGCACTGCCTACCCATAGAACTCAAGCTACATAGCCAATTATCAAATTTGTAAGTCAACGGTAACAATAAAAAAAAAAAAGGTAATCAATATCATCCGATGGTGGACATCATCTTGACGAATTCATCGTAGTTGACTTGACCGTCGCCGTCCAAGTCCGCCTCCTTGATCATCTGTTCCACTTCTTCGTCGGTCAGCTTCTCTCCTAAGTTGATCATGACATGCCTCAACTGCACACATACATACGAGATCCATATACATTAGTGACAACACATTAATTAATTAAACCAAGAACCGATTAACTAAAGTAAGGGGGGAAACCCCAAATGCAATGAATGTCAATATTTGTGCAGGTAATTTGCTGGCAATGCCTTGAAACCAAGAGGAGGGTGACGAATACGATCCAATCTAACATAACATGTGAATTACCAGATAAGCACCATGACGTGTCCATCTAATCCAGTTATTATTTCCATTTTTTTACACCACTACCAAGACCAATTTTTTTTTGTTTATCATGCACACCTAAACCTCGCACAAGTGTACGAAAATTATTATTATTTCGAGATGTTTTTCTTAATTGTAGTTTAACGAGAAAATCAGGGGGTGTACGTAATTAAGTTAATTTTCTAAACGCGTCTCCAGCTGTACATCGACATCGAGAAAACTGGTTTGACACGTTATGTACAAGAAGGCAGAGGCTGCTATAAGGTAGCTTAGCTCAGTTAAAAATAATAATAAAAAAAAGAAGGCTGCTATAAATATATCGGTTAAATTAATTGCTACGGTAAGGTAAAACTAGTAAAAAATTCACCATGATAAAAGTAAAATGAAATGGGATATTGCGGGGTAAAGTTTACTATCACTACCTCGGTAGCGGAAATGTATCCATTCTGATCCTTGTCGAACACTTTGAACGCCTCCTTAAGTTCATCCTCGTCATCCGTCTCCTGCAGCATCAGAACGACGCCGTGCCACACACATCAGCAGCAGTGATAATCGATCTGCAACAGCAGAACGACGTCGTAACGAAGGCGAGGGGCCGAGGGGGGCGTACCTTGATTTTTTTGGCCATGAGGCACAAGAACTCGGCGAACTCAATGGTGCCGTTGCCGTCGGCGTCGACTTCCGTAATCATGTCGTGAAGCTCTTCCTCCGTCGGGTTCTGATCCAGCGACCTGATCACCGTCGCCAGCTCCTCGATCGTAATGCAACCTGCAGCAACGACACCGTTTTCTTTACTCAATATAATATATTAATATCTATGCCAGCTGGAGACCAAAAATGGAAAAAGAATTATTAAGAAAAACGTACCATCTCCATCCTTGTCAAAGAGGCAGAAGGCTTCTTTGAAGTCAACAATCTGCTCCTCGGACAGACCTTCCGCCATTGTTGTAGACATCATGGGAGGAAGCTAAGCTAAGCTAAGCTAAGCTAAGCTGTGTACAGTTGTCTTTCTAGGGAGAAACAGAAGCAATGGGGAAGGAAGGAAATAGCACAGAGAGAGAGAAGGGATTGTTGAGTTGAGTATAGCTCAAGCTTAGCTGGGATGAGGGGTTTATGTAGCATTTCGATACGTGTATTTTGAATTCCCCGGTTTTTGTTATTGTTATTATTATTGTTATTAATGGCGATGAGAGTCAAATGAACTTTTATATTATATTATATGACTGAGATTTGGATCGATGTTAAAATGGCCGTGTTTTTTTTTTTTCCACGACGAAAGTACAAAAAGGGGCCAGCTTTTCCACCTGTCCTCTTTCTGCCACTTTTCTCTGTTCTCATTTATGGAGAGACCCAACGCCACGCCCCATTTTTTTGGGGTTTGGCCATTTCGATACGCTAGCTGTCAATACGTACGCGGTTAATTAACTGGTTTAGTGGTTAATTAACTGGTTTAATGGCTAACCTAACCGATAATCTTCTGTTTAATTAAGGGGTAGATTGTTAATCGATAAGTCAGTGCCGTTTCGATTTTTTGATACCCGAATAGTGATGGCAATGGGGCTGGTATCTCAATTTCCATGCCCTGCCACACGCTACAGTTGTCGGCGCGGGTAAAACCCGCGCGGGTACGGGGCGGGGCGGATCGACCCATTCTTACATGTAGTTCAAAAAAATACAAATAAATTTTACTTTTTACAATAAAACGCAGGGGAAAACACTTTAAGAATGAAAAAATATTGATAATAGAATGGATAATTGAGCCTAACAAGTTGAAAGATCGACTCTAACTAGTTGAAGAAAAGTCAAAATAGGAGAAATATGTATAGATATTGTAAGAAATTGAGATAAAATGAGTCTAAAACGGGGTGGGGCGGGGCTGTGCGGGTCGGAACTCGGAAGTAGATACTCATGTTCCGCCCCACGCTACTGCGGGTCGGGTAATGTTGGAAATGTGTATGAATATCTTTGAAAGCTATAGAGTCTCAAGTGGGAAAACTACCACATTGGTAGTTTTACTTGGTGAAATGTGTATAAAGATAGGAGCATCTCTCCTAAGGGCATGCCCCTTGGGGTGACCCACTTTTGTGGGAGAGGGAGGACCTAACGGACCACCACATATACATATTTTTTGGAGAAATTCCGAACGAAATTAATTATCTAATAATTAATTATTAATCGGTTATTCTGAGGAATATTCTAGGGATAACCGATTAAAAAGGAATATTCGAAGGATAATCCCGCATGATTTATCCTAACCGAAGATTTTAATTAAGGAAGTAATTATCTTCCTTAATTAATCCGACTTATTCCCCAAGCAAGAGGGTATATTCCTAGGGGTTCGGCTCCTATAAATAACCGCCTCCCCAGCCCCTCTAAACACACCACAACAAGCATAAACACAATAGAGAGAGTGTTCAGAGAGCTCCGGTTTTCGCACAAAACCGCAAGTACACAGAGGAGCTGTTTTATTCTGGAGGCGACCGGTTGATAGTCTGGCGTGCGCATCGAGGGCAGTGCCGCGAACGTCTTAAAGAGAGCGACCTAGTCCGCGACTCAGCTCCAGATTCGGTAACCTCGTTCTTGTTGTTGTTCCGTTCCTAACAATTTTAAGATGTTCGGCTGCTGCTATGTCGACTGAACAGAACAACATGGCCGGATCTGGTGCTGTCGATATCAATCGACCATTTCGCTTCGTTGGAGTCAACTTTCGTCGCTGGAGACAAAAGATGGAGTTCTACCTGACGACCAAGAAGTTGACACACTGCCTCACCAGCATGCCCGTCGAGCTGCCAGAAGAAGCGACCGATGAGGAGAGGGCTGCTTCTTCTAAGGAAAGGGAGCATGACTTCCTATGCAAAAACTACATCCTCAACGGCCTGGCAGACGATCTCTACGACTACTATGCGGACAGCAAGAACACCGCAATGATGATCTGAGATGCGCTCCCAAAGAAGTACGACACGGAGGAGGCTGGAGCTAAGAAGTATGCTGTCAGCCGCTACCTGCGCTACCAGATGGTGGATGACAAGTTTGTCGAAGTTCAGTCCCACGAACTTCAGAAAATAGCTCATGAGATCGTCTCTGAAGGTATGCCTCTGGACGATCAATTTCAAGTCGCTTGCATTATTGATAAGCTGTCCCCTTCGTGGAAAGATTTTAAGAATATGCTTAGACATAAAACCAAAGAATTTTCACTGGAAAGTTTGATTACTCTCCTAAGGATTGAGGAAGAATCCCGCAAGCAGGATATGAAAGAAGAGGTGATGGTCGTCACTACTAAACGACTCACCCCTAGAGCTCTTAAACCTAACCAGAAAGGGTTTAAGAGTAAGAACCAGCAGGTCCGCCCCCGCCAGAATGGTGCCTCTCGAGGTAACCAAAGGGTCATGGACCAAACCTCTAAGAATGACCCACCGTTTATCTGCTATAACTGCGGAAAACCGGGTCATATGGCAAAAAAGTGCAGGAACAAGCAAAACCCCGCCGCTGCGGCCAGGGTTAACTTGACAGAAGAGGATTTGATAGCCATGATCACAGATATGATCGCTGAAGTTAACCTCACCGGTGACTCAGAAGGATGGTGGCTGGATACAGGTGCATCGAAGCATGTATGCAACAATCGTGCTATGTTTAAAACATACACAGAAGCACCTGCTGACAAGAAAGTGTTGTAGGGGACTACTCACACCACTATGGTTGCTGGTTCTGATGAAGTGGAGCTGAACTTCACCTCTGGAAAGAAGATGGTGCTCAAGGATGTGTTGCACACTCCAGAGATAAGGAAGAATCTTGTTTCGGGATATCTTCTTAATAAGGCTGGGTGTAATTAATCTATTGGGGCAGACTTGTATACCCTTACTAAGAATGGGAGTTTTGTGGGAAAGGGATATGCATGTAATGGGATGTTCAAGTTGAATGTCGAAATTAATAAGATGAATTCTTCAGTTTACACGGTGTGTGATTTGAATGTTTGGCATGCTCGTCTTTATCATGTGAACACACGAATTGTGAAGAATTTAAGCAAGCTAGGACATATCCCTAAACTCTCAATGAATGAATTTGATAAATGTGATTTCTGTAGCCAAGCTAAAATAACAAAAACGCCCCACAAATCTGTGAATAGAGAATCAGAACCCTTAGATCTGATTCATTATGATATTTGTGAACTAGATGGGACGTTAACTAGGTCTGGCAAGAGATACTTTATCACTTTCATAGATGATTGCTCTGATTATTGCTTTGTGTATTTGATGAAAAACAAAAGTGAAGCCCTTGACATGTTCAAGGTATTTGTGGTTGAATTTGAAAATCAGTGCAATCGAAAGATAAAAGACTTAGGAGTGATAGAGGACCAGAGTATGACTCTAATCCCTTCAAGGAATTCTATAGCTCACATGGTATCATTCATGAAACCACGGCACCATATTCACCAGAAATGAATGGTAAAGCTGAGCGGAAAAATAGGACGTTTACAGAATTAGTTGTGGCTATTATGCTCAATTCTGGAGCTGCTTCTTCTTGGTGGGGTGATATTTTGTTGACTGTTTGCTATGTGCTAAATCGTCTCCCAAAAACAAATAGAAAAGAATCACCCTATGAGATCTTGAAGAATAAGCCACCTAATCTGTCTAATTTAAGAACGTGGGGCTGTTTGGCCTACGTAAGAATTCCGGATCCTAAGAGGATTAAGTTGGCTAGTCGAGCATATGAATGTGTTTTCGTTGGCTATGCGACCAATAGTAAGGCATATAGATTCTATGATTTGAATGCTCGTACTATAATAGAATCCATTGATGCTGATTTCTTTGAGACACGATTTCCATTTAAAACAAGAAATAGTGGGGGTAATGTACTACCCGCTATTAGAGATAATGGAACTAGTGGGGGTGTTGGATCTGAGGATGAACTCAGAAGAAGTAAAAGAGCTAGAATCTCTAAAGATTTTGGTGATGACTTTACTACAATATACACCCTCGAAGATCCAAAAAGTTTGCAGGAAGCATTAACTTCCATAGATGCAGACTTTTGGAATGAGGCCGTTATAGATGAAATGGAATCGTTAGAAGCCAATAAGACTTGGCATCTAACAGACTTACCTCCTGACTGCAAAGTCTTAGGTAATAAATGGGTTCTAAAAAAGAAACGGAAACCTGATGGTGCAATCGAAAGGTTCCGAGCTCGCCTAGTAGTTAAGGGCTACAGGCAGAGAGAGAATATAGATTTCTTCGATACCTATTCACCAGTATCTAGAATAACATCCATTCGTGTCATGATTGCTCGTGCTGCCTTGAACAATCTCGTGGTACACCAAATGGATGTTAAGACTGCTTTTTTGAACGGTGATCTAGATGAAGAAATCTATATGGAACAACCATAAGGGTTTGTTATCCCCGAACATGCCTCGAAAGTCTGTAAGTTAGACAAATCATTATATGGTTTGAAACAGGCTCCAAAACTGTGGCATGAGAAGTTTGACACTCTCGTTCTCTCACATGGCTTTAAGGTGAATGAAAGTGACAAGTGTATTTACTGCAAGTCAGAGAATAATACTTGCACTATCATATGTTTATATGTAGATGACATGTTGATATTTGGTACAAATATTCACGTGGTCAATGAAGCGAAAGCCATGTTAAAAGAGAGCTTTGAGGTGAAAGATCTGGGAGAAGCAAAGTTTATGCTTGGAATCCAGATAACTAGAACAACAAATGGTTATTCTCTAGATCAATCTAGCTACATAGAGAAGATCTTGAAGAAATATAACTATTTAGACTGTAAACCTGCGTGTACTCCGCATGATGCTAGTGTAAAGCTATTTAAGAACACTGGAGACAGTGTAAGACAATCAGAATATGCTAGCATCATTGGCAGTCTCCGTTATGCTGCGGATTACACTCGACCAGACATTGCATATGTCGTGGGATTGCTTGGCAGGTTTAACAGCTGTCCTAGTAGAGAGCATTGGAATGCTATAGAGAGGGTCATGAGATACCTCAAGAGAACAGCAAACCTTGGTATACACTATCAAAGGTTTCCTGCTGTACTTGAAGGGTATAATGATGCGGATTGGAATACCCTATCAGATGACTCCAAGGCAACCAGCGGATATGTTTTTAACATCGCTGGTGGAGCTGTGTCTTGGAAGTCAAAGAAACAAACAATCCTAGCTCAATCAACTATGGAATCAGAGATGATAGCACTAGCAACGGCTAGTGAAGAAGCAAGTTGGTTGAGAGGATTGTTGTCAGAGATTCCCCTATGGGAAAGGCCGGTCCCTTCGGTATTGATCCATTGTGATAGTACCGCAGCTATCGCTAAAGTTGAGAATCGGTTCTATAACGGAAAGAAATGACAAATTCGTCGTAAGCACAGTACTGTAAGAGAACTCCTAACGATAGGAGCAGTGAGGATGGATCATATAATATCCGACCAGAATCTAGCTGATCCTTTGACGAAAGGATTACCTAGAGAGAAAGTCCAGAATACCGCCAAGGGTATGGGACTTATGCCTACCGAACCATGGACTACAAGTGATGGTAACCCGACCCAATAGAATGGAGATCCCAAGAAATGGGTTCAATGGGTAATAACAAGTCATGAGTAGTATGCGAAAAGTTCATGCATAATGAAGCATGAATCCCAAAGCAATGGAGGTTGAGTTAATAACTCTTAATGAGATCTATACCCTATGTGGGGTGGAGTACTTTACTTTGGGGGTACTCCTGATAGACTCACCTATGTGAATGTGGGAGTGGGGCCGCTCCCTATGGAACTTTGGAGGCACAAAGTTGCTAGAGCGTTCACTAAACCAGGATAACGTGCATGGCCATAAACGCACGTGTTAAGAAGAGAAAACAACTCAATGAAAAGATCCGGTGTGCTACACTGTCTGAGATAGGGTTCAAGACTACGAGTCACCCTTATGAAATCGGAAGTGTAACCACTACGCTAAGGTTCAAATCTTCGCGATACCTTAGCTTATGCCCGATCTTATGGAACTGTTGATGCTTATAGATAGTTTCAAATCTATTCAAGTGGGGGATTGTTGGAAATGTGTATGAATAGCTTTGAAAGCTATAGAGTCTCAAGTGGGAAAACTACCACATTGGTAGTTTTACTTGGTGAAATGTGTATAAAGATAGGAGCCTCTCTCCTAAGGGCATGCCCCTTGGGGTGACCCACTTTTGTGGGAGAGGGAGGACCTAACGGACCACCACACACGCGTCCGTCCGACCGACCGACCGGTCGGTTGGTTGGTTCACTTGAGACTATATACATATTTTTTGAGAAATTCCGAACGAAATTAATTATCTAATACTTAATTATTAATCGTTTATTCTGAGGAATATTCTAGGGATAATCGATTAAAAAGGAATATTCGAAGGATAATCCCGCAGGATTTATCCTAACCGACGGTTTTAATTAAGGAAGTAATTATCTTCCTTAATTAATCTGACTTATTCCCCAAGAAAGAGGGTATATTCCTAGGGGTTCGGCTCCTATAAATAGCCGCCTCCCCAGCCCCTCTAAACACACCACAACGAGCATAAACACAATAGAGAGAGTGTTCAGAGAGCTCCGGTTTTCGCACAAAACCGCAAGTACACAGAGGAGTTGTTTTATCCTGGAGGCGACCGGTTGATAGTCTGCCGTGCGCATCGAGGGCAGTGGCGCGAACGTCTTAAAGAGAGCGACCTAGTCCGCGACTCAGCTCCAGATTCGGTAACCTCGTTCTTGTTGTTTTTCCGTTCCTAACAGGTAATACCCGCGGGGCGTGTTGAAATTGCCATCACTATACTCGAATTTGTTTTATTGATTAACCTGCGCGACCCTGCTAGGATTAGTAGTCGATGGTTATCCGGTTAATATGGAGCTACCTCCTGGGTGTGATGAGGATAATTCGGTCAGTTGTTTCATTGTTTGCGAGTTGATCAATGGCTTTAAGCAGGTACCCTGAACATGGTTTAGAAATTTTTCGTGGAACTATTTTATTCAGGTGGAGCTCACGCGCAGAGTGGGAATGATACCTCTTTGTCTGCTCGTTGTACATCGAAGGGATTGTGGTTCTGTTTAATTTATGTGGATGATATGATTGTCACAAGGAGTGATTTAGTTGGTATACGAGAATTGACAACAATTATTCATATCAATTGTTTAACTTGGAAGGAGTTGGGGGATCTATGTTTTGTTTTGTTTTTTTTTTTTTTTTTGGATTTGAGATTCAACATTCAAACACATTGAAGAGTATATATATGATTTGTTGAAGTCAGCACAGGTTGCATAATGTAGACCCGTCTTAGGGGAAGAACTTGAATTTGAGCAGATAGAGTGGAGATTTGTTTAGAGTTCCAACCACTCTATCGTAGCTTGGTGGGGAGTAGAATTTATCTCACACATATGCAGCTTGATATCGCCTATGCAGTTAAAGTCATTATATTGGAAGTGGCGAGAATTATGCATTTTGCAGCGGTTCACGGGCTTCTGAGTTGTTTTAGGCAGATGCAAGATGTCTTTCTTGCCGTAGAGCCTGTGGTGGAAGCATTTGTTGATGCTGACTATGCCGGTTGTATAAGGATACTCGGTTAACGTCTGACTAATGTGTTCGTGTTGGACAATCGTTCGTGTCATAGAGATGTTAGAAGGAGGAAAGAGAATCAAAATCTTTTTACAAGCGCTAAGCATCAATCAATGCATAAGTAAGCTCAAAATTAGTTTGGTTACAACGACTACTTAGAGAATTGGGAGTTACTTTTCGATTCACAATGCACATTTATGGGATAATATTAGTATTACTGCAATACATATGATTATCAATCAGTTACTTAGTGGCTGAATTATAGCTAGGTTGCGTATCTCTCAAGTGAAGACTGGATGGTGGATATTCTTACAAAAGAGGTTGCTCTGAGTCGATGTATCTATCATTCAAATTGATGTTGTGCACCACACATGAATTTGAGTGTGGGTGTTCGAATGTTAAGTATAGGCACCATTAATTATCTGTATAATATATATCACCAATGCTCTACATATTAGAGTTTGCTAAACAAACCTATGTATGACTTGTAGCCATTGTGCAACCGACAAGTTTATTATAGTAAATATCTTTGAAGAGCACAACTTCTCCTATGTAGATTAGTTTTGAACCTCAGGATACCAAGTTAAATTATTGATCATTGATATTTTGACAGAATTTGACATACTTAAACGGGATTTTTATATCATTCTTTCAGGATTATCTTTCCTTCTTTTTTTTTTTTAGGATTTTATCTTTCCTTTTGAATGCACGGACTAGGGAGTATTTTCTCCAACTCCCCATAGAGGCCATAACCTTGATATTTGGATAATCTTGAGGGCTTGAGGCCATTGCAGGTATGTGTTGCAAATCATCTTCACAAGGAAGCTCGATATGTATATTGTGATAGTCATCCCTCAGCTTGTTTCTCTAGAAAAACAATTTATTTAAATAACGCGAACTTAATCATTTGAAAATATGAATATAGATATAAGCATGATAGGGAAGTAGGAACCATTCAAAACTCCAATTTCGGACCATTGAATTTGTTGACGTGGAAGCATGAAATACTAAATTGAATTGAATGATGCAAGTAACAGCTGTATATGAGTCTGATGTTAGGGGTAGGGGGACAAAGCTCATTCAATGACGTAGACGGAGAGGGAAAGATGATTATGGGGAGATGGGTATATGGTTTTCAGTAGTAGGTGGTTATACGGTCTGATCCGGTTAAATTGGTCCGAATTGATCTGGTTTGTCAGCTCTTTTCGAGAATATAAGGACTAAAGATTGGATTGGATATAATACGGTCTTGAACCGGTTTGGTCCCAATTCGATCTTGATTTTAGATTGTGGTTGTGGGAATTTGAGTGACCTAAGGCCTAAAAGGGTGAGGAGGTTAAATTTTGGGTGTTGGACTCTCTTATTCGGTCTTTATACGATTTTCGGTCCGGTCCCAAACGGTTTTTTACCTCAAATCTAGGCCCGAAAATTTGATTGGATTGTTTGCTATCCGGTCTCGGTCCTGGTTATATGGTCCGGTTTCGGGTAAAACCAAAAAGGCCGGACCAAATACCCAGCCCTAGTTTTCAGCCTGCACCTCGACCGTGTCGGTCTGATTCGAACCTAGAGTCATCATCGGGTGCTATCTGTTCATTTTGATATTCACTCGAACCGGGTTAAGCTTCGAAATATCAGTAAAAAAAAATTACCGGTTTGATCAGTCAACCCACTATTAGTACCTTGGAGTAGGCATCGGTCCAATAGTGAAAGATAACTTAGAACCAAAAACCGGATTAATAGTGCATTCGGTCTGTTGGGTCCGGTCCAAATGTTAATACGGTCCATTTTTCTTCAGTATATATAAAATTCATTAGAATCAAGAACCGAACCATATTATATTCGATTCTGTGTGATCCGATCAAACATCAATTCGTTCCGATGTAATCAGGTGTGGGTCAACTCATTGTCCACCCCTACTTAGTACCTCGCCAATGGGATGAGTTAGCTTGGATACTAAATTTCTAGTAGCCACCTTGGCTACATCAATATCCACCATCCATTTTTATCTTTTTCCTATTTTTTTAATCTCACGATTATGATTGCTCAAGGATAATTTTGGAAACAAAAAATAAACCACACTGGATTATTCTATATATACACAAACCCTAATTCTACCCTCCTCCTTCCAACCAAACCCACGCGCCGGCAGGCGGCAGCCTCCCCCTTCCCCACCGTCCCTCTCTTCCTCCCCCTCCTCTCCCCTGCCCATCCCATCCCACCCCACCCTCTCCCCCCGCCGACCCACCCCTCCCTCCCGCCGATGGCGTCCCTCCCTCCCCTCTCCCTCCCCCCGATGGTGTCCCTCCCTTACCCCTCGCCGCCGCCGAGCAACAGTTGAAAAAATTGAGAAGTCAGTCCTCGCTCTGCCTCTGCTGCTTCGTCTTCTTCAGGATCACATGCCATTAGCTCTGTAATTTTCTTCTTTCTCGTTCGGCAATGGCGGAATAGGGAGGTGGGAAGTGATGGGGAAGGGGAATTTATTAGGTTGATAGCGAAATTGATTAGGAAACTGAATTGGGTGATTTCAATGGGAGGAGGGAGCGCCATTAATCAGCTGAATGAGAGTTGTGCTTGAAGCTCTTTCCCTTTAGGAATTTCCATTGGAATGGTATGTTTTTTTTTTTTAAATGGTAGTCATTTTTTTCAGTAGTCATTTTTTTTAAATGGTAGTCATTTTTTTCGTAGTGGTAGTGTTATTGTCGTATTGGTATAGTTTTTGTCGCATTGGTATTATTTTTGTCGCATTGGTATTGATTTTGTTACATTGGTATTGATTTTGTCGCATTGATAGTGATTAAATCTGCAATGGTATTGATGTTTTGTGAAATGGTAGTGTTTTTATTTCTTGAATGGTATTGATGTTTTGTGAAATGGTAGTGTTTTTATTTCTTAAATGATAGTTTTCGTGTAATGGTATAAATTTAATTCTGCAATGGTAGTTTTCGTGTAATGGTATAGATTTATTTTTGCAATGGTATTGATATTTTTCAAAGTGGTAGTGTTTGTCTAATGGATTGGTATTGATTTCGTTTTTTTTCTTTTTTTGCAGAAAGATTGAGAAAAATATGGAAAGGAAATCTGGCTGGAGATTACGGAAGTGAGAGAAAGAGAGATTTTTAATTAATAGATTTTTGTAACTACCTTAAATGTAATTTATTAAAAAATTAATTAATATAATTTATTTTTCCATACCCAATTTACCCTTAGTAACCACGGTGATTACTACTTTGTAGTAATCACCGTAACCTGTCCCCCTCGCCAATCGCCATATCACGAGATGAGAGAGAGATGCTCTGTCGAAATTATTTTTTCACGAACCTCGACCAAACACTTTAGACAGCTAATCAAAATCCATATACGTATTAGTGTTACTATATGGTAAGTCGATCATCCTCGAGGCAATAATAAAGATTCTTAGATTCATGCTCTGTACGAGAAGATGCTCCCAGCAAATCCATAATTCATTGAATGGATATGTAAACCATTTGCATTTTGGGCCTTGGGGGTTGTTATGGAAGATTGCGTGTAATCTTGCCTGCTCAAAAATATAAAATTAAACAGTTCGATTCAGATGTATTCATTTGTTCAGTGATTAGGTAGCTCAACCATCAACCATCTAGTCTATCTAGTCTAGATCTAGATAATAAATAAAAGCCGAATGATGAAAACTGTTGCTCCATTTCAAATTTCCTGCAACGAGAGTGATTATAGGAAGGACATTTTGGTCTTCACAATTGCTTATTTATTTATTTTTTTATTCATAAAAAAGGCATGCACTGGGATTTGAACCTTGGTCTCTTTAAAGGCAAGCAAGGATCATAACCAATCACACTAAGTATATTTGTTGTATCTATTTAAATTCAAACATACACGAAACTAAATTATGAAAATCATATGACTTTTTTAACGATTAATTGGCCACTGAATCTCCCGTAAGTACTTAATTTCTATCTATTTTATAAATATACAATAATCCTAAAATTGCAGCCCAAATATCACTGGTTCGAATATTTCATATCGAATTGCAATATTAAACATGTAGAAGCAATATCGACTTTTTAAATTAATATTATTTTTCAGAATTACTATGGAGAAATTATATCTTTGTGCAAACTATATGAGACTGGTTCTTTTAATGTTTTAGTCGGGATAACCGCTACATTTTAAACTTCTTCATAATCTGGCATGATTGGATCCAATGATCATTATACAAGATTGTGTTTAATAGGGTGGCTCATTTCACCACTTTTTGGCGTGTTAATGAATTTGTAGGACAATGACAGGTCTACATATACACTCATCACAATCTACACATCATATAAATGTGAAATGTGAAATGAGAAAAGAGGGATTCCATTTCAAATTTGATGCGTACAGAGCAATTTTTTAGGGGTAAATTTAGAAGATGCCAGTGCGGTCGGTCTGTTGAGCACGAAAGTAAAAAATATATTTTCATTTGAACGGGCCCAAACTGTTATTTGGCCCACTAATCGTGCACACATCGCCAATGCAGTCAAATTCGGGATTTTGATCGTAAAATCGTAGGATTTTAGGATTTTACTTAGGGATTCCGATCTTGATTTTACTATAAAATCGGCGGACCTTAAAATCGTTTAAAATCGGGATTTTGATCGTAAGAGAACAAAATAGGTGGTTTGAGCCAATTTAAAATAAGTATAATTGTATCAGCGGAAAGGGCAATGGAATCTTCTCAGATATTTTTCTATTAGAAAAATATTCAAAAATGATAAAAATGACCAAATTAGGGTTCGGTTAATCTCTTTCCCTTCACCCCATTTAACTTATTGATAAAACACCTGTCCTAATATTGGAAGTATGTAAGAACTAACATCATTATTAACTAATTAATTTATTAATGAATATATTTGTACCAAGCCACTAACATTACTTATTTTATTGGAGTTCAATTATTTTTAGTTTTAAATCATACTTAGTAGACGATGTCGAAATATTACTTTGAGTTAAACAACCTAGACATAACATGAAAATAAGAGCCAAACCCATGAACTATATCCCTTCATCATGAATTATTTTGAGTTACACATTAAATAACAATTAAAATAGTGATTTTGGAACATTAATCTTGAGAATTATCTTATGGAAAAAATCTTCTGAATTATCATTTTAAATGCTATGTGTCTTTGTGATATTAATAATTTACCTTATTAATATCCTTATATGCTATGTTCTATATGGTACTTAAAATCCTACGATTTTACGATTCGATTATACGATTTTGATTTTACCCCAGTTTTCGATTTTAGGTAAAATCTCGATTTTAACTGCTTTGCCCATCGCAGCCTATCCAAATCTTCCTATTCTACTCGCCGGGTCATCTCCTCCACTACAAAATATCTCCTCATGTACTCAAAGTTCTCACTGAAACCTAATATCTACAACTTAGGCGCAGAGGGAGCAACCGATGGATTGTAGCGACCCCCACTATTTTGATAGCTAATCAAGAAGAGCGCGTTTGTTTAGTTGTATGGTGATTCACTTAATTAACAATTTTTATTCCGTTGACAGCCTCCTCTCCGCAATTGTATTGTGTTCACGAAGATCTGAAGGCGCAAGTGCAACAGGTCCAGGGGTAAACAATATGTATAAAGCGTTGGCCAAATTGAATTGAGTCATTCTACTTGGAATAAGAAGATTTTTGCTTAATTGCTTTGGTTCGTGATGCAACTATGTTATGTTTGAAGGTAGACCAACGCAAACAACAGCACAGCTCCAAGGCTATTCTGCACATTAGGTAGTTGGGGCATTAATTGAGGCTATTCTGCACATTAGGTAGTTGGGGCATTAATTGATAATTATTTGGGATTATTCCTACAAGTACATAATTTGGAACGTGCCTTTATATTTCATTGATTAATAGTTGTTTGAGATTTTTCAAATGAGTGATTTGACATGTTAAGCTCTCTTATTTTTGAAAATGGAGTCTTCGAAGTGGAATATGAAGATTTTGGATTAAGCTTGGTTTCGTAACGCCTTATGGGTGTTTATTCTCTAAAATGCAGCTGTCTTTCAAAGTGCCCTTTGCAAATGGCAAGTCAGGATACAACGATGGTACTGGTACACGTTTATAGCATTAGTAGGTAGCAGATTGTGTCCATTCTACTATATCATATAGCTAAATACTTAGTTGTTCTTTTCAACTAAAAATTATGCTTAAATGCTGTGATTGACCTCAGAAATGTATGTCTTTGCATTAACTGTTAATGATTGTGAGTTTTGGTTTAATGGTGAAAAGCCCATTTATTTAGAAGTCTAAATTGGGCAAACCTATTGGACAATAGGAATGTCATACATTAGTGTCGTGGGAGGTTTGTTTGATGTCTCAGGGTGTTAGATTTTTAAGAAGGTTGTTTGTTGTGGCAGAGAGTCCCTAAAGCTAGCGAGGTATTCCTATGTTGGCTTTTTCTTTGTTTGACTTTTTCTGGCCTTTTTTCTTATCTCTTTTTCTATTTTTGGTTTTTGTGTGCTACCTTCAGTTGCTACGTCTTCATTTGTGAGTCATCTATACTTTTCTTATTCAGTGCCTAAAAATCATATATACTCGATTGCATAGTAGTTACTAATAGATACATTTATACCAATAGAGAGATTTTAAGTTTTATCAGTTGTTAGTTTTAATATTTACTTACATTGGTTGTTTATGTAGTTTTCTTTGTAATATTTCTCATTATACAACTAATTACTATGGCTACGTAGTTGTATAAGTGGGGGTTGGACATGATAGTTCTTAGAAGCATCAATACTTGAAGGTTATTATAATGACCAAATTCTAAAGTTATGGTTTACCTTCAACTTGCTTGGAGCATTTCAATTATGCATCAATTGTTCTCTCCGTGTAGTTAACTCTCAGACAAATCGAAAATCTTGCTGATATGTGCTTGATTGTAGTTAAATTTAGGGTTCTACTGCATTGTTGCTTTACTCTTTTTTCGTGGTTGAGTCTGCTTCCAAAAATTTAGTTTGATTTTAGAAAATTTTGCTTCTGCAGTCCTGTCTGAGGCGAAGGCTATTTTTGTGTTGTTGTTGCTGGTTTAGGGATCGGTTTGTGAAGAAGAGGGAGAAGAGAGGGGGAAAGGGAAATGCAGGAGAGGGGGATAACTCTTTTCTCCGACAAAAATGGAGTGAAGAAAAGAATTATGATCAGTAAGAATATGGTTATCTTACATAACGGTCTCTATTCTGTTTGAATTGAGCTTGAGAGGCAGTGATAAGGACGAGCTGCAACCAATTCATAGTGAGAAGAGAGCTATGAACTGTGATCATGTCTTATTTCAAGTTAGAAGGTAGTTTCAATATAAGGATTATTTAATTTGACAAGTTGTTTCGTCCATGATTCTTGGTAGTTTCAGTGTCATTCTAGCCAATGTTTAGTCTGTAATTTTTGAGAATTTATGTGCGAGTAATGACTTTCACTTAGCTTCAACTATTATGTGTGTATTTATTGGCATGTGATAGAATTCTCTTTTTCCTTTTCATTGAATTCATTTTCATACTCTAATTGTATTATTTGTACATAGGCAAATCATGCTCGAGATGGCAACTCGCTGATATGGCTGGTGCAAGGAATGAAGCCATCATTAGAATTCAGACCGGCAACGGGGAGGGATGCCCAGGACTAATTCAATGATGATTGATGATGGTATAATAAAAACTGCAGTCTGCATCAGCACCAATTTCTAGGCCTAAGTAAAGGTATTCAACCCAGAACTCTGCTTAGCGCTAAAAATTGTCCTCACCCAACCTTGATCCTGTTTGACCCACTTCTGAAGAGTCAAGATATATGACTAATCCTCCCTGTTCGTATTTTCTTATTGACTCTTTCTGACCCTGTAGGTTGAGGCGGGTCGGGAAGAATTGGATTAGTGGATCGGTCCTAATCAAGTGGAATCCCAATCCCTTCACTCTCGCTTGCTTTCTCTCCCATTCCACAAGTGGGTAACATTCAGTAATTCGGCCAACGGGCCGGGTAATAAGCTAGTTTGTAAGTATTGGGGAAAAAAATGAATTTTAGTTGGAGCTTTTAGCAAAGTCAGAAGTTCGTTGGAAAAATTGCAGTTTAGTGTTTGACTAATAAATTAATATTTTTAGTATAATGAGTTATGTAAATAGGTAAAAAGGAGTTACCTTGTAGAAGTTAGGAATGACAATGGGCGGGTCTGAGGTGGGTATTTCGATACTCATATTTGTCGCATGGCAGGTCGAGTTTAAGTCGAGTAATTTATTATATGGCTCGGGTTGGAGTGGGTCGACCATGAGTATGTGATTTATGTGAAAAATATTAGAAATATTCGTTATTTTCGTTAGAAGACCAAGAAATAAACTATAATATGATAAATGTTGTTAAATTATTGGAGAAATTGAGGTTTTTATTTATTTATAATTTTATGATAGCTAAAATATGAGGTACTAAAAGGAAAATTCTAAGTAATTTGACTAAGATAACATGTTATTTAAGCAAGAATGGGTCGGGAATGGGGCGGGTCAGGGAAGGTCTGGTCCATGAGAGTACCCATGCTCGCCCTGCTACGGGGCGGGTCAGACCCACCCTAAACAGGCCAAATAGGTCAGGTAAAACAGGTCAGGTCGAAATTGTCATCCTTATGTAGAACTGTACCTTCTTTTATTTCTTCTTATATTTCTATCCAAATTTGAAATTGGATTTTTATGAATTTCTTTATATCCAATGAAAATTTTCAATTTATTATTAAATATAAATAAAAACATTGTGGATAAAAATGAAAGGATTATATCATACTTCCAAAATAGACTTTTGCAAAAACTCCAAATTGAAGTTTTGCTTTTGTGTTGTAAAACATATACCTCGGTTTATTTAAAAGTTCGCTCCATAGATATTTTATCCAAATGTTGTATACTAATATAGTCATGGAGTATACTATACTTCAGGTATTCGTAATGAGATATCTTTATCTAGATCATGAATTAAATTAAGTTTTTGGTATGATACTATATCTAACTTCTAATGGATAATCCCAGACCCATATTTTTTAAACCCAAATCCTAAGCTCAATTTAATAAAAATAATTATTTATCATTGAGATGGATTGAATCTCATTAAAGTACATATAACGATCATATCATCTGGAGTATACAATTCGTAACCATATATATATATATATACTCATTGTGTGACAATAAAAGTTCTTCATTTGTATTTTACGGGAGGTCTAATTTAATTTTTGTTCTCGGATATATGATTGTTAAAGATTTGCAAGTTATGATTTTGTATGTTACTTGATATTTCGTTGAATGCGATTATGCGAATGATCTATCAAATAATAATAATGTTTTAGTTACGTGGACAGATGAGGATTACATTAAAAATACAAATGAAGTTTGTTTATGCCACGTAACCCGCCGCTCCCAATTGCTCTCACACACCGCTTATCCCTCGCACGCTTCTGCTCCATGTCCTCCCTCCTGCACACAAAGGCGCCAACCGAGTCTCCTTGGCAAGGGCTCGTTAGCACTCCAACGCCCAAGTCAGAACGATCTTTCTAGAGAGAGAAGTGAGATGCAAGTTTTAGAGAGAAGTTCCAATCTGAGTAAATGAGCTCCACCCACTTCACTATTTATACCCAGGGTAGGGTCGACCACTGCCCCCCGAATCCGCCCCACGTCATCATCTCATTAAATGCACTGTACCTTTCCCCTGTCATGCGCCCCGACACTCTGACACCGCCCTTTGTCACGGAGGCGCATGGCCCCACCTCCTGTCCCCTCCGTACGCTTTCGGTCGTTGTCCCCTCCGTACGCTTTCGGCCGTTGTCCCCCTTTTGTCGCCATGCGCTTTACCTCAGACCCGGTCACACTGCCTAGGTTACAGCCTCTAGCCCCTTTTTGGGCTGGGCTTTCTTCCTGTCAGGCCCACATTCAGCCCATTTCGACCTCCTAGGCTCCTTGCTTGGGCCACTCACTGTATGCCCCCAACAAAGTTGACAAATACTATGGGGGATATGGAGCAGGGCGAAGTTAGAATTCCAAATTCGGGGGTTGGAAATAAAAAATGAAAACAAAATAATAAAATAAAATATTATTATTTATCATCTTTAACGTACATGATGTTTTTTTGTCTTTTGAGATCACTCAAAATATGATCTTAGCTAAAAGTGTCCACTAAATCTCGTTTAATTAGTATTAATAAGACCATCAACTAGAAAATCATCACTAATTTTGTTGCGCAGTTTGGTCTTCACTAACTTTATGGCAGAATAGCTCGTTCGCCACTAGCAGTAAATACTGAAAGAGTTAGAACAAGATGAATCAGCCGATCAACCAGAGGAAAGTTCTTCGGCTTCTCGTACTTTGGTAAACCATGACACAATCAACAACATATGATAGATTCACTAAAGCAGGATGTGTAAGTGCATCAACATGAATAATCTTCAACTTAAATGCCAATCTATTTATTTCTTTTTCTGAACAATCTAGAGGACAACACTTTCTTGCAAGACTGCAAATAGCATCAATGTCAAAGGCTTTTATATCCATTGGTGGACCTCACGGTCACAGAAGGCTTTGATACCATGTCATAAACTAGTTAGTCCCAATAACTCGAGTTGTTGGGAGAAGGTTATGTTGGATCTTATACCACTCTCTAACACGCCCCTCAAACGAAAGCCAACTCATGGGCTTGAAGTTTGCACAGGTCCACCATACCTTGTACTTTAATCAACTTCAGTTATTGGGATCAACTGGTTCTTGACATGGTATCAGAGCCTTCTGTGACCGTGAGGTCTTATGTTCGATTCCTGGTGACCCTCATATGTTTCTGTTAAGCACAGGGTGTCCGGACCTGTGCCTGTCCAAACTCCAAGCTTATCTGAATGGCTTGAGTTTGAAGGGGGGTGTTAGTAAAGGACATATGATCCACGATTGAAACTCTCCCAACAACTCGAGTTATTGGGAGCAACTGATTCTTGACACCAAGCTCTATATCAACTTCAGAAGTTCAACAACCTTAACGCAACCTTAGCTTAATTCCTCTATTTGAGCATCAATGGCTGCATTGAATATGTCAAAATGATAATGATGCTCATATTATCTACCTGCCTACAAGGATGACCTTCAAAACGTGCAACACTAAATTTGGAACTGTAATACCATACTCGCAGGCCACAACAAGACTTGTTGACCTTTGCCAAGAAAGAATCTCAGCCTTCATTCCTCAATTCCATCAACATGATTTCAGTAATTTCCACCAAACTCATTGCATTCAAACTGTCTTGCGATGCATGTTGTAGAGCACGGCAATGTGTATCAGTGGTGCCAAAGATATTATTTAGTAGAAGTAGAATGAAAATAAACTCGAATTATTACAGCTTCATCAAAGCTACACGAGCATCACCTTTGTTTTTGGCATTATACCTATATTTCTTTATGTCCTCTATACATACAAAGGTCTCTTCCTCTATACAAAATAGAAAGGTCAAATTCAAACACATGACTTGGCACTCAAAGTTTTGAGACTCCAACCACTAAGCTACGATTACTTGTTATAATACAACTTAGCATATACTTATTTTTATAGGTCATCCTTAAAATTCCCGAAGGCCACCCCCCCTCCCCACGCCAGACAACTTCATTGCCTTCGCCCCTGGTCTGGTATGGAGTGGTAGGACTGTGGTTGGTGGTATGTCGGTCGGTACAACATGATTCAACTGTTAGTCTGTTACTGCACACAAATCAACCGACATATTTTTGGTATAATGTGTTAGTAAAAATCGGTTAGCACCGGAAAATTCAATTCTCAGCCTTAAAGAAAATGAGATAATTTTCTTGAACTTAGTTATAAAGTTGTGTATTTGTATATGAGGATGGATTGTTTTGTTTTTAACGTTGTATTTTATTAAAATATTGATATTATTTGTTGAATTTAATTATATATGTTTAGATGTTTGACGGTAAATGTAAATATAAGAACTTACTATTTTATTTGTAATATTGATTTTATATAAATATAAATGTAGCTTGCATGAAGATTACCTTAAGATCCATAGGTTATATGTATGGGTAAATTATTTGATGTTACTAGCTTTTCACTTTTTCTACATCTTATTTATTATAACTAAAATCAACATAAAATGGTATATACAATATGTATTGCAAATTGCAATCGGATCATACCACTTGCTAAACCGACACAATCTTCAATTGGATAGATCGAGGTTGTTATTAATAAATGCGAGTGCCTGTCCAAACGCGGTATCTGAATTTGAAGCTCAGCTGTCAAAAGCAAAGGCCCGGCCGGCCAAAAAAACACAACGCGTATACAAAGACAAATAAACAATATGCAGTGTACGGTTCTTGTGCCATATAGAGAATTGAAGTTCTTGATTAAAGTTGATTTTACGTAGGCAAACACATGAACATGAATAATGGTGGTGAGATTATGTATTCCATTCTCGAGTATAATTAGTAGGGGGAGTTTACATACAAATATTACTCTAATGGCGTATTTGCACAACCCACGTTACAAGAGATAAATACCAACATATAGAGGAACAATGCTATAATAAGTAGGGATGATAATTAAACTCATTACAACAAAGTTATTCTTTTGTGATAAAATTTCATGATGGGTCAAATTTCGTCACATTAAGATTAAGTACATTATATGTGACGAAATTAACTGATCGTCATCAAAAGCACAAAATTTTTGTTAGACCCCGCAAAACACTATCCGTGACGAAATTAATCTTTTCTATTACCGAGTCCAGCGTCACCGATAACTCATTCTTTTTTGTGATGCAGGTTTTCGTCGCTTATGTTAAAACCCGCAAAATGTTTTATGGGTATGGGATGGGTATGGTTTTAGCCCCCCCCCCCCCCACCCCACACACCCCATACTCATAAGCATACCCATCACACCAAGAGCATTTTCTCACATAAATAAAATATGTGGATCAAATTGTAACCTACCAGTGATAGTGAGGACTGAGGGTAATTCAAGAAAATTAATAGTAGAAATGCAATTGAGTGACCACCCAAATCAAAAAATAATTTATTTTCCTCAACTCTCCATTCACTCTTTTACTTTTGTTTTCGTATTAACAAGATTGTGTTAGTTAGTTATTACTTAGTAGATGTATCAGAGTCGGAAAATAACATTTGGATTACATTGTACTATATCTTATTGATCAATGTATGTTTTAGGATAAGATGTTTTGAACTGTATTAAGAATGATTGTCTCTTTGTAGACTTCATGATATAGTAAGCGCGTTTAATGTTATGAATGAAAATTTACACGTAATTTTAGGTATTATAATGTTGGATGTACGGGGCGGGTATTACCCATTGGTATGGGGGATGAGTTTGCAAAATCATCCCCCGCATGGCATGAGGCAAGTATGGGTTTTGATATTTTGGAACGTGGATGGGGATGGTTTAGGCAAACTCACCACAAACCCGCCCCATTGTCATCCCTAATAATAAGCGATAATTTATATATTAAGATAAACTAAAAAATGCAACAATCGAGAAAAAAAGAAGTCATTCTTTTGGTTCATTTATCGATCGATTATTTTGGTCTAGTCGTTGTTGAATCATTTGCTAAGCGACTAGTCGGTTACCTGATATAATAATCGAGAATCAACTATATAATTATGGTTAACCGACTAATATAAAAGTACGATCATCGAACAACAAATTACTAAATAATAACCGATAATCGTGATATGCCAAACGATGGTGGTACCAAATCAAACCGACAAACAACCTTATTCGTGGCATGCCAAACGATGGTGGTACCAAACATGCGACCCGACTTGGTCATCAGGTCGTTGCCTCGTTGGTGGTCAATTTACACCGCACCCCATTGTATTCTTCCATGGTCCAAGCACGAGCCTCTCTTCTCTAAACCCACACGCTCTGGGCCAAAAATTGACCGCTAAATCATTCCCTTCTTTCTCCGGATTAATTTCCTTGGTGAGAGAGAGACTTGAGAGTAAGAAGTGCTACTAAGTGTGGTTTCATAATTCTTCCATCAACCAACCAACGCGTTGGGAAACGCAAGCCAAGTAAAACAATCAACACCAGCACGTATAGGAGTTTTAGGAATAGTAGTGTATGATTATGAAACCATAAAGGAGTTTATATAGATTACAATACTTGGACAATAAGTAAGAGAACCACAATAATTGTAATGCTAGAAAGACATGAAAATATTATGACTTATACTAGAAGGACAAGGAAATATAAGATTATTCCTAATTTATCTCTAACACCACACACCTAGCTAGCAAAGATCGTCTCCCCTTGCTCTGCAGTTCTTGGTGGAACTTCGTCCCTATCGGCTATCGGATACCCTTCCTACAAGCATTCCTTTTTCCATACCGGACGCGAAGTGGAAATATCTAGAAGCCGACGAGAGCGGATCAGTGCATAACCTTATGGTTGATAACCACTTCATAATCTGCCAATAAATTTTGAAGGATTACATCTCTTTCGTTTTAAGGTGAGAAATTAAATTTTTTTGTACGATAAATCAGATAAGTTTTACTATGCAAAGTAATATTCATTTTGATATATTTTTTAAATAAAAAAAATGAGACATTTTGTACTAGTCTATAACATGGTGGTACTGCTTGGTGCTACATAAAATCATACCACATGGTGCGGAATTGTACTATGGTGTTATGAACATAACATAGTGTAGGATGGTTGAAAAACATGATAATAGGAATATACAAACTTTCATTTACCACACTCATCATTACGTACCACTATTTATATCACCCCTATACCAGGGTGGTACGTTATAGTCCTGTATCCCCCCCCCCCTCCCATTTTTAGATTCAATAGATCAAGAAGATTTTGTTCCATCTGTGAAAAAAATTCAAAATTTGAGTTAAAAATAAAGGTGGTAATGAGTGGTATGAAAAAAAAATTGTCGAAATATATTTGAAATGGATCTCATTTTATAGATCACAACAAACTCGTTCCGTCTGTGCAAAAAAAAAAAATTGAAATCCAAGTTAGAACGAAGAAGATAAGAGTCGATTAATAAAACTAGGAAAAATAAAAAGTTTTTAAATCTCATCCCTTAGATCTGAATTTTCTAGGTCCACTCAAATCCAAAGATTTAGAATTATATGCACCTTATCCTGGACAAACATTAAAAACATGGTTGACAAAAATGACAAACATGTTGGACAAAAATAACAAAGCTTACAAACATTATAAAAGAACTCAACAAACATTACAAAATAACAAAACTTACAAACATTACAAAACAAATTGACAAACATTACAAACCATACTAACACTACAAAATGCCACTACTTACAATACAAAACAGTAAACTTGTATTACATATCAATGAATACAAAGTATATAAATCTTCACATAAAGTATACAAACTTGAAAAGCAAACATTACAAATTACAATATATTCAAATTAGTCATATAAACATTATAAACATACTAGATAAACAATACAAACCGAATTGATACAAAATCACAAAACAGACTTAAAAATATACAAAATAGGAATGGGGAAAATCCCCATAAAGACCGCCTCTGGAATGGGGAAAAAGAACGTCGTACGTCGGCACTGGGATAAGTCGGGGAGGCTGGCCGTCCGGAGGAATTTCCCATAAACGCCCGGCGGGAGCGGCAAAGGGGTAGTTGTGGGCCCGCATTTATTTTTGTTTATTTAATTTCTAAATAAATAAATTGTATATTTACTACCATGCCCTTCATTAAATAAGATTAATCACAACCATTGGATTAAAACTTAAATGTGTGGCTGATATTGACTTAGTCACCTTATCTTAGCCCCTATCTTGAACCATAGTAGACGGCCTTGGCGGGGATCTTGTGCCCCTATATCAAATCATCTTTCCACAACTTTTGCTTGCAAACTGCTCGATCCTTCAAAAAGGCGTCGTAGTGGATCACTAGACTTTGTTTTGGTTAGCATCGAGATGAAAAAAACAAGTCGGAAAGTGATCCATCTGTCCAACCCAAATGATTCCACCCGTAGTATTTGAAAATATTCAATTTTATGGGTGGATGTGAGAGTTTGGATACCTGTGATACTAAATTATTTCACATCCTATCAAATATATAAACAAATAAATAATGATTAGAACATTCCTAGTCCCGACCATTTTGTATAGTGTAGATTTGTAGGTTTAACTTTGTGATTGAAAATTTTGATAATGAGAATTAGAGGTGAGAAAAGTCTAATAAAAACTAATCAAAGTCATCATTAATTGGATTCAATCAAGACCTTTAGGAGGGATGGGAGAGTGAAAAAGAGAGGAACCCTTTGTTTAGGAAGAAAGGAAATGGAGGCGAAGGGAAGGAAGCACATTTTTCTAGACCTTTTCTCTTGTTTTTCTAGCTCCAAAACAATAAGGAGGGGAGGGAACGGGGTAGAAAATGTACTGTAGAAAGCTACCCTCCAAATTGGAGAGAAAGCTTGTTGTTCTTTTTTTTTATCTCGTTTATTCTCTTTATCTTTTCTTTTCGAATTTCTTTTTTGTTTTTGTTTTATGTGACCTTTGTATAGCTTCAATTCATTTTTAGAGCTTCATTTTTAAGTAAGTGACTTATGCATAATTTTATATATTAATGTTGATAGTTAATTATTGAGACAACTAATGAGACAATTAGGTATATAGCTCCAATCAGATGTTTACGTTTTTAGTTGCTATGTTCATGAATAAATAAAATAGTGAAAATAATTTTAAAAATAGATTGGTAATTTTTTTTAAAATCATCTATTTTTTATTTTTAATAATGAAGAAAATTAACAAGAAAATATAAATTTAATTCACAATTCATAAGCAATGAAAATAATATCAACATATAATCAAACTTTCTTACTATTATATACCCAATAAAATAACAAATCCATCACAATTTCCAGTACACATTTTCCTTCCCACTTTCCTCCATAAAATACCATTTTCCTTCCAATTTCTTTCACCTACAAATCTCTCATCCCTTCCTAATTTTCCTTCACCTCCCCTCCTTTTCCTCCCTTCCTTCGGAAATAGAGGGGAAGACTTTTTCTTATCCCGCGAGAATGCAAAAGAAATAGACACAAGGGAAGAAGTAGCAGTATATGCATCATAACTACTTCTGTCTCAAGTTGGGATAATTGCTTATGGGTCGTTTGGAATTAATGGTTCTAAATGAATGAATCTTTGGGTTCATGTATTTTGGAGAATCCATCGTTTTTTTTTGTTCCAAAATTTTATTCAATACATGCATTTGAGGTGGGTCCTCAAATCTCATAACACCCACAATCACTCATTTTAAATCTCAACAAAAAGGTGAGATTCTTTCTTTGAGATTGTGAGCTTTAATTTGTTCAACTTTTAGCTCATAAAATGATTTTTTCATTTCTTTAAAATTTTGAATGGCTACAAAGTACAAACAAACAAGACATTCTTCCAATCATCTAATTCTTACAATCCTTGTATTTACAATACATGTATTCATCAAATGCACATATTTGAAGAATCTCAACTTCCAAACGACCTCTTAGTCTCCGTCATTGAGGATAAACGAAATCATCCTTCAAATGTAGCTGCTCGTGGGACGGGAGTTCTCGCAGTAAAGGTAGATTACCTAGTTTCTCATTTGGCGCAAAGATGATAGGCAAATGGTCTTGCGTACGTCTATAGCTATGAGCCTATGACATGGATAAGGAGAAAGGAGGAGATGGTGATATCTCAATTTTTTGTCATTGGTAATCTTTAATTTGATGGACTGGAGGTAGAGTGACAACTAATGAGAGTATATGCTTTTTGGTGTGATGAAAAGAACAAAAGATTGAGTGAGAGAGAAGAGTGGTTTGAATTGGAAAGCCAAAATTGGGTTGGATGAGGGGCTTGTGAGTTGTCAAAGTGAGGAAGAACTAAAGTATGTGTGCTATATTTGTTTTTTGTTGTTTCTCGGTATTTCGGTATAAACCAATTTCAATCGTGTAATCCTCAATATCAAATAACACTCTAAAATGAATCTTAATTCCTAAAATAAATCGATATTCTAAATATCAAACAATGATAAATTCGATACGATATTAGGTATATCTTAAATATCGATACCAAACTTTCGGCCCTAGTACAATGTATTAAAAAGGAAATATTTTCAATTTTATGTTTCTCTAGCATTAATGCAAAATGTCACTATAATTCTTACTAATTTTATTACTTCTAGTCTCATTTATGTATTTTTCATATGTTATATTACTAAAAGTATAAATTTAATTTTCGTAATAGATTGTCATTCAACCCGACCTAAACAGTGACCTAAGAATCCGTAGGGTCTTGAAATTAATAAGTTTGAATTTACCACCTTTCAAACCAATACCCATTGATCTGGTGGTTAAAAATGGTCAAAACCGCCCTATATACACCTCTAGGTAGGGATGGCAACAAAACCCGAACCCACGGGTACCCACCCGACCCAACCCGGTCAACGCGGGTAAAATCCGTGTTGACGGGTTTTGGGCCGGGTTTGGGTTTAAACCCGTTCACTATTCACCGGGTTGGGTTGGGTTTGGGTTTAGGTAAACCCGGCCCGTGGGTACCCGCCCGCCCATATAATTAATATTTTCGGTATATATAATATTCTAAACAACTAGTCTTATTTATGTTTGTGGAGACATGTCTAATTTTTTCTTTTTAATTGTGTAGAATGAAGTTGATGTTATGGAGTGGAGAGTAAAGAAACTTAATTGAAAGGAAGAAGCTTTCAATTAAACATGTTATTTATGGATAATTTTTGATTTGCTTCCATTTTCTTGAGTTTTCTAGATTGGTGTTGAACAATTTGTATAGTTAATTTGTGATTTGCTTGAATTTTCTAGAATGGTGTTTTATATATGGATAATTTGTATTGAGAGATTGATATTTGAATTTAATTTTGATAAGAACTTGTAATTGTAAATTTTTAACGACAAAACCCGTGGGTACCCATGAACCCGCGGATACCCAACGGGTTGGGTTGGGTTTGAGTTTTTCAAACCCAGTGGGTTTTACCCCGGGTTTTTTTCAAAGATAAACCCATGGGTTTGGGTTTGGGTTTGGCAAAACCCGACCCAACCCGACCCATTGCCATCCCTACCTCTAGGTAAGTCAAACAATGATAACGAAGTCATAAATATGCTCCATGCCGATGATTGTGAATAATGATGGCAATGAGTCGGGACGAGACGGGGCCGATTGAACCATATTTTTATGTTATTTGCAAAAAGAATATAAATATTTAACTCTTTATAAGGAGATATAGGGAAAACAATTCATAAATGAATGAGAAATAAAGTAGAAAAGATGATTGATTCTAAATTGTTGAAAGATATAGTTTTAAAATTTATGTAAGATGAAAATATAATTTTAGAAAGATAAAAAGCGGAAAAGGCTGATGCAAATAATGTTAAAACAAGTCGAGAACAGAACGAAATGGAGCGGTACAAATCGAAAGTAATATCCACCTCAAACAAATCATACTACATATTTCATACCATACCACACCTTCCTCCCAGTTGGGCCTTGTTCACTCAACTCGCTCTAGTCTCTACTTACTGCTGCCAGTGTTCTGAGCATCCGACGAAGCCCCAATACATAGGGGTGTTCAAATGGTTACCATGGTTATAACCAAAACAAATAAGGCTAAATTCCATTAATCATGGAATACAATACCATAACCAAACCATCCAAACTAATACAACAACCAAATTAACCAAACTAAAGTTTAATCGATTTGGTTAATTGGTTAACCAAATTAACCAATATAATATCACATTATCATTGACGATGAAAATTTTCCGGTTAATGCAACAATTCGGAATTTATATAATAAATAAAACATAACAATCAACACATAGTTATAGTTGACCCTTAACAAAAATACATGCAACTAAGACAATTATCTTACGATTTGTATAGAAGTATTCACCTAACAATAATTTATAACAATGGTATGGGTTAATGAATTGTTGTGTTTGTGTAAATTGACTTAGTCTCTTAGCAATTATCATAGGCTGAAAATGACATTCCTTTCAAGTTTTTATCCATCATAATGTATGAAATTTATCTAAATTAGGCGTCCATATGTTGTGGTCTACATTTTACATATACAAATATACACTATACGAGCAATATTGAGCTTTATATTTTATGAGTCTAAAAGAAATGAACGTTAACTCTTGAGTGGTTATGCAAAGTATTAAGTATGTGTATATAATAAATGTTAGATATATGACTAATTACTTAACTGATTAATTTGGTTTGACTGGTTAGGAGTGTCTGAAACCAAACCAAACCACCTAAACCAAACAAGCTAAAAACTTTAACCAAACCAAACCAAATTATCTAAATAGTACTGGTTAAAACGATTACCATGATAACCAAACCGTTTGAACACCACTACCAATACAGACCCAGAATCGAGAAAAGAAACACAGTGGCAAAAGCATAACCCCATTGGAAAAGAAAAGGTCGGAAAACATTAACACAAACCACTAGAAAACGAAATGAGACATCACACTTATTCATGGATCCACGACTTAAGAGTCGCAAAATCTAGTTCCTAGATCCTACCAGCGAACTGCACAACTTTATTTACACAACCCGCACAGCTTTAGCTAGAGTACGTAGTTTCTCTGTGCAGGCAAACTACTAGAATCCTAAGCACCTCTCGGTTGTGGCATCACTCTCAAACCTTAAGAAGGTCTCATAGTTCGGGCTCGGAGCCGGGGGCATCAGACTGGCCACCAGATTCGAAAATCTCAGAAGGCGGCTTCACTTGCTGGAGGTGGGTGGAATGATCAAAGCAGTGATAGAAACCAAAGTGAGGGAAGCGCTCGTACCATGTATCCTGAGGGATGTGCGTGTCCCAGTGCTCTCCACAACTGCTCTGTCCATACTTGTGGATCCACCCTGTCCCATTGTGCTGCTCGCCCCAAGTCCGGTTCCAACGATCACCGTACTTCCCTGCCCACCACGTCTCCCCTTGCTTCACTCCATGGCCGTTGGTGGAGAAATCCTCGTCCCATTTGTCGCCCCATTTCGCCCACCCGTCTCCCTCCCACCTCTCTGCCCATTTGTCGGTGTACTTCGCGCTCCCTCCATGTCCGTCGTACTTCTCGCCCCACCTGCACACACACAGACAAACAATGAGGTAAGGGAACACACATAAGAGAGAACAATTGCTGCTGCATTAGGAGCTGTGGGGATGGGTTACTTTTCATGCCAAACATGAGCATGGCCAGCATCCAGCGGTGTTGTTGGGTCAATGCTGCACCACTTGTGTGCCCATTTCTCTGCCTTGTTGGATGCATCGTAGTGTTCCCACCACTGCTCTTGCCACTCGTCTCCTTGGCCGTTCTTCCCCCACTTATCTGCTGTTTTCTCAAGATGGACCAGACCAGCATCCTGCGAAAAATTTACCATATCATAAGTTCTGAGGTGCTCGGCGTTTGAGTATGTCTAATAGTTGAATCCATCCCTAAGGAGATCAATCCCCTACAACTACAGCACACACATTATATGTAAACATGATTTGAGTTACCTGCCACATTGATTCCCTCCAGTGCTCACGCCAAACGCTTCCATTGGCATCACGTCCAGATTTCTCTGACCCAAGTTCCTTGTAACCAAAGTCATCAGAGGCTTCCCAGAACTTCTCTTGCCACTCCATCTCTTGATCAGCACTAACACCTCTAGACATGGTCCACCTGCAAATCACACCATCAGGCCTCCTCTCAGCTCCTACCTGCTTCCACCATCTCGACCCATCTGGATTCACCCCAGTGGTCAAAGAAGTCTCCTGCAGATCCGATTGAAGGGCACGAGCTGCCTCTGCTGCGTGCGCTGAGAATTGTTCGCCAAGCTCGTGAACTTCCTCTTTGATGGCCGGTATCTCCAGAGTAGGTTCAGAAGCGGCGAGGTTTTCAACCTCCATGGAAGACTGCAAGGGTGGGATTATCTGTGGGAGCTTGCTCTCAAAAGGGATGGTCAGGAAATCCATGCCTCGCTCCTTTTCTTTGACTGGGTTGTATGAAACGGGAGAAGCAGATGGTTGCCTCATAGGCTGTAAGCCACCATCACCATTGGAGTCTGAGTCACTGCTTTTTGGGGGTGTCCATGACCAGAAATCTGGCCCTGGAACTCCATTGCTAGAGTCAGCAGACTTGGGAATAAACACAATTCCACCATCCTGCTCGCCTGCTCCTTCTACTGCACCAGCAAATCATTACCCACAACAATTAGCAGTAAGCAAAACAATGCGTAACTCACCACAATTCACCTAACTATTCCCTTAAAGCTAAAACTCACACAATTTACATAACTTGCCCCAATCAAGTTGCCTCACCTTCAATTTTTCACTTCCAATTTCACAAATTCCGAACATACATTCAGTCAAAAGGAGAGAGTGAGGCCTAGGGTTAAACCACTCCTACATCATACGGCCTATTTCACATTTTATTTTCAAAGATGAAAGAGTGATTAAAATTCATTTACCTTCTTTTGTGTCTTCTCCACGGCTTGGGTCCGAGTCACCGGTAGCCTTGATTGAACGGGGAAAGGTGGCGGCCCTCTCCTGCATTCCCTTGACAACCGATTCAGCAGCCGCAATTGCAGCGGCGGCGCGATCTATCACCTGCTGGTGCCGAATCCGGTCCCTCTCCTCGTCCGAGACATCCAGAATCTTGCTGAACTCCTCGTTTTTCTTCTCCAAATCCACCTGCTCGCCGCCTCCGACGGCGCTCCCGTCATCGCCTGGAGGCAACGTATCAGCGATCTTCTGGAACTCCGCCGCCTTGCGCTCCCGTTCAATAGCGTTCTTCCACATGTCCAAGTAAGAGGTCTCATTGCTGGAAACCCTAACGCGCAATCCCGTCAACGCTCTGCCGCTCCGGCTCGTCCTCGTCCCGGAGCGCAGCAACAGCTGCTCCAACGGCGAGGAGAAGGCGCCGGCTGCCGGTGGTCTCGTGAGGAGCGGAGAGCGAGCCGCGGCGGCGGCGCGTGAGTGGGAGACGAGACTGGAAGCCATTGACAGCGGGAATGGGGGGAGTGAGTGCTTCTGTAGTAGCGATTCAGAGATTTTTTGCGATCGAGCAGAGCTCGATTGAGTGAGTTGGATGACTCGACTCAGTTCATGTGTCTAGGGAAATGGAGAGGGAGGCAATTATAGAGATTGTAGTCTGCTTTTCACTCAGTAGTACTGTGTACTTCGGAATTTGGAAGCTTTCTTGTGATGGGAGCAAAGTGGCGAGATGCCGTTGCTAAATTTCTGCAAATTTTTGCGGCCACTGCCGTTAATTTTGTTTTGAGATATTTTTAATCATTGTGGTGGAGACACGTGTACGGTGGCTTTACACCCGTCCATTTCCGATCATGTGAAACCGGTCCCCATGTCGATCATGTGAAACCGGTTCCCGCGTCGACTGGTTTTACTATTTACTTTTTATAGCTCTCAGGTGATTTTATTTTTGTGATAAATAATTAGCTGAAGGGCTCTGTTTTGGTTATATGGTTTGGGTTGGGTTCAATCGGGTTATGGGTTGGTTGAGTGGCGAGTTCAATCGGGTTGCGGACAAATTGGATTTCGGGTTCATCGGGTTTTGGGCCAGGCAGGTTGCGGGTGGGTCGGGTTGCGGGTTGTTCGGTTTAGCGCATCGAGTTAGTTTGTGGTGTTACGGGTTGGTCGGGTTACGGATCGGTCGGGTTGCAGGTTAATCGAATTGAGGTTTATTCGGGTTGCGGGACGGTCGAATTATGGGTCATTGACTTTTAGTCAAATTGGGTTGTGAGCGGGTTGCGTTTCGGATTGATCGGGCGGGTTACTCGAGTCGGGTTATATTTTGAGACCTTTACGGGTCGTTTGCTTCATGGATTTGAAAAATGAGGGTTTTGGTAAAACCTGGGTTTTGAAAAACCATGGATATATGATGGATTTGGTGGCATTATGGATTTGAACAAGTCTATTGTTTGCTTGATGGATTTGATTATGGATTTTGTTTGATTAGATTTGTGGATATTAAATACAAATTACCTAGTTACCCTTATTTAGTTATATTTCTATATTATAATCCAAGTATTTCATTTAAAACTAATGCAAAACATAGAAAGAAATTTTAAACTCTTTACCACTATATGGATTAATAATTCAACTACAAATATAAAAATGTATTACAATTTGGCACTAATTAACAATTCATCTTGGCACTAATTAAAAATTCATCTAATAATCCTTCATATAAAAAACAATTCATCTAATAATGTACGCAATATTATGTATCAATTGCAGCCAATTGCTCGCTTTATTGCTACAACTCATCATCTTCTTGCTAACTCACCGATGTGGAATCCTACAATCAATCAAATAATAATGTACAAGATGAGCATAAAGCGTTTCTAGGTGAATCTAACAAATCACATATACATTCATATTTAAATAAAATACGATATTACAAAATGAAATGATAAATTCTCATATTTATAAAATACGAAATTATAAAAGTTTACAGTTGCATGACCATTGAATTAAAGTAGGACAAATTTGTAATTAAAGAAATAATGAAGGGTAGAAAGGTAACTTACCATCATGGATTTTAATCCATCACCCAAATCCCACCTCAAGAGGTGGAACTTCCAAGTCCGTGGGGTCCACGGATTTGGAACCCCAAAAGTGGTGGGCTCCACAAATTCCATCTCCCTAATTCCTTAAGGCAAACGATGGATTTCGGTGCAAGTCCATGATGGATATATTTTCATGACCAAATCCATGACCAAAACCCTCAAGCAAACGTTATGCTGGGCTTGCCTTGCCTCCCCAAAGCCTTTGCTACTGGAGTGCCTACTGGGCTTTTGGCACATCACGTCCACACCAATTATAATCTGGCCAATACCAGTGTTGATAATAATTTTTTTTACAAATGATGATATAGAAAAATATATCATTACACTTTGGAGTTAAGTCATACCATGAAATTAAAGAAACGATATGTAATTGGATACAAAGAAAAAGAGTCTTTCTAGCCATTAAATGGGCTATCATATTACTCTATTGAGATTAAAATTGCGGCAGCCATGCAGCCAATTCCTATTGACCCACATCCACATGGCATTGGTCAACATCCCGATTCCTAGAACTAGAAGTCGGAACCCAAAATTTCAGTTCAATTCCTTTGCAACCAACTGTTAGCCAAAGAAAAAGACTCCACTTATTGAAATGCATTAAAAAAAGGGTGGTAAGAAGCTAAATATAGCTTGTTGAAGTGAAAATGGAATTTGGGTAACTAATAATTCATATTTTAGAGATTGGGAAGCTAAATTTAGCTGGTTAGTGTTAGCATAATGAGCTAATTTAACTAAAATTCAAATCCCTCTTTCACTAAAACACCCTCCCGGACGGCTCAAGATAGGGTGCATAACCCATGGTTATGCACCCATCAATAACCAAATCTGGACCCTCCATTTAGAAAATCCAGATCTAAGGGTGGAGAATTAAAGCTCATTTTTATTTTCACTAGTTTTCTTAATTGACTCATCTCTTTTTCGTTTTAACTCGGATTTTAATTTTTTTTGCACAGATGGAACGAGTTCATCGTGCTCTACAAAATGAGATCAATTTTTAATATTTTTTGAGGAAAAAAAATTCTGGCCTCTCGGTACCAACTGCATACCATATGGTATCTTCTTCGTTTTTCATTCGTTTTTGAAAACGTTTGCACACCAGGGACGAGTTCATCATGATCTATTGGATCTACAAATTTCTGGGTGAACAAATTACAAGACCAAAAAATACCACACAATACCATACAATACCACCCTGGTACGGGGTGGTATTTTATGGTATATTATGGTATACAATGTTAAAAGTCGTAAATGACAATTAATATACTTCTACTATCATGTATTCAATCATCCTACAGTCTTGGTTTGTTCATACCACCATGGTACGCTTTTCAAACCATACAATACCACCCTGGTACGGGGTGGTATTTTATGGTATCTTATGGTATACAATGTTAAAAGTCGTAAAGGACAATTAATATACTTCTACTATCATGTATTCAATCATCCTACAGTATTGGTTTGTTCATACCACCATGGTACGCTTTTCAAACCATAGGTATGCTCTTATTTCAATACCAGTCAATACCATATGGTATAGACTGGTAAAAAATGGCTCAATTTTTTTTGCTCGAAAAATATATCAAAGTGGATATCATTTTGAAGAGCACAATTAATCTGATCTAACTGTGCAAACAAAATTAAATTTCGACTTAAAACGAGTGAGAAATCGTCCGTCAAAGATTAAGGAGGAGAAAATTAAAGGCTTTCCAGGAGAGAGAGGATGCTGATGTCATGCTGATGTGGGCGGGTTACTCATAGTTACTCACCATAAAGTTACTCACCTGATCCATTCCCCTCCCGGACACAGCCAAAATATGTTAATGTATGCTTTATTAGATTCACAATCATATAGATTTTATTACACACACATAATCCAAATTTGTTAGTTACAACATCCAGTAACTTCTATGCGAAACGCCACTTACAAAGCAATACTGGAGATTGTTGATGTCGCCCCATTGGTTACAACTCCTGCCAATTTATAGGAATCAAACTCACTCATCCCTATAACTTCCCTGCCTAGATTTTTCAATATGGAATTTGGGTCGTCTTCAGCATCAAAAACTAAATGGATCGACTTCATCCTTGTAGACGCGGCAATCACTGGTACAACATTCATCCCTCAACAAAAGGAAAAGCTGCTACAAGCCAACCCACGGAACGACGACATCTGGATGGCGGCTTGGTTCTCAGGGTATCAGAATTAAGGGGTTTAGGGTTTTCGTCGTCAAAGTGGGAGAATTAGAGTGAGGGCGCTGTTTCCATCTCTTGCTTTCATGTTCAAAGAATGAAAGAAGCAAATCGAGCAAATTGTAACTTGGAAAACAAAAGGGCTAATTATACACTCTACACTAATGTTATGTATAAAATATGTATGGGATGGGGCTACGCGAGCTGGTTCACATTCGGCCGGGAGAATGGTTCTTCACAGCCCTCAGAGAGAGGTCATTCAGGCGCATGGGTCACATTTTAGGGACATCGAGGATCCAATGGTCGTTGAATTTCTCTCCCTTCGAGAGGCGCTCTATTGGTGTATAAATCATGGTCTTCAGAACGTCCGGTTTGAGGGGGATGCCAAGATCATCGTCGAGAAGATAAATCGGGCGGATACCAGAGATAGCCGTTGTGGGGGTGATCTAGAGGAGGTTGTGCAATGTTTTGCTTCTCACTCGGGGTTTAGTGTACGATTTGTAGGTCGAAATAGCAATAGGGTAGCCCATGTGGTGGTTAGAAAGGCCCTTTCTTTGTATCTGACTACTTGTCGTTCTTTTGATTTCCAGACCTGGCTGTATTCCAGGATGTAACTACCTGCTTTGTTGAATCAATATATGATTATCTTTTGTAAAAAAAATGTATAAAAAATGTATGGGTATTTTATTTCATCTTTGAACTAATGTTACGTTTAAAAGTACGTCAATAGTCATAAATTTAGAAAACTAATTATTATAAAAATACATAAATATATAAATAATAGTTAAGTTAGCAATTTAATTCATTAAATATGGATATTAAACGTGTTATATAAATTTTATATGTGTTTAGTATGAGAGTCATCAAATGAAGAGGGAAAAATGAAACGACTTGACAATAATACGAATACGGAAGATAATTTTGATAAAATAAGACATTTTGTTAATAAAAAAATAAGATAAATTAGAGTTGATCGTTAATGATAACAATGAAATATTTCTATCCCACTTCAGTATTTTATGTTCAAGCGGCTGCGACATTGCTCCCACTTCAAAAAAAAATTCCTAAGATATTCTGGAATAAAAACGTCCAAAAGTACGTCAATAACTTATCACATATGTCCCTCTCTCCCTCCATCTCTCCGTCCTCCAACTCCTCAATAGCAACTTGTGGCGACACATGTATTACAATTTACATGTAGATCCATCTACAACATTCTGGTTCTCTTTTCGATCGACTAGCTTGATCATCAACATCCGAGCTTTGTTTTTATTTTTATTTTTTTGTTTCTCACTAAGTGTGTACATTTCGTAGATATGTAGGCAAAAGGATTTATTACTAATTATTTGACACATATAATGTGTATATTTGAATTCAACTTTACATTATATTAACGCTTTGAGGTGGGTACTTATTGCACAGATGAGAGTGTGTTAATGTTTAGTAACATTGTTAATGGGGCAATAGATTAGTAGTGTTAGTTGTGCACTTGTGGTTTACGCAATTTTTGATAAAAGCTAGAGGAAATTTAATTTAGTATGGTAGTCTCAATTAATTTGTTTATGTGTTTGTAAAATCGTATTGTATTGATGGTTCGACAAAAAAAAATTTATCGGATTGAAATTAATAGATAATTTATAACAAATAGCAATATAAAACAATTTACCATAATTAAATAATGATTTTTTTATGGTAACCTGTATTCATATCATTCAAGAATCAAGTTTGCCCAAACCGAGCCTGACCCAAATCGGTCTGTAACACATAAAGAAGAGATAAGGGGGGTCATCCACCCACACAAATTGTCTATCCCAACAGTAGCAAGAATGAGCCAGCCAGTGAGCAGAGTAATTGTTCTTCCTCTGGGTATAGCTCCACTTCGTCAAAACACCCGAGAGACTCTCATTCGCCTTTGCCAACCTTCTGATTTCGTCACACCAAGTGCCCAGTTCAGTAGGATCCTTCTCCTCTTTTCCAAGCTTGTTGATGAGCTTTTGGCAGTCAGTTTCCACAATCAGCGGGCTAAAGCCCCTTCGATTTGCTTCACGAATCCCCATCATAATCGCCTTTGCCTCCGCTTCAATTGGTCTACAGACCCCCTACTCCTTCTTCGCAGTAACGCCATAGAAGTTCCCTCTTGAGTCCCTGATCACACACCCAAAACCCACCCCCATCTGGCAGAGCACTCCGGCATCGGAATTCAGCTTGAAGACTCCCTCGGGGGGAGGGATCCATCCTCCGGGTCTGTCAGCTTGGGACGCAGTACCTTCAATGGAATTTGGGGGATGAGCTTCGAGGAAAGCTTGCAACCAGCTCATCGCTTTGGGGATAACCAGGTCTTCATCGATCTTGGGGTTATTGAAGAGATGGTTGCACCTCTCCTTCCACAGGTACCATAAGGCCACACAAAACTTCTGGATTTGCTCAGTCGAGAATTTTTTCCATAGTTCCTTTAGCCATTCAATACACGATTTACCTTCTCCAATCTCAAACATTTGTTTACCTTCCCAGTCCTGCCACTGACGCTGGATCCAACTGCACTCTCGAAGAGCATGCAACTGGGATTCAGGGAGCCCGCAGAAGGGGCACTCAGTGTTAGCATCATCAATCCATTCCGCTAACTGACAGCCAACCGGTAAGATCCCTCTCCCTGCTTTCCAAACAAACATTCTAACCTTAGGAGGAATATGAGTTTTCCAGAGAGCCTTCCAGAACTCCAATTCATCCATAGAGATAGTTAAAGAATGAGCAGAATTGTTTCCCTGGTTCTCGCGAATCCTGGAGTAGGCAGATTTGACAAAATAGTTACCATCATCAGAGTCCATCCACACCCTCTCATCCCTGCACAGTGGGGTTCTCAATGGTATTTTCGATATGAGCTCATAATCCAGCCGAGAAAACTTCTCCTTTAGTTTACTTTCGTCCCAACTTCCATTATCTTCGAGTTCCCATCTCCCACTCGCCACCTGAAACCCCCTATAATTTTCTCCTTAGCAGCCATTATGCTTCTCCAGATGAAACTAGGTTTATAACCAGTTTTAGCGTTAAAAACATCAGACTTTGGAAAGTACCTGGACTTCAAAGTTCTAGCCATCAGGGAGTTGGGTCGAGATATTTTGGGGTCATTTGGATGCAGGTTTTGGGTGTGGGATTTGGGCACAATCCTACATAGTGTGGAATTTTATTAAAATCACTCGTTTGGAAAGCAATTATATGATGAGAGATTTTAAATATTAGAGATTTCAGAAACCCACAATTGTGGGATTATGAAATAGCTGATGGTGATCAGCTATTTTAAAATCCCACACAAATTCCACAAATTAAAAACCTGGGTTTTTAAACAAGTAATTTGAGCCAAAATCCCACAAATTAATAACCTGGATCCAAATGACCCCTTTGAAACATTAAAAATTTCACTACAGACTTTTTTAATACAACAAGTTTTTAAACAAGTAATTTGAGTCAAAATCCCACAAATTAAAAACCTGGATCCAAATGACCCTTTTGAAACATTAAAAATTTTACTACGGACTTTTTTAATACAACATCTACAGTATTAGTCTATTACAATTTACAAATGGGGAAATGGAAAGGACCGGTGGAAAAGATACAAATTTCATAGAATAAACGGAAAATGGAAGGACAAAGCTGAAACACGGGGAAAAAGTTGAAACAAGTACACACAGAAACTACTCTAGCACAGTTAGCAACCAAACCAACCTGCAAATTCTCTCTTTCCTTTCCAAGAGAAAAAAGTGTATTTTAATTTCTAGGGTCTGTCATTTTCCCTTCTGCCTTCCTTCCACCTAGGGATGGCAACAAAACCCGAACCCACGGGTATCCACCCGACCCAACCCGGTCAACGCGGGTAAAATCCGTGTTGACGGGTTTTGGGCTGGGTTTGGGTTTAAACCCGTTCACTATTCACTGGGTTGGGTTGGGTTTGGGTTTAGGTGAACCCGGCCCGTGGGTACCCGCCCACTCATATAATTAATTTTTTCGGTATATTTAATATTCTAAACAACTATTCTTATTTATTTTTGTGGAGACATGTCTAATTTTTTCTTTTTAATTGTGTACAATGAAGTTGATGTTATGGAGTGGAGACTAAAGAAACTTAATTGAAAGAAAAAAGCTTTCAATTAAACATGTTATTTATGGATAATTTGTGATTTGCTTCAATTTTTTTTTACCCCGGGTTTTTTTCAAAGATAAACCCATAGATTTGGGTTTGGATTTGGCAAAACCCGACCCAACCCGACCCATTGCCATCCCTACTTCCACCTTCTTTCCCCACCATTATTCCATCCCTTAATTACAAAAAATAGACAAGAAATTGGCTAACAAAGCACAAATAAGCAGGCACGGGCAGCAGCTTCCTTCATTGAGTTTTCTTCTCTTCATTTGCTTCCGATTTTCCTTTCCCGTCTCTTGTTGCCCACCCAATTGAATGGGGTCCATGGAGATTTCTGGGTCACCTTTCTTTTCATCTCTAATGGCGTCTTTACTCTGATACGCTGTGGGAAAAAACCAAACTTTTCCGCTCCCACCCTTTTGCCTTTCCTTTGTTAAGAAAGCCGGGAGCTCTTTTCTGCTATTGAGCTATAAGAAAGATTGCGCCTTTTCTTTTTAATTTGGGCTTTCTCCTTTCTTCTCTTCTGTGAGAGTAGAGAGATGCAATCGGATAGGTCTGATTCCTCCGGCCCGATTGCTCAGCGGCTTCTCTCCGTGACCGCAACGGCTGATATCGGGGGAAAGCATAGGATACTTGCCGAGGTCAAGCGGCTCGAGCAAGAATCGAGATTCTTAGAGGTCAGTCAGCTTTCTTTCTGCTATAATTGGATTGGTTTAGCTTTTTGGTTTGTGGGGGATTCCTTGCGAATTCCCAGAACAATGTTCCGTTTTTTTTTTTTTGGCTGATTCTCAGTTGGATTGGTCCTTATTTCCCAAGTCCGATTGACTGTCTGTGTGAATTGCTCGCTCTGCTTAAGATTGAGTCAAGCTTTTGACTTTAAGCTATAGCTGAAAGTAATGCTAGCCGAGCCAGAAAGATGATCAGGGAATGTTGATTTTGGCCTGTTCTCTCCTGTACCAATGGATGAATGAAACATTGTTCTGGAGATGGGGAAAAAGAGCTTGGAACTGGGACTGAGTTGATTAGGATATCATTCAAGACAAGTGGAATAGTGTGCCCAATTGACTCCTTTCTGCAGCTGTTTAGGTTGAATGCTTGATTCTCAAACCTTAAGTTCATACTAGCATGTCTGCAGAAATCATCTGACCTGTTCATTGGGGGTAATGATTCCTTGAATTGAAAGTACAGACTGCCCTCAATAACCAGAGAAAGGTCTTGCAAGATGAACAATTCAGCTTAGATAGATCTCCTCAAGTTTTCCCGGGATGCCATAGGATGGTTGTTTGTAATGTTAACGGTTTAGCTTCAGAGCTGTGAACAATAATATGCAATAGGCAGGAACATAATTGGTTCTTTGGTGTCAAAAGCGGGGGATGGATTGGTCTCAAAACTCTGTTATTCGAAGGTTAGGAGTGTGTTTAATCCACCGGTGAATCAGTGGTCGTAATTGGAAACTGGTTCTGCTTGTTTGTTCAAGCAAAGAGGTGTGTTAGGCTGGCTGTTGAGTATGTGTCCAGGAAGTTGTATTTGAAGATGAAAACTTTGGTTCCTCGTAGGGTTTTCAGCTGCTAGTTATATGGTCGCTTCCATGTGTGAGGGATCTTTGCATAGTCAAATTATTAAGTGTTGCAGACGAGTTTCTCATACCATAGGTCCAATAATTTTGGACATTTGTCTGTTCTAAGTGTTGTTATTTCGTTGCATTTGTGGTCACTGTACTAACCAGAAGCTTGAAATTTGGCTGACTATAACTCGAACTATGCCTGATTGTTCTCCATCTGATATATCTACAGGAAGAGCTTGAACTGCTTGATAAGATAGGGAAAGCATCAGCTTCATGCAAGGAGTAAGTTTGAAACTCTGAGTGCACCTTATTGGTTTTATTTTAAAGACAATCCTTTTATCGGACTGCAATTTCTCCAGTGAGCTGACTGTAGTTTCTTGTTCTTACGTTAGATTGCTGAGCAATGTAGAGAGCAGACCTGATCCTCTGTTGCAAACGTAAACACCAATTCCTCACCCTTTTGTTGAAAAGTTTTGTTTTGGCTCATTACTTTGCTTGTTTCCAAGTAATAACAATATGTTGTGTTTAACAGAACGAATGGTCCCATAAACCCATCATGGGATCGATGGTTCGAAGGCCCACCAGAATCCAAAGGCTGCAAGTGCTGGATTCTCTGACCCCCTACTACCACATTGCTGATTCCAGACTCTTTGGACTTCGATTCTTATTTGTTGGTAGAGGACCTAAAGGAATTTTGCAGAGTTGTTCAGGGAGACTTGTTTGATGTAATGCTTCTTGTGCATAATTTTTTCATAGCAGATCATTAACAAAATGCTTTCATTGCGCCAAACAATAAATCATGAGAATGTGTTTGCCAGTCGTTAAAAGCACGAATATCAAATACAATCAGATGGTGTACACAATCAGAGCAACTCCTTCCATCATTTTCATCATCTAACTTGGTGCCTTGCCAGTAACCCTCTGAGCAATCCATCCAAGGCCATCGTACAAGCCATCACCCGTGAGGGCACAACACGCTTGGATGTGCCAATCTTGATTCTTGATGCTATGGAGCGAAAGAGCATCTGTTATCTCCGCAGGAGTCATGGCGTCTTTCAGATCTTGTTTGTTTGCAAACACGAGCACAACAGACTGCTGCAATTCGTCATGGCCCAACAGCCGGAAAAGTTCTTCCTTCATTATGGAAATCCTTGCTCTATCAGTGCTGTCTATTACTGCGATTATGGCATGAGTTCCTCTGTAATATGTTGCCCATGATGCCCTTAGCCTCTCTTGTCCTCCGAGGTCCCATACCTGCCTCCATCATAAAACACAGTACTTCTCGCATTATTAACACCATCACTAACCATCAGAAATCATGATAATGATAACATGATTAAAAAAGATAAACCAACTTCATGTCAATGATTGCCCAAACAAACATGGACTTAGAAGCAAAGATAGTGTGATGCTCTCTCTCTCTCTCTCTCTCTCTCTCTCTCTCTCTCTCTCTCTCTCTCAATGCTATCATACAACAAAGTCCATTTTTATTACATTTTTCTTGCACAAGGAATTAGTTTACAGGCAGCATGTATGCTAATAGGACCAGAACATAAGCAGGACACATAAACCACGATAAGCGGACTTAAGGCCAGCTAAAGTAGTTAACCAATGCCTCCATGTTGATGGGCCTGGCATTGAAGACTAGGAGGCATGTTTCAAGATCCTTGCATCTTGCAGTTGGATAAAGGTCCATGGTGCAAGAAGGAAAACTTCTTACACTTCTTCTAACATACTAGTTGAACTCGACTGAAAGTTAGGGAAAAACAAGGGAAAGCAACATGAAATTGGGAAAGCTCGTAATCTGCTTTAATGGGTAGCTTTAACAAAACTAATGTCAGGTACGTACAGAAGTCAGAACAGCATCCAATGTCCCCCTGCCTCCCCTAACTCCCTCCCTGTTTCCCGTAACTCCTGACGACAAGAGCCCAGTGTGGACTATGTTTCTATAGGTTCATTAGAAACCCTATCTACTATGTGCAATAGAAAGGTATAGTATATCAGATCTCATATGGGCTTTCCAGATCGAGGAGTATACTGGGAAACTACGAACAGTTAACTGAGCTAGAAAAACAATAAGACCGTCTGGAAGAAAGTTGACATCTTAAGGAAGTAGACCATGTTTCACTTCTACTTCTAGGATACTGGGTCTCCCCTAGAGAAAATTGTCACAAGCTCAACAAACTAAGGGCAAGCAGAAGACCTATAGACACAATTATACAGCATTCTGCAAATCCTATCAGCCTAAAAAGTTAAAGTCTACAATTCACTTTAACCACAACACTTCCTTGTATGTGCAATTGCAAAACTACAACTAGATGCGTTTTTCATCCAGACAATTCCATTTCCATTCAGTCTTCCCGACGCAAATGTCCAAACAATAATATTCACTCTCTAGGCACATCCTCGAACAAAAGAAAAGTTCTTCGACAAACTTAAACAAATAGTCATCCATGTAGCAATTCACAGACCACAACATTAGGCACAAAACGGAAAGAAGAAATCTTGAGCAAAGATGCTAACCTCAAAACGTATATTCTTGTAGACAACCTCTTCCACATTGCTACCAACGGTAGGGTGAGTAGTCACGACCTCACCCAAGTGCAATTTGTAAAGGGTGGTGGTCTTCCCTGCATTATCCAACCCAACCACCACAATCTTGTATTCCTTTGCAGGAAACAACATGAACCAAAATCTAGACACGAATGCTCCCATCCCCTCTTCCCTTTGTTCCTCCTCCTCCTACTTCAACAAATTGCCTAAATTAAGCAAAATTCAATCAACAACCAATTCCAGCCACTACAAATGAACCACAAGAGAACGACCGCCACAAATCGCACAAAGGATAAATATATATTATGCAGATCATCAGAACAAAAGGCATCACAACAACCCAGATGATGCAAATCATTAGGAGACGCGCAAAGTTTGGAAATTTCGTATCGAACCTTAGAGCTAGGGATTGGAGGATTGGAATCAGAGAGTACGAATCGCAGAAGAGAGGCGAGCTCGATCGGAGATGAGGGTCGAAAATTGCAGCGGACGAGCGAAAGAGAGCAACAAGCCGAATGAGTAATCGCGTTGGAGCGACAGCGAGAGAGAGATGCTATGCGATCTGACTCTTCCTTCAACTGTAATAATGGAAGCGTAAGTAGAATAAGAATATGGATTTCCTCACCCGCACTGAATTAATAAGTTTTCAATCTTTAAAATCCATCAGAGGCCGGCAGGAAGGAAAGGAATGGTCGTGCAAGGAAAGCAGAGGAGGGAGAACCCGGGCTCGCGTTGGCGGGTAACGGGCGACTCAACTGGGCCGTACAACTTCATAGCGTTATTGGACCGTTCATGCCCTGGGCTACCGGCCCATCCTCCCCGACGAATATTCTTTCGGGCCCACATAAACTGACAAAGGTGAGATAGGAATACACGTGTGGACTGTGGATAGGGCTGTAAATATGTTGAGTCGAACAGAATTTTGTAAGGGTGGGCCGGTCGGTTCGGTTATACCGATAATCAAAGGATCGGTTATAGATCAACCGAACCACCTCCCAACCTTACCGACCACCGACTGAAAGAGGGCTTAAACTTTTGGTTATCTCGATTTTTGGTTAACCGAACAGCCGCCAAGACCAAAATCATATCACCCAGCCTCCGAACATCGATCGAATTTCTATTATCTCGATTATCGGTTAGTGGATAACTGGCCGGTTTTGGTTGTAACCGATCGGTTAACCACTAACCGATTATTCAACCCTAGAATTTTGATTTTATTTGGGGTCGGCACCTTAATAAACGAGTAAATTTCAAGTTAGTTTTGTCGACTAAAATTTTGCTTTGTGTTTGACTTGATCTCGGTTCATCAATTAGTTTGCATGATTGGCTTGAGCTAAAGTATCTTATCATTTGGTTCATAATTCTTAATTGTTGATATCATGTTATTTAATAGTAATTAGTATCTGAACAATTTATAATGCATAATTTTTTATATTATAATTTTAAATACGACATATTTAACCACGTATTCAAATTCTTAAATATCATATATAATTAACGGGTAAATTGCAAGGTTGGTCACTAAGATTATTAAAAACGTTCATGTTTGATCACTAAAAATATTTAATTCCATAAGTGGTCACTAAAATTAGTTAAATATTTCAAGTTTGGTCACTCTTCGTTCAACTCCGTTAACTTTTGCTTACGTGACAGTCAAATTTTATAGGTGACTGTCAAATGTGTGACATGACAAGTAAAAAATAATAAAATAAATAAATTTAATTTTTAAAAAATTTCACCTCATTCCACTATTAAAAAGATGAAGTAAGAACAAACGGGAAATCACCCTCTCTCTCCTCCCGATTCTTCCTTGTCTCTGTCTGTTTTCTCCGCCACCGCCCTGCGAATCCTTTCTCACTTCCGACTCTCGATCTGGCTTCCTCTGTTACGCGATGGTTTCTGATAGGGCGAAAGCGTATTGCCTAAATTCTATCTTGTAGTAAAACCGGGAAGTCCAGGTATCGTCTCTCAGGGACTGGTACAACCTTATATTCTATCGATATTACATAGCAAACTATAGGTGAAAAGGTTTTAGTGATGAACCTACTATCTAATACTTAAACAAAACAAGCAACTAAAATTGTCGGGTTAAAATCAATGGGAGAGAGCTCTGGGAGAAACACCGGAATTCACTATCTATCATATTCAAATTAATTTAGATATTCTAATAAGTTTAATCCATATCTCTACAGCCAGAATATCACTAATGTGCTAACTATTCCTGTCAGGAATTACTACGTACTGAACAATTAAATCAAATCCTACTGTCGTAGCTCAATGAGTTAATTATTTGGCCTGAAGACCGATATCCCAATCAAGACCACATAGTATCTTATTTAATCCATTGTCGCTTCGATAAGTTACTATGTCACATGAAATATATTCAGTCATTAGGGTTTCACTGTCATTAATAACCTAATTAACTACAAATCAATATATTGGTGGCTAGTCAACACAAAGCATTAAGCAATTCCATGCAATAGAGATTGGAAGAAAAGAGATACGAATCAATCCATCAAGTATAGAAATAGGTACATCCTATGATGTTTCCCCAAAAATTGGGGCTTAGTTCATAACGAAATTAAAAGATACAATCATAATCATAATCATAATCATCATGTCACAAATCAAAGCAAAAGGAAAAGAATAGTGAGATTTTCTTCCCTGCGCTAGCGATCGCCGCAATAGCTGCTTCTCTCCGCTAGCTGCGCTGTTCTCTAATTAATTCCCTTTTCCAATTATTCTGCCCCCAAAAATCCTCTCGCCGCGCTGCTGCTGTTCTGCATGTCCCAGTTAATTCCTCCCCAGTCCAAGTCTCTCCGTGTATCCAAGTAATTCTCCAAGCTTCCGTCTTTTTCCTTCAGCTAAAGGACAACGGACTCGGGCCAAACAATTCCCGTCCAAGTCCAATTCCAAAAGCTCTCTCCCGCAAGAATTAATTTGCATCCCCAAGAATTACTTGTGTGCTGACCGGCCGGTTTGAAATGGCCCCAAGTACTTTCTACTAGGGCTGGCGAACGGTTTTCCGGTTAGCAGTTAACCGCACGGTTTTGACCGAACCGACCGATTTTCGGCTAACCAAAAACCGTCCTTAATTGCATTCGGTCGGTCGTCGGTAGCGAGGGGAGAAGGCTCGCCTAGCCGACCAACCGAGGTTGAAAACCGGCGGTTAGCCGACTAACCGAGCCTTTACCCAGCCTAACCTAAACGACCCGACCCCCTTCTCAAAACGACCCCCCCCCCCTCAAAACGGCCCCCTCTCTAGTCCCTCCCCAAACCCTAGACGATCACCACTCACCCAAAATCTTCCCCAACTCTCGTCTCCTCTTCTCGACGCAGTCGCAGCCTCGAGCCCCCGACCTCCCGACGATCCTTCCCGACAGCAGGCAGCAACGCAGAACAGCAGAGGAACAGCTCGCCTCGTCGCCGCCTTCCTCCATCGCTTGTTGCCGGCGCTCGCCCTGTCGCCGTCCACGACGAATCGCAGCGCCCTCGCCTGTCGCCCCGAGCCCCCGACGTCGCGACGACGACGCCCTGCAACCGGCGACTGCGACCCTCCCTCTGCCTTCTCCCTGCTCCGCACGTCTAGTCATCCTCCCCCGCCGCCGCTAGTGGTCACTGGTCAGACTGTTCGAGCAGGCGACTAGGCGAGAACCCCTCCTTTTATGCGCGGTTAGCGGCCTCCAATCGCCTCGGCAGTCGCCGTCGAGCCTCCAATTGCCGCCGAAAACCAAAACAGCGGGGGGGGGGGGGGATAATGTAAGAACAAATTATTTTTTATCCAGGTTTCGAAGACCAAAACAGCGGGGGATTACTATGTGATTAGGGGGTTTTGAATTTTGAGCAATGATTAGTGGTGGATTGCAGCGCGTGAGATGGTGAGGGTGGAATTGATGAGGGGGAGGAGAATTATGGAATGGGGAAGGGACGTGATTTTTGTGCTGATTAAAGGAGGAGTAGAGGTTGAAATTACTAATTTAGAATGATGATGAAATTAGTTAATGATGAATGATGATGAAATGTAAAATGATGATGATTGATGATTTTGATTGATGAATGATGATGATTGATGATTTTGATGATGCTTGTTAGTTGTTACTTGTTAGAATTTGTGAATTTAGTTTTCAATTTTAAATTTGTGTAACTGTTGATGTAGGGCGAGACCTCCGGCTCCACGTGGTGGACGAGGTGCACCATCCGCTGAGACTGCTTCTCGTGGTGGGAGACCTCCGGCTCCTCGAGGTCATGGTGGTGCGGGTGCCTTAGCCCCTCTTACTCAGAATCGGGGTCGTGGTGGTCCTGGTGGACGTACAGGGAGTCGGCCTGTTCAGTCGGCTGAATCGTCGGCATCAATTGCATCGACTCCTGCCCATGCCGGTAGTGGAAGTACACCTGCTGCTGAGACTCCTTCAGTAGAAACGGTTAATCCGGCTCCAAATAAAGCTAAAGAAGATCTCTTCAATCTAGAGAGATGTTTGGAGACAAATGGTACAGCTGATTGCTGGAAGGACTTTACGAAGGTGGCGGTGGATGAGTATCTGTTTGGAGAGTGCAAGCATTGTCACACTAAGATCAAAGTACATCCATCCAGGAACGGCACTTCTGCAATGAATAATCATCGGAGATCATGTTTGGCTAAGGTTGCAGCATCCAAGGATCAGACTGTTCTGAACTTGCAGGCCGCAGATGGTAGTGGAAGTCAAGTAAGTGCTTTATGGAAATTTGATCAAGCAAAAGCAAGATATGCCTTACCATGATGATTATAATGGATGAGTTGTCTTTTCGCTTTGTGGAAAGAGACGGGTTTAAGCAGTTTATGCATACGGTTCAGCCACTGTTTAAGATACCTGGGAGGAGAGGTATAAGAGATGATTGCTTTCATATATTCTTGGAGAAAAAGATGAATTTGATAGAGTTTTTTGAATCAAAGAGCAAAGGCAGAATTTCAATCACCACAGATACGTGGACTTCTGACAACAACAAAAATTACATGTGTGTGACTGCTCACTTTGTTGGAGGTGATTGGAAGTTGCAGAAGAAGGTGATCTCCTTTGTTCCCATCACAAGTCATACAGGAAATGATATTGCAGAGAAGCTTGCAGAAATTCTTGAAGAATGGAAGGTGAAGAATTTGTTCTGCATGACCATGGACATTGCATCTACAAATGATATTGTGAGTGATTGCATGAGAAGGAAATTAAAGGCGTGGGGGTGTGATTTGATGGATGGGAAGTATCTGCAGTTTCGATGTGTCGCACACATCATTAATCTGGTAGTGCAAGATGGATTGAAAGTAATCGGAGGAGCTGTGGATAGAATTCGGGACTGTGTGAAGTGGGTGAGGTCATCGCCAGCTAGGTTGACAAGGTTCAAGACTGCTATGCAATTTCTGGAGTTGGATTCTACCAAATTGGTGTGTTTGGATGTACCGACCAGGTGGAACTCCACCATATCATGTTAGAAGCAGCAGAGAGGTTTGGTGGAGTGTTTACCACTTTGTATACAAGTATACATGATCATTCCTTCAGGGATTATATTGACGCAAGAGGTGGTTTTCCAACTGAACATGATTGGAGTCTGATTAGAAAGTTGATGAAGTATCTGAAGGTCTTTAATGACTTTACCCTCCTAGTCTCGGGTAAGTGAAATTTGAAAATTTGTTTATTTTAATTTGAACATTTGACAATTTTGATTTGTTTAAGTCTAATTTCCTGTATTCTATTCTCATTTGTACAGGAACTAAATATGTGACTACCCATCTTTTCTTCAAGAAACTTGTTCCAATTTATGACATCATTCAAGAATTGAAGAATGATCCGCGTGAAGAGCTCAAAAGGATGGCAGAAAAGGTTAAAGAAAAGGTACGAAAGTATTGGTTTGACACACCTGTCATGAATGAGGAGAATCCTTGGGTGAATCATTTAATCTATATAGCATGTGTGCTTGATCCTAGAAGTAAACTTGATCTTGTGTCTGAAGTGTTGATAATGATTTATGGAAGTATCAAAGGAGGGGAAATTCAGGCTAGGATTAAAAGGGAGCTGCGGCAGATGTTTGAGATTTATAAGAGGAAGTATGGATCAGAGTTAGCATCTCAGCCTACCTCTGATGATAACATTGTTGATGAGGGTTCTGTTGATGGTGCCGGTGATCGGATTAAGATATTGGAGGAGAGGCTTAGAAAGAGAAAAAGGGAAGCACTTCTGCTAGAAACAGGAGGTAGCTCTACTGAGCTTGACATCTATTTGAAATGTCAAACCGATGGTATCAATGAAGAGAGTGATGATGCAAAGTTTGACATTTTGGATTGGTGGTCTCGACACTCTGGAATCTATCCGATTGTTGCTGAGATGGCTAAGGATGTCCTAGCTGTTCCTATCTCTTCTATTGCCTCAGAGGCAACATTCAGTTGTGGCGGGCGGATTCTCAGTTCATTCAGGTCCTCTTTGAGCGACCTAATGGTGGAGGCATTGATTTGTGCCGAGGATTGGATAAGGTATCCCGGATCCAGGGGGATTGACGACAAGGAAGATGATGAAGAGAATTTGACTTTGGAAAGTAGTGAGTTTCTCAAACTCTCTTATTGTTCAGTTTTTTGTCTTCTTTTCACGTAATTCAATGTATGAATGTACTAACACTTTGTTTTCCTTTTTGTTCTTACTCAGTTAATGTCACTTTCCAAACTAGAATGGAAAGTGCAACGAATAGTGGCAATGTTGGCAATACAGATGTAAGCCTCAACATTCCAGTGGAGAATGAGCAGGAGGGTGAAGAAGATGCACCAGAGGAGGAGTATAAGAAAGATGGATATGACGATTATGGTCATAACTTGATCCCCGTATTGAACGAACAGGGTTATGCAGATGTTGGTTCTTCTAAGGCCGGTGATAAGTGATGATAGATTATTTATGATGTGTTGTTGATTTGTTGTTATCTATAGGACTTATTGTGATTTGTGGAGTTTATGTTGTTGAATTAATGAATATGAGAGATTAAGGGGTCGTTTGCTTCAAGGATTTGAAAATGAGGGTTTTGTAATTTAAAAACCCAAGGATTTATCAAGGATTTGAGGCATCATGGATTTGTAACAATCCTTTGTTTGTTGGGATGTTTTTATCATGGATTTAAAGGTGTGGGATTTACTACTTGAAGTAAAAAATTACATTACTGCCCTTTTCTATATGTTTGACATGTTGATGATATGTACACAAAACAAGGACAAAACTTCAAAATTACCTTACTATCATTTTCTATATGTTTGACATGTTTATGATATGTACACAAAACAAGGACAATACATACTAATAAGCATAATGTTGCCACATGGACAATAATAATAAACGAGAAAATTCTGTTTTAACTTTTAACGTAACATAATCAATTACCAATTCTTTGTCCTCCTTTTCAAAAGTAACATATAACAACATATATTAGAATCGGGAGAACAAAGAATTACACGTTTCATGAAAAGGTCAAAGAAAACTAGAACACAAGAAATGATATAAAAAATATAACTCATATTTGCACATTAATTGAACGTTTATATTATTCATTTATTGTTAATTATAATGTAAAATAGTTAAATTTGAGGGCAACCTTGGAATATTAAAAGTGCATGAGGGTATATGGGTAAAATCTCATCAAGGATTTATGCCATATTCCAAATCCCACATCAATATGTGGGATTTATAAGTCCGTGGGGTCCACGGATTTGAACCCTTAAAATCCGTGGGCCCCACGGATTTGGTCTCCAAAAAATGTGCAAGCAAACAACGGATTGTACCTAAATCCTTGATAGTTGGTTTTTTGGTACCAAATCCATGTACCAAATCCTTGAAGCAAACGACCCCTAAGTTGCTAATTTAGATGTATTTTCGGTGCAAAAGGAATTGAAATGTAGGTTTGAGATTTTAATTTTCGGGCATTTTAGGTTGTTTTCTCTTGCTGCCCGGTCGGTTTTGGCGGTTGGCGGCCGCTTTTTGGGGTGGTGGCGGTCGGTTTTTGTCCGGTTCTCGGTCAGTTAGACCATTGAACCGAACCACACACCAGTCTGTCGGTTGCCCCGGTTTAACCGCGACTGAACCGAAAACTGCCCGGTCAGTTTGCGGCTAACCAGGGCGCTGAGATCGGTCGGTGGCCGGTAGCTTCTGGTCAGGTCTCGGTTTAAAATATATCACAAAGTACTACTTTCTACATAATCTGATTCCAAAGTCCCAGTCCAACAAGTTATACTCCGACTTTTCTTGTGTTTCTTTCCCCATTTGCCAGTGCTATTGCAATCTGCCTGTGCAATCATATTTCCTTGTTTTTCCACCTAAAATATATCACAATACTAACACATGGCGGTAATGGTCTTATAACCATTCCAGAGTCAATTGGCCTTAAAACAAACATTGTATGTCTCAAACATATCATATAATAATTGCATTCAGCACACAAAATTAATATGTTTTCGACAATTATCAATTTCATTCACTCCAGTCTCTCCCTCCCCTTGCCTACTGCATGTCTGCTTCTCTCCGCTAGTCTATGTGTCAACGATGGATTTGGCCAGCCGTACCGTTACAATAAGGTAGCAAGCTAGGTATAGAGGATAGTGATGTGGACAAAAGTACTTGAACCAATAAGCCACCTCGGACCTTGTACTATAGGATTACGTCCTTCCAAGATACTTTGTCATGCCCACGGATGACGGGAGCCAAGAGTAGCCAAGATAAAACTTGTATGAGGAAGGTAATGAATATTGTGATTCTCATTGTTTGATCCGCTTCATATCGAATGAGACTGTGCACACATGTACAAAATTGAAGTAACCTTCATCAGATGGTTAAAACGATCAGAATCTTAGTCGGTCTCACACACGCCATCACTAATATCGCTTCAAATCACATGGTGACAAATTTGGGATGAGAACATTGACGTTGTTTTGATAGAAGTGCTGGATATCAAGATCGCATAATGTCCTATATATGCACTACTGTTATCTTATATCGATCACTGTATATTACAAAGTGGAATAAAAATAAAAGGTCTACAATAAATTAGTGGGCAGCCTAGATACAAGCTCCCACCCCCTTAGCGACAGCAAAGCTAAGTCTAGTGAAAATGTACGCGGCCGTCTGAGCCCCTGCATCCTGAGACACGGAGAATTTCTGGATGTGCTTAAGCAAAACCACAACATCTGAATCCAACTCCCCCAGCAAAGAGAAAGAAAAAGACAGGAACCCGTAACCAGCCGCCATGCACAAGTCTCGATACTTAGCACACTTTCGTCGAGCGGCATCAGCTACAACTCGGCCGGCACAAAATCGGTCATCCCAGTCTGAGTCAAAGGGGAAGACCCAGTCAGATCAATACACAAATCCGCAGGACGAAGGGGTTCGCCATGCCCATCAACCAAACCGATATCAACCTCCTTTCCGACAGGAATCCCAGACCTGTAACAGATTTCCAGTAAGGTGTCTCGAATGAGGTTATAACGATGCTTAATGCCCACAATACCAGCACAGGACACACCATGATCCCCAAAGACACGGGAACAAGCAGAATAGGGCCTAGATACCAAAAATAATGGGACACCCAATCGATAACTAAGCACACTACGATATGTCTTTCCATTCATAGTCTGGCCCAACTCAGCAATAAGGACAACACACAACCAATCAGAATAGTGCACACTCTGCTGGGACTTCCACAAAGCAACCTGTCGGGTAGTCAACGAGAAAACAGAGTCTGAAGAAGCAGCAATTATGACCAGTTCTCTTTCAATTCATCCAGAATGCCTAAAAGTGTAAGAAAATCAACCACACATCTGAAGGATACATGCAGGACATTAGTAGAGATATTTTGTGCATCAAGACGACATCATATTGGTACATAACTTGGAAGCATGTTTGAGATAAAAGCTTTGGTGGTTGGAATTAGAGCATGCTAGCAATGTAGTCAAAAGTGTGTTTCTATGTAGAAATGTTTTGATGATTTAGAAGTCGTAAATTTTTCAACTTTAAAGTACAGTTTTTAACTACATTAATTATAAAACCGATGATTATGAACAGACGTACACTGGTGACCTAAAAAGATAAAACTCTAAGTTTTTAAATTTGAAAGCGCGATTTTCACAAGTTAATGCCTATGTTTGGCCCGGCTTTTAGAAGTGCTTTTCGGCTTCAAAAGCTTAAGCAGGGCCAAACACCTCTAAAAGCTCGGCTTTTGAAAAGCCGAAAAGCGCTTTTGTATAACATAAAAGCAGAAGCTCCGATTTGGAGCTTCTGCGAAAAGCTGTTTTGAAAATACAAGATTATCCTTACCATATTTTAATTTTATTTCATAAAATATAATTTTCCTTCATTTATATCATTTTAAAAATAAAATAAATTATAAAATCATATTATTTAATATAAAAGAAATCTAACAAGATCCATTTTGACTACTTTTTATTGTTTCGAATTTTTATTTATATTTTATATTATAAGTCCTTTATAGTCATTTTACACAACCGCTCATATTAAAAAGCACTTCTAATAGTTTTACAGCCAAACACTAAACTGCTTTTTTTGAAAAGTACTTATCTAAAAGCTCCAGCCAGAAGCTGCTTCTGCAAAAGCTACAGCAGGGCCAAACTAAGCTAATAAACTAGACGTCTCAATTACAATTAGGTTGGTCATTATTATACAAATTATAGCGCGTGGAGCCGGTGGAGGTGGAAACGGAGATCGTGAAATGGTTACCGAGGTCCGAGGAAATAATGGAAAGGGACCGGTGGAAATGAGACAAATTTCATAGAATAAACGGAAAATGGAAGGACAAAGCCGAAACACGGGGAAAAACCGAAAAAGTTGAAGCAAGTACACGCAGAAACGACTCTAGCACAGTTAGCAATCAAACCAACCTGCAAATTCTCTCTTTCTTTTTCAAGAAAAAATTTGTTTTTTCTTTTCTAGGGGTCTGTCCTTTTCCCTTCTGCCTTGTGCCTTCCTTCCACCTTCTTTCCCCACCATTATTCCATCCCTTCCCTTCCTAATCAGAAATACAGAAGAGAAATCAACTAACAAAGCACAAATAACCAGGCACAGGCAGCAGCTTCCTTCACTGAGTTTTCTTCTCTTCATTTGCTTCCGATTTCCCTTCCCTCATCTTGTTGCGCACCCAATTGCATGGGGTCGTTGGAGATTTCTGGGTCACCCTTCTTTTCATGTCTAATGGCGTCTATACTCTGATACACAGGGGAAAACAAAACTTTTCGCTTTCCTCTGTTAAGAAAGCCGGGAGCTCTTTTTCTGCTATTGAGCAATAAAAAAGATTGCGCTTTTTCTTTTTTAATTTTGGCTTTCTCCTTTCTTATCTTCTGCAAAGTAAAGAGATGCAATCGGATAGGTCGGATTCCTCCGGCCCGATTCCTCAGCGGCTTCTCTCCGTCACCGCAACGGCTGATATCGGGGGAAAGCATCGGATACTTGCCGAGGTCAAGCGGCTCGAGCAAGAATCAAGATTCTTAGAGGTCAGTCAGCTTTCTTTCTGCTGTAATTGGATTGATTTTGGCTTTTGGTTTGTCTTGGATTCCTTGCGAATTCCCAGAACAATGTTTCGTTTTTTTTTTTGGCGGATTTTCTGTTGGATTGGTCCCGATTATCCAAGTCCAATTGACTGGCTGACTGTGTAAATTGCTCGCTCTGCTTAACGTTGCTGATTGGGTCAAGCTTTTGACTTTGAGCTATAGCTGAAAGGAATGCTAGCCGAGCCAGAGCGATGATTAGGGAATGGTGATTTTGGCCTTTTCTCTTCTGTACCAATAGATGAATGGAGTATTGTTTTCGGGATGGGGAAAAAGAGCTTGGAACTCGGACTCAGTTATTAGGATTTCATCCAAAACAACTGGAATAGTGTACCCAATTGGCTACTTTCTGCAGCTGTTTAGGTTTAATGCTTGATTGTCAATCCTCGAGATATTAACGTGCATATCTGCAGAAATCATCTGACCTATTCATTGGGATGATGATTCCTTGAATTGAAAGTACAGTCTGCCCTCAGTAATCAGAGAAAGGTCTTGCAAGATGGACAATTCAGCGTAACTAGATGTCCTGAAGTTTCTTGGGACGCCATAGGATGGTTGTTTGTAATGTTAATGTTACAGCTTCAGAACTGTGAACAATTTATATGCAATAAGCAGGAATACTTAGGTGTCAAAGGTGGTGGATGTATTGGTATGAAAAATCTGTTGTGCTATTTGAAGGTTAGGAGTGTCTGATTAACCGGTATATCATTGGCGGTAATTAGAAACTGGCTCTGCTTGTTTGTTCAAGTAAAGAGGTGTGTTAGGCTGGCTGTTGAGTATGTGCTGAGGAAGTTGTATTTGAAGGTGAAGACGTTGGTTGCTTGTAGGGTTTTCAGCTGCTAGTTATATGCTTGCTTGCATGTGTGAGGGAACTTTGCAAAGTCAATTATTAAGGACCGCAGACGAGTTTCTCAGTCAGTTCTAAATGTTGTTATTTCATTGCTTTTGTGGTGACTGAACTAACCAAAAGATACAAATTTGTCTGACTATAACTCGAATGATGCCTACTGATTGTTCTCCATCTGGCATATTTACAGGAAGAGCTGGAACTGCTTGATAAGATAGGGAAAGCATCAGCTTCATGCAAGGAGTAAGCTTGAACCTCTGAGTGCACCTTATTGGTTTTATTTGCAGATAATCCTTCCTTCTATTGGACTGCAATTTATCCAGTGAGCTAACTGTAGTTTCCTTGTTCTTACGTTAGATTGCTGAGCAATGTAGAGAGCAGACCTGATCCCCTGTTGCAAACGTAAATACCAAATCCTCGCCCTTTTCTTTTGCCTCTTTACTTTGCCTGTTTCTAAGTAATAATAATATGTTGTGTTTAACAGAACAAATGGTCCCATAAACCCATCATGGGATCGATGGTTCGAAGGTCCCCCAGAATCCAAAGGCTGCAAGTGCTGGATTCTCTGACTCCCACTGCCACATTGCTGATTCCAGACTCTCTGGACTTCGATTCTTAATTGTTGGTAGAGGATCTAAAAAGGAATTTTACAGAGTTGTTCAGAGAGCCGTTTGATGTTATACTTCTTGTGCATAATTTTTTCATAGCAGATCTTTAACCAAATGCTTTCATTGCGCCAAACAATAAAACCATGAGAATGATTTTGAGAGTCGTTTTAAGCACAAATATCAAATACAATCAGATGGTGTACACAATCCGGGGCAACTCCTTACATTATTTTCATCATCTAACTTGGTGCCTTGCCAGTAACCCGCTGAGCAATCCATCCAAGGCCATCGTACAAGCCATCACCTGTGAGGGCACAACACGCTTGGATGTGCCAGTCTTGATTCTTGATGCTATGGAGCGAAAGAGCATCTGTTATCTCAGCAGGAGTCATGGCGTCTTTCAGATCTTGTTTGTTTGCAAATACGAGCACAACAGACTGCTGCAATTCGTCATGGCCCAGCAGCCGGAAAAGTTCTTCTTTCATGATGGAAATCCTTGCTCTATCGGTACTGTCTATGACTGCGATTATGGCATGAGTTCCTCGGTAATATGTTGCCCAAGATGCCCTTAGCCTCTCTTGTCCTCCGAGGTCCCATACCTGTCTCCATCACAAAACAATGTACTCGTATCACTAAAACCATCACTAACCATCAGAAATCATGATAACCTGATTAATAAGATAACCTACTTCATGTCATTGATTGCCATGTAGAAAACATGGGACTTAAAAACCAAAGATAGTGTGATGCTCTCACTCTCTCTCTCCAAAAACGTGGAAACAAGGATCAGATAGAATAGAAGGCCTGCAATTAACTAACAATTCAAGCTATCACAGAACAAAGTCCATCTTTTTATCACATTTTTCTTGCATAAGGAATTAGTCTACAGGCAGCATATCTGACTAATAGGACTAGAATAGAAGTAGGACAAGGAAACCACGAAAAGCAGACCTAAGGCCAACAAAAGAAGTTCACCAATGCCTCCATGTTGATGGGCCTGGCTTAGAAGACTAGGAGGCATGTTTCAAGATCCTTGCATCTTGCAGTTTGATAAAGGTCCAAAGGCAAGGATGAAAAGTTCTCACTTCTCAATGTTCTCATAACATACTAGTTGAACCCGACTGAAACTTTAGAAACATCCAGGGAAAGCTACATGTAAATGAGGAAGCTCTTTATCTGCTTTAATAGGTTGCTTTACAAAAACTAATAAAAAGTACGAAAACACAGAACAGGCATCCAATGGCCCTCCTGTTTCCCCTAACTCATGATGCCAAGAGCCTAGTGCAGATTATGTTATTTAGGTTCATTAGAACCCCCTCTCTACTATGTGAAATAGGAAGGCATAGCATATTAGATCTCATATGGGCTGCCAAATCGAAGAGTACAATGGGAGGAACTACAAGCAGTTAATTGAGCTAAGAAAACAATAAGACCATTTGGAAGAAGGTTGATAGATATATAAGGAAGTAGACCATGTTTCACTTCTAGTTCTAGGATACTGGGTCTTCCCTAGAGAAAATTGTCACAAGCTCAACAAAGTAAGGCCAACCAGAAGACCTATGCACACAATTATACAGTTCTACAAATCCTATCACCGAAAAAGTATTAAGTCTACAATTCAAACACTTCCTTGTATGTGCAATTACAAAACAGCAACTAGATGAATTCCTCATTCAGAGAATTACATTTCCATTCAATCTCCCAAACCCAAATGTCCAAGCATAATCTAGGCACAGCCTTAAACAGAAGAATAGTTCTTCAACAAACATATACCAATAGTCATCCATGTAGCCATTCACCGACCACAAGAATAGGCACAAAACTGAAAGCAGAAATGTTGAACAAATTTGCTAACCTCGAAACGTATATTCTTGTAGACAACCTCCTCCACATTGCTACCAACGGTAGGGTGAGTAGTCACGACCTCACCCAAGTGCAATTTGTAAAGGGTGGTGGTCTTCCCTGCATTATCCAACCCAACCACCACAATCTTGTACTCCTTTGCAGGAAACAACATGAACCAAAACCTAGACACGAATGCTCCCATCCCCTCCTCCCTTTCTCCTCCTCCTCCTATTTCAACAAGATACCCAAATTCAGCAAAATTCAATCAACCATCATTTACAGCACCACAAATGAAAGGCAAACCAACATGAGAACGACCGCCACAAAGGGTAAATATAATTTTATGCAAATCATCAGGACAAAAAGCATCACAACCCAGATTGTGCAAATCATCAGTAGAAGCGCAAAGATTGGAAATTTCGGATCGAACCTTAGAGCTAGGGATTGAAGGATTGAAACCCGAGAGTACGAATCGCAGAAGAGAGGCGAGCTCGATTGGAGCTAAGGATCGAAAACTGCTGCGGACGAGCGAAAGAGAGCAACAAGCCGAATGAGTAATCGCGTATTCGCGTTGAGGCGACAGCGAGAGAGAGGCTACGCGATCTGACTCTTCCGTCTATAATAATGGAAGCGTAAGCAGAATAAGAATTGGATTTTCTCACCAAAATGGAATTAATAAAAAGTGTTTTCAATCTTTAAAAACCATGAGACTATGAGAGGCAGGAAGAAAGGAATGGTCAAGCAACGAAAGCAACCAGCAAGTGGAGGGAGAAACCCGGGCTCACGTTGGCGGGTAACGGGAGACTCAATTGGGCCGTACAACTTCATAACGTTATTGGACCGTTCAGGTCCTGGGCTACCAGCCCATATAGTCAGACAAATATTCTTTCGGGCCCTAAAACTAACAAATATTCTTTGGCAAAATACACCTGTATAGCCATAACTTTCACGTTTGTGACAAATATAGTCATAATTATTCGAAAACACAAAATAGCCATTTCCGTCTATCCTTTTAACGGTGTCATCTAACATGCTGACTAGACTAACGGAAAAGCTGACGTGGAGACATTTCATCAATAACTATTCCACGTGGATATATGAATGGAAAAAAAATAAAAAATAAAATATAAAAATATTTAATGAAACCCATCTCAATTTCTTCCAATCTTCGTGCACTGCTCACTCTGCCCATCTTCGTCTTCTTCCTTCCTTCCACATTGCCATTTTTTTGAAACCAAATTTCAATCCAAAACCCTAATCAACTCCAAATCCATCTCAGCCGCCGTAAATCCGCCACCCTCTACACCCCTAACTCCTCACACCGCAGAGAAGAAGTTGGTCCCTCGCGGCGGAGCTTCTCCTTTCACACCCGAGACAGAGTCTCGCCACCATCGGCGGAGCCAAGATTCGCCGAGGTTGTTTGAAGACGATTGATAATTACCCAACTCCTCCGCCAATGGCATCAGCCCCATTCCAAAATCCCCATCTTTCGCAGATCTGGAATCTCGATTTCCTCCGTCCTTGAATTACGATTTTCTTCGTTCTTGAATCTGCCTAGAGAAGCGGACTCGCAAAAGCAATGACAGCGGCAGAGGCGGCAAAAATGGGGGATCGTTGAGGAGCGTGAAAATCGGCGCCGGTGATGAAATTATCTCGGTGGGGGTGTGCGGCGGAGGAGCAGAGGTGGGAGGAAGGGGAAGGGGAAGGTCGCAGGTGTGGTTTTGAGTCGTCTCCTCGCCGCTACTCCAAGAAGCCCCCTGAACGCGAGCTTCCCGTTCATCAATGGTGCTTGCGGGAAGAAGAAGCGGAGGAAACGAAATCTAATAGATCTATCAAACCACCGCCGCCGCCAACAAAAAGAATCCCCTGAGCCCAACATCGCCGAGCTCCACGAAGTGATGGCGAGCAGCGAGCAAGTCAAAGATGAAAATCGCCATGGAACTCGTCCGCGACGTCGAGATTTTCTCCAAGATCGAGAGAGGTTGTTTTAGAGATGAAGTGTGTACTTCCAGCAACCCATCTCTACTCCGCCGCTCTTCTACTCTCTCGCTATGGCGATTTTTCAGATTCCTCCCGCAAGAACCCTACAGTCGCTGGGTTTCTCCTTCCTGTGGAAGAAGACAGGGCGAGGTATGGTGGAGAAGAAGAAGGCTCGTGGAGGAGTTGCAGCTGTCGTCGCCGCTGGGAAACGTGGATTGGGAAGACGATTGTTGCTGGGAAAGGGATTTTGGAGAGCTTCTTCTCACCACGCAGCAGCTCGATCAACCTCTCTACAAGGTCGATCCCTCTTCAAAATTTCTCCTTTCAGTTCGTCTCTTTTTTATTTGGGTTTGCTAGCTCTTTCCATGGGCAACTAGATCCTCCTCCAGGGATTCAAACAGAAGAGGTAGCAGAATGGAAAGAAGAAAAGAAAGGGAATGGATTCTGTTGGTGGGATTTGGGGTTTCTTCAATTGGATTCTGTTGGTGGGAGATCAGAGGAAGGATAATGGAAAGAACGAAAAGAAAGGGGCAGGGAAGTGGAAAATTAAAATATTATTTATTTTTTAATTTTAAAATTAATTAATTTTATAATTCAAAATGACATGACATTGTTTTGATGACTGGTTGCTGACGTGTCCGACGATTTGGCATCCTAGTCAGCCTAACGTTAATCTAACTGACGGAGTTTCTAACACCGTTAATGTTTCTAACGGATTTGGCTAGATTTGTCACACTACCCTCATTTTTTTGGGTTATTTTTGGTTTTCGAATAGTTATGGCTATATTTTTCACAAACGTGAAAGTTGTGGCTATACAAGTGTATTTTGCCATATTCTTTCGAGCAATTTATAGACCATAACTTAAAACGATCTAGTTTAGCTCAATAAGTCACCGATTCGAGATGGTTCACAAGATTTGTAAGTCAAACAAAATTTATTCCAAACTCGATTTGTTAATAAACGTGTCTATTGAAACAGAGATTAGGAAGGGAAGCGGATAGTTTCGATATGTTTTTCGTTTCCACTTGCTCTGGTTCCTTTGTTCGTGTGCTTCAGTAGCCGTGGGCATCACCCACGCATGAGGAGCGGATGGAGGTTTGTTTCTTTTTTCTTGCTTCGCTTTCTGGTCGTTGTCGTGTCTTCGATGCTCAAGAATTAGGGATCTCGATTGCAACCACGATTGATGATCCTGAGGAAGTCATGGGTTTCCCCCACGCACACTCTCCTCCTGTTGATTGGTGGTTACCCTTTTTGAGGGGTGGATTTCTTCCTTCCAAAGCTTATATGCTTTGTTGTTCACTTGTAGGGTGAAAATGTTTTTTTTTCTTCTATATGTAGTATACTTGTTGTGATGGCTTTGGACAACAGATTATGGCTTCGCGGGGTTGATTATTCTGGTTTTCATTTGGATCTTTGGAAGGCTTCTGCAACTCGAGCGACAATGGTGGACTTTGCTCATTGCATGGGTTATGTTGTTCAAGTTGTTTTTGCGGGTGTCGTAGTTTGTACTTTTCTGGGTTCGATGGTTTGTGTTCCATGGTTACAACGCGGCTCATTTGGTGGCCATTCATACTATGTTCTTGTCGCCTCATTTATTTTAGGTTCGACTTTGTTTCTTTGTTTAGCAGTAGGCGTGATTTTGTTGTAAGTCTACGGATCTTTGTTTGTTCCTCTTATGTAAGAGTGATCTAATGCCAAAAAATTAAATTAAATGTGTCTATTATCGAACAAGTTTTATTCGAACCGAACTTCGAGTGGCTTGAGTACACCTGATTGTTTTTAGGGATGACAATGGGTCGGGTCGGGTCGGGTTGGGTCAGATTTTGTCAAACCCAAACCCATGGGTTTATCCGTCAAAAAACCCCGGGGTAAAACCTATTAGCTTTGAAAAACTCAAACCCAACCCAACCCGTTGGGTATCCGCGAGTTCATGGGTACTCATGGGTTTTTGTGGTAAAAAATTTATAATAACAAGTTCCTATCAAAATAAAATTCAAACATCAATTTTCTCATCAAATTATCCATACATAAAACAACACTCTAGAAAATTCAAACAAATCACAATTACACTAAATAAAAGCACACGGAATAAGTGTAATGAGAGTTAGATTGAGGGAAATTAGAATTAGGGTAGGGTTTGGGGAGTAGTGCGACGAAATAAATGTGGGCGGATATTCATGGATTGGGTATCCCCAAAACTCAAGCCCAACCCAATCCGATAATTAGTGTACAAGTTTAATCCTAAACCCGACCCGAAACCCATCAACACGAGTTTTACCCACATTGACCGGGGTTGGATCACCCGTAGGTTCGGATTTTGTTGCCATCCCTAAATTTGTTTCTCTCATGATCACACCAAGTAGGCAAGTAGTCACCAACCAAGCTTGCCCGTCGGCCCGTTTAACACCTGCAGCTGCAAGCAACGCTATTCAAAGATCCGTTTGGCAACTACAAGAATTTTGGACTTTTCCAGTACCTTTTCGCCCACTGGGGGGCGACAACTACGAAGCTGCTCCCATCTCATTCACTTCGTTGCATCCGCCATTTTCCTCGCTAAACCCCCGCCTCCCTCGATTCCACAGCCACAGCAGCCAAACGCGGTCTATTAATCCTCTGCTTCCGGCCGCCGTCTGCAGGCCACGTGACGCAACTGGAAACCGCGCCGCTCTACACTTGCCGGCCAGATGTCTTCTCAGTCGCTTCATTTCTTCACCCCTTCCTCCACCGCCTGCCCGAACATTACCTTCCCAAAGCCTTCACTTCCGTTTCCCAACCGCCGCTCACCGTTCGCTTCCTCACCTAGGACATTTTCGATCAGAGCCGTTTCGGCGTCTTCAGATCCCAATCCGGCACCGCCGCCTGTCGTTGTTGCCGACAATGGAGCGGGGAGCCGGGTTGTGGCGGCGGCGGATTCCAGCTCAATCGATGTGGATAAGGTCACGGAGGCGGAGTTGAAGGAGAATGGGTTCAGGAGCAGCAGGAGGACGAAGCTGGTGTGCACGATCGGGCCGGCTACCTGTGGCTCCGAGCAGCTGGAAGCGTTGGCCGTCGGAGGGATGAATGTGGCGAGAATCAATATGTGCCACGGCACTAGGGAGTGGCATAAGCGGGTGATTGAGCGCGTCCGGAGGTTGAACGAGGAGAAGGGATATGCGGTTGCGATTATGATGGATACCGAAGGGAGTGAGATTCACATGGGAGACCTCGGCGGTGCTCCGTCCGTCAAAGCGGAGGTAAAGGACATTGTTTTATTAACTCAATGGAGAAAAAATAAGCTTTGAGTGGGTTTTCACTATGCCTTTTACTGATTATCGAACTAGATATTCAACATTTGGCTTCCAGGGTTCATGTTAGTTCACATTATTGTGAAAAAATGAACTGTATTATGCGGGTATGAATGTGTAGGATGGTGAAGTCTGGACTCTCAGCGTGAGAGCCTATGATGGAAATCGCCCTGAACGTACAATTACTGTAAATTATGATGGTTTTGCAGAAGGTTAGTGAGTTATTCGTTTGGGAATCATTTATGCTGTCTGATGTTTTGGGATATTCTGGTTTCGTGTTGGAACTCGAAGGTTAATTCTACAATTATTATCAACGTGGTGCAGATGTGCAAGTTGGGGATGAGTTACTTGTGGATGGTGGAATGGTTCGGTTTGAGGTGATTGAAAAAATCGGTCCTGACGTCAAATGTATGTGCACTGATCCCGGTTTGTTGCTGCCCCGTGCTAACTTGACTTTCTGGAGGGATGGAAGTTTGGTACGAGAACGTAATGCTATGCTTCCTACAATTTCAGCCAAGGTTCGTGCGTCTCTCACCTTTGTATGGCTGCAGGGGACTTGGGAATATGCAATTCATTTATTTATTTTTCAGTAAATGAATCCATCCCGTTGGAGACAGTAGACATTGTTGTTTCGTGCCAAACATTATTTTGCTTTTGTGCTCATGCGAGGATATTTTTACTTTCAGGACTGGTTGGACATTGATTTTGGAATTGCAGAGTCTGTTGACTTCATTGCAGTATCATTTGTGAAATCGGCTGACGTGATAAACCATCTTAAGAGCTACATAGCTGCACGCTCTCGTGATAAGTAAGTACCTCAATACAATAGATGTGTACTGGTTGAATTGCATTTACAGATCACGTAGTTTATGAAAAGCTATTCACCGTCTTGTGAGAGCTTCTTTGGCCTTTACTTCTTGTATTGCCTTTGGAAGAAAAGTTTAAATTTGGAAGGTGTCCTGTTGTTGTTAGAAGTCTAAGAAGAAGGAATGGTTATGAGAAAACAATTATAGTTCTTCCATCCAGGATGCGTTGCATTACCTTCTCTTCTTTGTTATTGTCTTAACAGTATGGTTGTTCTCCTCTCCAAAGAAGAAATATGTGTCATACCAAGCTCTCCTAATTCTAAATCAAATTTTCGTTCTCTCATTCACTAAGCAAAAAATTAGGGCAGAATCTTTCTTCTTTGATTTGAAATCTCTCAGTGGTGGCTCATATTACAGGTTCAAAAGCCTTACATATGCCCCTAGCTCACACCATGTGCGCCACAAGGTGTCATGGCAAACTTGGCATCTCACCTCTTGTGCTTAGGCTCGCACTATGGGAACCTTGCTTATTAGTGCGGCTTGTGAATGTTTGATAGAGACATGAGACCCATCTGCCTTTGTTTAAAACTTTTAGGTTATTCCAAACTGACCTGTGTACATTCCTGCTGCAGTTGCCTTCTTACTCATTTAGTTTTCCACATAAATAACTCTCTTTGGCTCATTTGCTTTTTATTTTCGGTAGCAGTGACATAGCAGTCATAGCAAAGATAGAGAGTATTGATTCGCTGAAGAATTTGGAAGAGATCATTGAAGCATCAGATGGAGCTATGGTAGCAAGAGGAGATTTGGGTGCTCAGATCCCATTGGAACAGGTACCGGCCGCACAGCAAAGGATTGTTGAGGTGTGCAGGCAACTGAATAAACCAGTCATTGTTGCGTCTCAATTGCTTGAATCTATGATTGAGTATCCTACACCTACAAGAGCGGAGGTAGCCGATGTCTCTGAGGCTGTTAGGCAAAGGTCGGATGCATTGATGCTCTCTGGTGAATCTGCTATGGGTCAATTCCCAGACAAGGCTTTGACTGTTCTTAGAAGTGTGAGTGTGAGAATTGAGAAGTGGTGGAGAGATGGGAAACACCATGAAGCAATGGAACTGCCAGCTGTTGGTTCATCATTTTCTGATCGTATTTCAGAAGAGATTTGCACCTCTGCTGCCAAGATGGGTAAGTCGCCATTTCATCATGAAATTGCCATGTTATTTCACTGATACCTTGATGATACATTCTTCATTCTTTCACTCTTTTCACTCATTTGTTTAAGCCCAAAATGATTTGTTTTGCCCTATGGCTTTTAGGGCAGGTCATAGTTAGCGAATCTCCCTAGAATAAACTTCAACATATAGTTATCTCAAAGAAATCCATTGGAATTGTAATGCTTTAGGGATCGTGTGGATGTAGGATTCAAAAAGTGACAGATTGTGCAGAGTCCATGGATTTGATAAGTAAAACATTTGTCCATTTTTCAATTTTCTTTGCACTAGTGATTTTAGTAGGGGATTGTGAGTTTTAAAGGTTAAATGACATTAGTATCCTCACCAAGATATAATGAGGAGGGCCATTGGAAGGCATTTTGGAATAAACCAAAAAACATTGACGGTGTAGGCAATGTTCGGGGGGTGAATTTAACAAACCCTCACCTAGGAGTGAGGTTTTGAAATCACTTGGGCCCACGGATTTTCAGCCTTATAGATTTCCAAGTCCCCTGTTTTGCTTCAGTAAGCAGGGGCTTGGAAGAAACCCTCTACTCATAACTCAAATCCATGAGACAAATGTTACATCCAAAGAACCCCTTAAGGCTTAGAAGTTGATTCCTCCTACATTGTGGTGGCTTGTATTACAAGATTTTCATGACCCTATGGAACTGAGTAACTGACGTTGTCTTATTGGACCAAGGTTCTATATTTCCTGATGAGTTGTTTTTGTCCATGCTAGGATTTGTGCAATAAAGAGTGATAGTGAACGGAATTTGTTGTTGCTTTTACAAGGTTATTATAGGACTGAGTAACTTACGTGATGCCGGGTTTCCTGAGTTCTTGTGATGGATCCTGGTAGACATTCGAGTTGTGTTTACTGCTCAACTGGATATAATTATAAAATGTTCGAGACTTCTTAGACATTTCGGCACCGGGTTGATTTGATAGCATGGGTATTTTAGATTCCTCAAATTTTGCATAGTGTGAAGGGATCTTTCTTCCCCCTTCATCTGCTAGCATTTCATTATCATGTCTTTTGAAGCTTGTTTATGCAATCAATCAGCAACCCACACTCCAATGACAATGCATTCATTATTCATTTTGTGTAATTGCAGCAAACAACTTGGAGGTGGATGCCCTTTTCGTCTACACAAAGACGGGGCACATGGCATCTCTATTGTCACGCTGCCGACCTGATTGCCCCATCTTTGCCTTCACAACATCGACATCCGTACGAAGGCGGCTGAACCTTCAGTGGGGGCTGATACCTTTCCGCCTGGGGTTTTCCGACGACATGGAAAGCAACCTCAACAGGACCTTCTCCTTGCTCAAGGCTAGAGGAATGATCAAATCCGGCGACCTTGTTATTGCCGTCTCGGACATGTTGCAGTCCATCCAAGTCATGAATGTGCCTTGAATAACACAGCGCGAAGTCTCCGCTCCAGACTGCAATTGCTGCCGCTACTCCCCCGATGTCTCCTATTATTACTAGTTTGGTTTATTGCGACTAACAAGAGAGATGTAAGGTAGTGCTGATCAGCAGCAATAAGGTTGCTCTTGGTCTTATAAGTATGTATACTGTTTCTTGCTGCTTTCCGGGTTTTCTTCTTTCGTCGTTGTATCAAATGATTAGGCTAGGCACAACTGTAGCTTTGTTGCAGAAACTTGGGGTGACTGGATTTCCTTGTTTGGCAAACGCTGGTTAATGCATTCAAAGCGCCCATTTTGGGAATCTCCTCTCACATTTCTTTTACGTAATGGGTCTGATTGTGAGTAAAAGCAAGTGGGTGTCATCACATTTCTACAGCAGTACTGCACTTTGGGTACGCAAAGATGGAAGAACAATCATGGTGACGAATGGTGACGGATGAGAGCATCTTATTCTTGGAGCCTGGATGATGATCTTACAGGAGTTGTTGTAGCAGAGAGTTCACGAGGAGTACTTTCTTTTACCCCATCTCGTCCTTGTGGGGAAGGCAGTACTTTTGGAGAGGGCTGTCGGTTTGGTTTTGATTTTTCGATTTCAACTAAAATCAAACAGATAAGAAGTTTAATGGTTTTGGTTCAGTTTTAAAACCATTTAGCATCTTAGAGTTTTGGTTACGGTTTTGAAAACCAATAAAAAGCTGATAACACTCCAACTAAGTCAATACCCAAAAGACTTGTCGGTTTATGATTAACCCATAAGGCCCTTAATGATTTTGGTTTTGACAATTTGCTTAATTTGATTTTTCGGATTGTTTTTTTAGAAAAAGGCGAGATGGGTTTATTTTTTGTAATTAGTTACTAATTAAGGAATTAAGATATGGAAACTCTAGGGGGTCGTTTGGATGGAGTATTTGTATGAGTTATTTGGGTTCAAATAACTCACAATGAGTTATTTGGATGCAAATAACTCGTTTGGCAGCGTTTTACTGAAATGAGTTATTTGGACAGTGAGTTATTTGAAATAACTCGTTTTATCACTCTGCTTTTACCAAATACCACATGTCAAATACCGCATTTGCATGGTTCAACCAAACGAGTTACTTTATTTCAGTTACCACTGAAATAACACCGAAATACCACATGAACAATAAATGAGTTATTTGACTCTATAAATACCACATTGACAATTAACCCATCCAAACGACCCCTAGATTTAATACTAGTGGTATTACCACTAGATCAATCTCTTGACGTGGATTTTCATGCTTAATGATTCCGTTAATCAAACCAAAGCGAACTGACAACATTACTTTTGGGAACCATGCATGTACTCTAGAAACAGGAGTGGTCGGGTGAAAATGAAAGGAACCGTCGGCTTGCTTCGTGAAGGAAATGAAACTCTTCTACTCTTGTACTATTTGTACCATCTTGACTTTCATAGCATAGCTTGGTGGGTGCATCAGCGTGCGTATTGAACAGTATCTCAGAGACACTGTAGCAAAGATTTTGATGGGGTGAAGTGTTTCAAATTTGCAATCCTCAGCCCTTACTAGAATAGAAACGGTTGAAAATGTCACTTTCATTGTTTATCAAAGTCCGAAAGCAGCAATTTTTCTGGACTTCTGTGTTTGTGTTCTTGAGAAGGAAAACGGGAAGAAAATGAACGTTGGGGCAGTTCCCTTCCGAAGGGTTACGTCGCTCAAAGTGCGTAGTGCGATTTAATATGTCAAATTAAATAACCAACTCTTTTTTCAAAAAGCCCACTAACCACTTTATCCAATAAACTAAAGTGGAAAACAAACTTAAAAAACCACGTGCACTTTCCTTCTCCCACCAATGTGGTATTTTCTTTTAACTCTTTTGACTACTCTAACATTTCCTTCTCTCCCCAAATTTTTTCAGTGCTATGGGGATCAAGGAGTAGCGGGAGCAAAATCCATGACCAAAACACATTCGGTTGTCATCTACATCGTGATTATATCAGTACGTTGGTTTTTTTTTTACTATCAGAAGATATAACCATCCACATTTTAGAAGATTGCGGATTATCTTCTTGCCTGACCACTAAAATGGCAGGGTTAATCTAATTAATTCATGTCTCAAACACTTCATCTCAATCAGCACTCCATCGAGCTATAGCCAGCTTCCCCGCGACAGCTAGCTGTAATGGCAAGTTAAATATTGGTTTTGCTCTGCTGGATTTGGACATTTTTGTCATGGTGCTCTGGATGTCTATTCTTCCTCCCATTCATTGCTGCTCTGCGTACGTAAGTGTATGGAAAACTGACCATGACTTCCCCGTAACACGGACAAGTGCTTATTCTTCACCCACACGAAATTGAAGCTCAGGCTAATCACTTAAATCAGTAATGTTTTCTTCCTTTTTGGGTTTCGGTTAGTATAAATAATACATACTCCAAATTAAGAGAGACCTGCGAAATTAGAGATGAAGTTAGATATACAAGAGACGAGGGTTATGAAAATAAAGTTTCAAGAGATATGAATGAATCATGATAGTTGCGTAGAGCTCGATCTGATATGGTTAGATCACATTTTTTCGCGATTTGATCTGTGCTAATTTTACATGTGGTTTCTTGGAATGTCTGGTTGGAACACAGTCGACGAGTTTTTTTTAAGGATCCAAAAATTTAAGTGTGTCTTGTGTATAAGAATATCCAGGTTACATGAAGTTCGGTAAACGTTTTTGACAAGTGTACAAAGAGTGATTTGAAAATTTGGATAGAGGGTTTTGATATGCGTTGAAGGTTGACTACTGATATCCAATACTAACTTTTAGACTAATTATCGTCAATTTTTTTCTTAGTTTTCTTCGATCTATAATCTATTCATTCTTTTTTTTTTTTTGTGGAATATTCATTCTTTCAATATAAGAGCACATATTAAGCATATTATAAAAAAAATTATAAAATAATACGCATATTGTAGATTACTTACTTTGTTAATACACTTATCATATCAATAAAGAATCTTAAGTAGTCCGAACTCCCAAGTAATCCATCTTTTCTCTATTGGTTTGATAAACTCATGTTGTGACTAGTGTTATCCATCCAACATTTCCTGTTTTTCACGCCACAGAAATTCAAGTGTGCGCTAGTTGATCAATTGGTTTGGTCCATTAAATTATTGGTTGAGTGATTGACTTTACATTTATTGGCAATTAATATTAACATTTTGTCGGTTTACCCTTATTTGATCATCAACATCAGGCCCAATGGCATGGTTAAGGCGAATTCAATTAATCAAATGGGTCCAAATGTTCCCAGCCCAGGTGGCAGACTATTCCATTCACCTACTCAGTTGGACTTTTTAAGCCCACACATTCCGTCTACTTCTTGACACTTAGGTAAATAATTGTTTTTACTTTATAAAAAAAAAATGTTTTTACTATTTAGTCAAATAACTTGGGCACGATTTTGAGCACTCACTAACAAAAACTAATCAACAAGAACATCTAACTAGGATAGACCATTTGGAGAGAAAATTTGCATAGATTTGAATTCCGGTTTTGGTATTCCATTTATATGAATGACAATACGAACCAAATCTAAACGAATTAGCATCCTATTGATATCCCACATCGATGTTGCTGAAGTCCTGTTCTCTTTCATAGAGTTTTCTACGGTTTAGTTTGAGCATGCGTTTGTATGGTTAGATCACATCGTGTTCACGGTTTTTTATGCTAGTTTTATATGTGGTTTATTGATTTGTTTTGTTGGAATATAATCAGTGAGTTTTAGGGGTTTTAAAAGTGAGTTCCTTGTGTATAAAATTAGCACGGTTACAAGAAGTTTGATGAACGTTTTTGACAAGTGTACAAAGAGTGATTTGAGAATTTGGGTAGGCCTTTTCTCGCTGGATTTGAAATCAGGGACTTTGCTAGTGTATTTGGCTTTGGCTTGACAACCAGATTATATTTTTTGCATCGAATTTCGATTTCCTTAACGAATACTAACTTTTGATTTGAATACACATATTATACATCTCTTACGTTGTCAATATACGAACCATATCATTACAAAAATATTAAGGCAAAATACACTTGTATAGCCATAAGCCCATAACTTTCACTTTTTGACAAATATAGTCATATCTATTCGAAAACACAAAATAGCCAAGAAATTAGATGGTCGTGTGACAAATCTAGCCATTTCCGTTACAAACTTTAACGGTGTTAGAAACTTCGTCAGTTAGGTTAACGTTAGACTGACTAGAATGCCAAATCATCGCACACGTCAACGACAACTCAACCACACTTGCCACGTAAGTGCCATGTCATATTTTAATTTAAAAATAAATTAGTTAATAAATTAATAACTAATTTAAAAAACATAAAAATATTTTTTTTTCCTTTTCAATATCCAGTCTCCTCTACCTCTCTCCTCTCCTTCGTCTTCCCCATCTATTCTCCGATGGACTCCCACACCATCTCAATGGCGGAGATAAACAGAGGCTGAATCATTTTCTTCACTTCTTCTCTATCAATCCCTTCTACCTTCCGTTCTTCTCGTTGCAACCCTTCCATCCTCCCAAATCGGCAACGATGCTGTCGTTTCAGGAGAGGCACAACTTCAATCGAAGCCGCCACCGCATCAATCAACTTTCCCACCACCTCCGCATCAATCGTCATTCCCAACCGGCGACCATCGCTCCCAACCAGCGACCCAACCCCTCCGTCTCCGAACAAGTCCCCTTCCTTGCAACAAAAATCCCAAATCCAGAAATATCCAACTCTCTCCGTCTCTGATTCAGATCTGCCTCACCGTCGTTGTTGTTGCAACGTCGACGCCTTCATATCTCTGGCTGCGACAGGTGCAAATAGGAACCCTGGCTACGAAAGAAGAAGAAATTGATTTGTTTGATCTCTTCCCCAGTTGCCCAAGTTGCTTTATGGTTTTTCAGGAAGACGGTGATGACGGTGACGACAATTGAGGATGAAGAAGTGATGGTGGTGGTGGTGGTATTTCAGGTGGCGATTGGTTGCGACGGCGGCTTGAGGTGCTTCTCGGCCTCGAGGGGATCCAGCTAACGAAGAGGGTTTCGATTGAAACGTTGATTTCTAGGGATAGATAAAGGGCAAAATCGGAGTCTGAATTGGGAAGAGAAATTCTCCTCCTCCACTTTCTGTTGCTCTTGCTCGCTCTTTTCTATATTTGAATGCTTATTGTTTAGAAAGTGCAGAGCTGAGCAAGAGGAGGAAGACGAAGAGGAAAGAGAGGAGGAAGGGGAAATGGATACGTACGCCATTGATGGGAACCTTCGGAGAACAACAATGGAGGAAATCGATTTTAGGGATTTCATGTGGTTGTATTGGGGATTTTATGTTAATTTGTTCTTTTTCGTTTAGATTTCCCCCCCCCCCCCCCCCATTTCCACGTCTGATTTCCCTGTTGGAAGGTGGAGTAACTCAGTGGCCAACTCAGCGTCGGCCGTTAGTCCATTCATAACGTCTACTAACACCGTTATCAAAATGGATGGAATTGGCCATTTTGTGTTTTCGAATAGATATGACTATATTTATCAAAAACGTGAAATTTATGGCTATACATGAGTATTTTGCCCAATATTAATTAGTCCCAAGTCAAAGTAGTCCATCCCCTCTCTAAGCTGGAAAATCAAGTTGTGACTAGAGGATGAATCGAGTGTTAGCCATCCAACAACTCATGTTTTGCACTCCACATAAATTCTAGTGTGGATGAATAGTTACATTAAATTATTGGTTGAATGATTGACTTTACTTTACATTTTGTTGCTTACCCTTATTTAGTGAATTCAATTAATCAAATGGGTTTAGTTGTCTCAAGTTAAAGTGTCAGACGATTTCATTCACCTACTTAGTTGGACATTTTACACCCACATAATTTCCGACTGTTATTTGTCGTCCTATGTTACTATTTGTCCACATAGCTAGAATTAGAGTGAAGATTTGAAAAAATTGCTCTTCGATGGTAAATAATGGAGGGGTCCTTAAAATTTCTATGCTAAGGTTGCCTCTTACTTCATCTAATCTCTAATTCTAGCGAAGTAGAATGTTTTGACAACAATCTATCCTTTGAGATGGTCATATCTTCACTCTACATCTTAGTTTCCATATCTAATGACAATTTCTGTGTTTAGGAAGAGGAACCTCCACCGAAATCCGAGTCCTCGTTTTTTTTTAACCGCAGTTTAAAATTGCTCGCGGTAAAACTAACCGCAGTTTAAAACGAATATTACATTACCAAAACGCCTAATCAAAACACATGAAGGAGAAACATATTCAAGCTTCATTCTCTACTCTGCAAATCAAAGTTGCACCACTATAGGTGTCCTATCTTGTTAGCTAATAGCTCCCTTCAAATTGTTGGGTGTAGATACATTGGTAACACCCAACTTGATGAACAAAAAAATCCCTTCACCACTATAGTTGCTATGTTTTGCTTACATGATACAGCTTAATCTGACCATAGTACTTTTAATCATTTCTGTGCATATTAATTTTCATGTGCTTCGTCTTTTCATTAGAAAACCAAGGTTTTTTCCTATGTGTAGTTGATTTGTTATTGCTAAAGACTCAGGATGGGTAGAGGTACATGAACTATTATTTTGGTATCCATTATTGAATCTCTCCCAACAACATAAGAACCAATTAATCGCAATAATTTGAGTGGTTGGGAGATGTTCAATAATGAATCTTATATCACATGCTAACACGCTCCCCTCAAACGAAAGCCACTCATATAGGCATGAAGTTTGCACATGCCCCTATACCATCTGCTTTAAGAATTGAGACAACAGTTAATATTGAGCGCCGTGAAGATCACTTGACCACGTGTCTCAAGGACAAACCAACTCTTGATCTCATATTATAAACCAACTGATCTCCGTAATTCGAGTTGGTTAGAAGATGTTCATATATATGAATGTTAACCATTTTTCTCCCTTTCTCGTGGATTCGCCATATGCTCGTGAATAATAATGTCAACGATTTGGAGGTTTTGCCTACATTGATGCTGGTGTTTTAGTTGAGAATTTCTGTTATTATCTTTAAGCAAAACTTGGTCACGATAAGGACAAACACATGAGACATTTTACAGGCCCGGCCCCCAGTAGAGGTTACGAGATTAATTAGTGGTCCTAATTGAGTAGTTGGATTAACCACTAATTGATGTAATTAACTATTAATTCATATTAAAAATCTACAAAACAATTCCCATCCATCGTTTCATTTCATCCCCACAACCCCTTCCTTATCACTAATCTTTACGTCTCCATCAGCTGTCTTAAGGATTATTAGGTAGGATCGAAGGTTTAGTAATATGTTTGTATTATATTATTTAAAGAAAAGGAGGGGAAATAATTGTCGAGGCACCAAAATTGTTGTTATTGATGAAAACATAGCAGAAATCCGTCGTCTTATTCGTACATATATATGATTATAACCTTATAGGAACTAGAAACCAGTAAATGCTTTGGCCAACAATTTATTCTTTACGAATGAATACAAAAGCTTTCTTATCAGAGACAAAGCAATGGATCGGATTGGGTTGGACTCGTTTGATTATGTATTTGGGAGATGTACGTATAATGACTCGAGATGTGTATTTAGTGTGTTTGAAATTTTTTTAAAAATTACAAATGTATTCTTTTCTAATTTGATACCATAAATCGTCATTTTACATTTACCACGGAAGCTCCCGTTGTAATTAATCTTTTCTTAGCGTGTGGACTAGAGAGGTCAACCACAACTTCTTTTTTACCACGACTCAACAACTGGATAACAACACACACGGGCAAACAAATTAAGTGAACCATCAAGAAATTTGGTTGGGGTGTTTACGAGAAGAAACGTGTTTATGAAGAAGAACCGCATTTTTTACTGCATCGCCTCTGAGAATTATTTAACGTTGATATCATATGTAGAAATAGAAACTTAGGGTTGTATCAATTAATAAAATAGTAAAGATTAGATACAAGAAGAAGAAAACTATGAAAGGTATTGTAACAAGGGTCCATTGAGTTACATTACCAATAATTATACGAAAAAAATAAACACATATGTAGCAATTGACCGTGGTAAATTACCGTCCGTTAAGTTTGATTAATTGAATCAAAACTAGAAAACAGTTAAGATGCTCTCATCTGCAAATCGAATTGAAACGTTAGTGTAAGATTAACCAAAACCGTAACCAATAAGCAAAGAATCAATAGTTTTTTAATTCAAAACTAAAAAAACCGTTAAGATGCTCTCATCTGCAAATCAAATTGAAACGTTTGTATAAGATTAACCAAATTCGTAACCAGTAACCAAAGAATCAATAGTTTTAATCAGTTTTCGTATTTTTCCGCCGGTCTTTCATGATTTATTCAATACAATTCTTATTTTTGTTCTCATACTATGATTTTTGTTTATATAACTGAAATTTTGAAAACCTAAACTGATTAACCCGAAAACTAAACGACCAATCCGGTTTAGTAGGAATATTGTTTTGTATTTAGCTTTGTCCTATTGTTCGAACTCTTTTACGTTTGTGAACTGTGATCCTATATGTATATGGACTAGTGAGGAGAATCTAAAATCAATTGGTGGAAAACAAATTTAAGGACACGAGTGAATTGCACGTTTATTAATTAATTAATTGGCAAAGACTAAAATACCGCCACATGCAGCAGCCTGATTCCTGAAGGCAGCTTTTTGTTTATTTCATGCGCCAAAATGGAATTTAAAGAAATAAAAGTTTCATTGATTTTATTTATGCCTTCAGATGCATTTTTCTTCTTTAATGTGTTTATTAATTATTACCCAAGCCGCTTAAATTCCACATTTTCTCCGTAAGAAAACCCCACAATTCCAATTGTCAGCAATTTGTTTAGAATATTCAGTACCATTTGCTGTCCTTTTTTTGTAACGATACCTGCTCACATAACTTTTTGGAGCTTAAAATTTTAAACACAGTCATACAAAAACTAATAAACAAAAATATGGTCGAAATTGTCAAAATTGTGGTAGCCTGAGGCCAAATCATGGAATTGATGTTGAAGATAGTTTAATGCAAAGTTGACTTCACGGAAGTGATAACGTTATAATTATACATGTTTATTCACTCATTTTTTTATTATTATTTGAGCTCGGTTTCCTGCATGTTACATCTATATTACGACAGATTGTGTTTTTTTTTTTGTCACATTTCAGGTCCTAGCAATTAAAGGGAAGTTTAGGTGCAAGTTTCAGGTCATTCAGAGATCGTTTGTCAACTCGAAAGTTGACCAAGGGAAGAAACGTGGGCATGACCTTTAGAAACACAAGCTAAAGAAGCCAGACCGCGATTTACCGCTCGTGTAATCATTGCCAAGGAAAAACGTGAGCTAAGCAAGGAGTGAAACACGAATGTGTTTCTCCAAGTTTAGGGTGTGTTTCATATGCTGAGAAGAATCGTGTGAAACCTACAAAACACGGGCTGGGGAAAAACACAGGCACAGACCGTGTTCTGCCTTGGAGAGCTGTGTTTTCCAGTTGAAGAAACTTAAGTGAAAAGCAGGGCACTGATCAAAACATGGGTTGGGTCAAAACACAGGAAAGGAACACGATCGTGTTTTGGCTAGCAAAGCAGAGTTATAGAGAGAGAAAGTGATGAATAACCTTACCTTGGAGCCGATTTTAGTATAGATTTCACCATTGGAGCGAAAATTAAGGCACTCAGAGAGCAGATCGCCATCCTGGAGCATATCATATACATCTTTATGAGTATGACTACTTTGATTATGAATTTCGTCTCTTTGGATAAACTCCTCTCTCACTTGGGTATGGAGAAGCCTAATTCTATGTGTTAGGAGATTGATTGTATGAACCTTTGGATTGGTGAAGTGATTGATTATATTCCATTGAGGTTTTATTCATGATTGATTGAATCTTGATACATTCTTTTGATTATTGCTTTAACTTCCTATTAGATTATGTTAAGAGAGCGTCCTCAATTTGAGGTAGTGGATGGATTGCACAAATAGTGAATCAGTTTACTGCTCTGTACTAGAATCCACTCCAGTAAAGGAAGTCGATTTCCATTGCCTTAGCATATTAGTTCGGTTGATGATAATTTCCCTCCAACTAAACTTTTTAAGAGGACTTGGTTTGCTTTAGTCGATATTTCAAACTAATACCGAACTTTCTGCAGTGTAATTATCAATGAATTTAACCAAGAGAAATTACAACTTTGACCTAACTACGGACTAGGGGGACGTATACCTAATCAGTGACCCTTTGCATATGAAATCGAATCAACTTTCTTAGCTTTGTCGCTTTAGTTTTGGTAAACTTAACTACAACTACTTTGCTAGATAATAGATTGTTCACCGAGGAATGGTATATCTAGGCCCCGGGTTGACATTATAACTTTATACCACTATACTGCTCCCTAATATGTGGTTACACTAGGCCACTAGTTAGAGTGTTGGTAAAGCTAGTCAGGAAGCCATTGAGATGCATGGACATCCCACTCTGACTGCAACATATTTTTTCCTCTTCCTCTTCTTCTTCTAAGAATGACAATAGACAATAGTTATCAACGAGGTAAATAGCCCAACGAAAATTGGTGGGTTGGCACAGGGAGGTCGTGTGATTGAGCCACTACTCCGTCATGCGATGAGTGTTCCCTCTACAATACCTTGGTTTAGCTTTGGTCGTAAATAGTGGTAGCCAGCCTTGTGGTTTCGCCCGACTACGGCACCACCGAAGGTGGTGACCGTGTAGGGTGTTCCACGTTATAAAATAAAAAAGACAATAGTTAAAAATAATTTCTACCCAAGATCCCTCACTCCCCAGTCCCCACTATAGTGAACCCAGCCTACAAAAGCAAAGGAAGCTACAAAAAACAAAACACTTTCTACCAAAAAAACAAAACAAAACACAGAAAAAGAAAGCTACAAAAGTCACTTAAAATATTTCATTCCATTCATGGTCACTGAAATTAGTTCAACAGTCCTTGTTTGGTCCAGGGGCGGACCTATTCATAGCCAATGGTAGTAAGCTGACAAACCTTGACTACAAAATTAGATCAAACCAACCCATTAAGAGTAATATTATTGTTGGGCCTTTCCAATTTGACAAAGCTTAGACTTCTGCTCCGTTCAACCACTAAGCAATAGTTGTTATGGAATTTATTAATTAAAAATATATATAATGATTCTAATTAACTCCTAACAATCTGTCGAATCCAAGTGGTCAAGCCCATTAAGATTTTATCAAATCTCCTTCTCCTCTTTGGGGAATGAAAAGTTACCCATAAAAGGACATCTCTCGGCCCGTGACTCCCAAGATTTCCAATTGCAATTCCCCTTTTTGATAGAACTTAACCCTTGCTTTCCCTTCTTCTATCGTCGACAACTCATCACCACTGACCAATTTATGAGTGATCGTAAATTCGTCAAGAACGATCCTCAAAATCGTATGGGGGCCAATTTATGAGTGATTGTCTGGTCATTTTCATTGAAAGGCGTAAGTCGCAACATATGTGATGAATGTATTATAGAAACTTTTCAGAATATGAAAACACGTCGTGGTTCGTTATGAGAAGGGAGGAACCGATATACTTTATTAATTAAACATTTTTTTTATTTTTAATTACTTTATTATTTATTTTTGTGAATACCCTTGACAAAGTTTCTGGGTCCACCACTGGTTTGGTCACTGGTCGTTACCTTCCATCAGTCTCCGTTAACGACGTCAGGTTTTTTGCTGACATGGCTAATAGAAGTGCCTAATTATCAAATTTTAATCCAAAAAATTAATATCCGACCCGTCACATCAATCCAACCAGTCCCAACCCTTCCTCTTCTACCTATGTTTGGCCCAACTAAAAATAACAAAAAACCTACCTCCCGACCACTGAATTTGCTGCCAACTCCCATCTGCCGATCAATCTCCTCCAATAATCGTTTAATCCGAGCATCAACCTCCCTCTCCACTTCTTCACAAATTTCGTTGTTCTCTTGATTCTATTGCTTTTTAAATTGGGCAATTTGATGATTTGCTACTAGAAACCCTAGAATTCTTCTTCCCCTATGCAGTGCTGCATTCATGACTTCGAATCCCTAATACTCGTTACCAGGGTCACAGGTTGAATTGGGTTTACTGACGTGTTAGGTCGGGTTTTAACTTTTTTTGATTAAAATGTGCTGATTAAGCACTTCTGTTAGTCATGCCAGCAAAATACTCACGCCGTTAACAGAGACTGACGGACGGTTAGACCAAACTTCGACTCTTTAATTAGTGACAACTGTTGAAATAAAATATTTTTAGTGACAAACGTGAATTTTTTTTGAAATCACAATGACCAAATATGCAATTTATCCAAAAGAGAAAAGAAGGCTCAAAGACGTTTTAGCTGAGCCACGTGTCTATTACTCTGTGGGGTTTGGGTCTACCCATACGAAATCTCGAATCTGCCCCCTACTTACCGTTTCCAGATATTTCCACAAGACGACAACAGCTTTTGCAGAATGGATCCATGATGGTGGGGGCAATTCCGAAATTTGCCCAGGTTAACCCCCAACCAAAATCAAGGCCGCACCTTTCATCTTGGGAATGAGGCCACGTGGGTGAATCACCTGCTCCACCCAAAAAATTACCCACCGTGCAACCGCAGCCACGTTACAGAAGGAGAAAAAAAAACCTGGTTAGGATAAAAACCCACCACGCTGGCAGACACGTCGATACACGAACTCCACGTCATCGATCTCTTCTCCGAGACTCCTCCCTTTCTCCCTATAAAAATTTGCCCACTCCACCAGTCTTTCCAGTTTCCCCCACTAATTTGTACTCAACAAAGCTATTCCTCTCCTTTCCCCTTCTTTTCTTCCCCCCTTTCGTCCTTATCATACTCGCCGGCGGCGAGATCCCTCATCGCAGGGGGAATGAATATTCCGGCGGAAACATTTCCTCTTACCTCCACACGCAATGCTCGTATCTCCGATCATCCCCGCCACGTCTTCCACGAAAAAGCCCTCTACTAAAATACCATCCCTCCCCCCTCTCTCCTCACCGCCCAAGTTCTCAGATTCCTCCTCGCTGATTGCAGGGAAGGTACCAGATTTCCCCTTGTTAAACAATTTTCCGTCCGGCGACTCCATTTTTTGAAACTTGGATTCCGATTGTCCTGCTTGACGGTTCCTTTTTTGAGTTAGTAGTAGTACCTGGTTATAGAGGAGAGAAATGTGCGTCGATTTTCCGGCGTTAACTTTTTTTTGTTGGTGAAATGTACTAGACCCGAGATTCAGGATCTGACCGAGTCATTGATTGGTCCCCTTTGGACTCAGTGAGTCAATAGATTGCTGAAGAAGACGAGTGGACGCGTTTAGAAACCATAGCATTCATTCAATCAGTCAGTCGGTTAGTCAAAATCCTTTGATCCTTTCATCTCTCTGACATGCCTCCTATGAAGATCCAGCCAATCGATGTCGATTCTCAGATGCAGCCGGCGACTCCGGCCATAGCTGAGCCGGCGAAGCCGGTGCTGAAATCGCGGTTCAAGAGGCTCTTTGACCGCCAGTTGCCGAGCGTGTTGAGGATTTCATCGGCTGATAAGCCCAACATCGGCGGCGATGCGCAGTATGTTACCAGAGATGCCGGAATCGGAGCTGGAGGGACCGAGTTCGAGCCGAGCTCTGTGTGTTTGGACAAAATGGTGCAGAGTTACATGGAAGAGACGAACGAGAAGACTCTCCGCGCTCGCAATCGCTGCAATTGCTTCAACGGCAACATCAGTGACAGCTCCGACGATGAATTCGATGTGTTCGATGGCGGCTTTGGTGAGTCGATCATTAGCAGTGGACCGAACTATGACGCCTCCGATGTTCTCAAGGTAAAGAAAAACCCGCCCTTCCGCTTCTGTTATGTACGATTTCCCGCTTCTCGTCTTATCAAAAGCCTGGTTGGAGGCTTGGAGCTTTGAATGCCTAATAACGATGTGGTGTTTGGCTCTTTGGCAGAGTCTAATTCCGTGCGCGAGCAGAGCCGAGAGAAATCTCCTCGCCGACGCGGCGGCGATCGTCAAGAAGAAATCCTCTTCTTACAAGCACAAAGACGAGTTGAGAAAGATCGTCGCCGACGAACTATCGGCCCTCGGCTATAATTGCTCCATCTGCAAATCGAAATGGGAGAAAGCCTCTTCCTATCCCGCCGGTACGTCGCCTCTATTAATCATTCCCTTTGGTTTCCAAATCTTCTCTGCCGTCAATTTAGGGTTTGAAATTTACGAATTGGATCCAACTGCTCTGCTTCTAAACTCCGCAATCGCAATTTCTCTCAGGTGAATACGAGTACCTAGATGTGATTGCCGACGGCGAGAGGCTGTTGATTGACGTAGATTTCAGATCGGAGTTCGAGATAGCTCGATCGACCAGTGCTTACAAAGCGGTCCTTCAATCCCTGCCGCACGTTTTCGTCGGGAAACTAGACCGGCTGGGCCAGATCGTGTCGATCGTGGCGGAGGCGGCGAGGCAGAGCTTGAAGAAGAAAGGGATGCACTTCCCTCCGTGGAGGAGAGCCGAGTACATCCGCGCCAAGTGGCTCTCTCCGTTCACCAGGCTGACCGACAAAGCTCCGGAGGACTCCAAAGCTGAAGAAGAGCTTCTGAACGGAGGCAAACCACCGTCGGAGGAGGAGGAGAAGGGAACGGATGAGAGAGAAGAGTGCTGCGGAGAGCTGGAGTTGATTTTCGGAGAGAAAGCCACAGAGTCGGACACCTCCTCGTCGCCGGCGAAAACTCCCGGCGAGGAGAAGGTGAAGGCGGCGGTGACGTGGCAGCCGCCGGCAGTGAAGCCGAAGAGTGTTGTAAAGAGGAAAACAAAGATGGTGACCGGATTAGCCTCTCTTCTGAAAGAGAAACCGTAAAAAAAAAAGTTTTGGACTCTATTTTTTCATATTTCCTTTTTTGGCGGAGGACAACAAAAAAAAAACGTACAAAATTGAAAAATATATGAAAATATAAATTGAAATGTGAAATAGGTGGATAATGGTAGCAATTAGTTGATTTAGTAGCCTGCTGCGGTGCTGCCCCTTTTCTCACCCACTTTTTCTTTTTAACCTGCTGTTGCTGTAAAAGCAGAGGTAGGGACTAGGGAGCAATCCAATCAACCCTGTAATAACTTGGTAAAAACGAGCAGTAAATATTTTGGAAGTTAAAAATCCTCTTCGTTTTTTTCTTTTTAGTGTTGCATTAACTGCAGAGGCCAGAGAGTGGTGACTAATGAGTTTAAAGAATGAACGGTGCCTCAATGGAATCGGATACTTTACTCGCTGAACCTATGTTGTTAGTATTATGTTAATATAGTTTGTGTTGTACTTGTATTGCTACATTTGTAAAAAATAATTATCACACTGTAATTACGTCGACGATTCCAACTCATAATTAGTATGGTGTCAGACCCTTCCGACTAACAACGAGCCAATTTATGTGCGTGTAAAATCGTTCATTTTTCGTAATTTCCCCATCTTGTTTAGAGAAAAAAAAAATATATATTTTCGGGTATTGGATAAAGTGCAATGAGTGCTCGCTTCCCAAAGATATCATACCATAACAGTAATGCATTTCTTTTAGGTGGTGTTCCCCTCCACAGGGAACAAAGGCGGACGAAAGAAACTTTATTTTTATGGAGTTTTGCTTTTCTATTGTCATCATTTATTTCTTCATGGAATGATTTCTAGTTTTTGAAACCTATTCCTAAGCCAGGCATGGCAGGGTATATTCAATTATTATATTTGGGTGGGGGGTTCCACGAAAGGGAGGTACTAATTAACGCTCTAAGTTTTTAAATTTATCGCCCTAATTTATTCAAGTTGATATTTTTGCCCCCAAAGACTTTCAATCTCTTTAATCCCTAAATATAGCCATCGCCATAACTCTAATTCAGCTCTGCTCGCGTCAGCCGCTCGAGGAAGAAAGAAGGAAAGGCCTAAGCTCCCTCGTCACTGTCGTTTGGCTTGAATCGTCATCGCCGGTCACCGCCGTAACTGCCATTGCTCGATCATCGCTCTACTTCAGGTCTTTGGAAGTCCTCGCCCGTTGCTCTGCATTTTCTGATCGAGAACACCTTCCGCTCCGACCCACGACCTGCCATCGTCCGAGGAGTCAGGACAGGCTGGTAACCCCTTTTATGCCGGCCGTCAACGCCCGCTCTGCTTCACCCTCCTTCCTCCTGAATGGCGCCGATCAGTCTTCCTCCTCCTTCCTCGACCGCGAAGAGGGGTGTCGACGGGGCGGACCGAGCAACAGAGCAGCCGTGACAGGCCCCTTCTTTCTTCCTCCTCACCATCGCTCCTCCTCACCTTCGCTCGGCAACAGCAGAGACGATTGAACTCGAACTTCCAGGGCGAACGGTGCAACAGAGGCGATGGGGAATTGGGCGACGGACTTCCAGGTCGAACAACTGAAAGGGCTTAGGGCGTACGTTTGGGAATTGGGGGGCGATTTTAGGGGTTGGGGTAGAATCGTCCATTTGGTATATTTAGGGCGATAAATTTAAAAAGTTAGGGCGTTAAATAGGATTTCAGTCCACGAAAATGTGTTCATCCAAAGAACATCGTTTTTGAAAACCTACTCGAGAGTACGGCTGGGCAATGGTCCGGTTCGGGATCGTATCAGATCGAGTATAATGCGGTCTGATCCTTTGTCCATATAAATTTTACAATTACAGAAGAATTGATAAACAATATTGATATTGGACCGGACCGGATCGAACCGGACCAAATAGACCGAATGCAATGATAGTTCGATCCAAGTTCTAAGATATTTTACTATTGGATCACGGTTTTCATGAATTTGGTTCGATCCGGTCCGACATGAATCCGGTTCTTAGTTCTAAGTTATTTCGAGGATCAAGATTTTCATAATTTTGATCCGGTCCGGACCGGACCAAACCTTTGCACACCCCTACTCGAGAGGAGAGTAATAGGAGTGGCCTAGTGGGGCGGCTTTATTATTTGTTCCAAAGAAGGAAAAAAGTAGTGGGGGACTCTAAAAAATCATCGTGGTAAAAAAAATTAGCTCTTTATATTGTCATTTGATTTGAAACTCTCTCCTATTATGGTAAATGTTGAGCCATATATAATATCGAGCACTTCTATTATGCTATATAGCATTGGTGCTTTAATGTATAACTTAAAGTTGTACCTTAACATTAAATGTATAAGTTTAGGTTGTACCATAAAGCAATTTGTATCATTATGTTATGGTACAACTTTACAACTTGAAGTTGTACCATCACATAAATGTACAAGCTCAAGTTGTACCATAAAAGAATTTGTCCCAAAAGTATAGGTACAATCTGAAGTTGTACCATAACGTAAATGTACAATTTTAAGTTGTACCATAAAAACAAAAACCTATAGCACCAATACTATATAGCATTGTAAAATTTCTCATATAATAACTCATTCCAACGTATTCATTTGAGATTGCTCCAAACTTTATATATACATTGGAAAGAAATATTTTGTGTAAATCACATTTAATCTGATATATTAACTAAAAAATATTTGTATTTGGATTTGAATGAAACAAATATGGACGGATTGAAAATAGTAGGGGAAATTGAAAAAAAAGAATGTGTGTTTTAGATGACACATTATTGAAATAAATAAAAATTAGAATACTATTTCAATTTAGACCGTTAGATCGGTGGGGGATAATACTAAGCAAAACGGGCAAAGAAAAAAATTAATTGAAACCAAAGAAATCTTTTTAAATTAGTGTTAATGATACCGAAGTGGTGGATGCATAATATGTTTCAAATTGTATGGGAAAAGGTGTTTATTATATATATATTATTTCATATAATAGATATAGAAACTGAAATTCGAGATGCAGTGTGGTCGTGGCGTCTCGAAATGCAGAAACAAAGAAAAGTTGGACGTAACACGTTCATTACAATGGCGTGAATTTCTTTTTTATTATTTTCTTAATTTTTAGAGAAAACAAAAACCCTCTTCGAATTCCCTATTATTCAATATATTCAGAGTTTGTGGTGGGCGTGTGTGTATTGGGGGAGGGAAAATGGTTTTCTCTTGCTTCAATTTCTTTCAACTGATCACCTCGTGAGCTCCATTCACTTTTTATAGTATTGAATTTCTCAAGTTTATCCGTCACTGTTTTAATTTTTTTAAACAATAATAATTGGTTTTGGTTTTGTCAAATTAAATATCGTGATGGAGTTTTGACTGCAGGGAGGGAAACGGTGTAAACTAGGAAGATGGGCACACGTGCAAGTTGAGAAATGGGATCAATTTTTGACCGTCTTCGTTTTTCACATCTTTGCTTACCACAACCACCACCGCCCCACCAAACCATATCCTCTTTCTTTACCTTCCTTACCCTCCTGGTTCAACATGGTAAAGTTACTGATTCACCTCATTGGGCGTGTATGTGAGGTATGAAGAAGAATAGAAGATGGATGGGTTGAAAGGTGAAACAGCTTTACTATTCTGCCTTGTCTTTGTATGCTGAAACTTATTTTGTTTGCGAAAATTTTGGTTTGTGTTTGTCTCGAGCTCGGCTCATTAATGAGCTAACGAGATCGACCCAACATTTAGCTCGCGGTATTGGCTAGAGTTTATGCACGATATCATTTAGTTCGTAATTTTTAATTGTACATGTCTATTAGTGATTTGTATATGAGCATTTTATGATACATAAGTTCTCTTTTAAATTATAAAAAAAATGAGACATATTTGGTAATGTGCTCAATTCTTAAACATCATATGTGGTGCGATATATAATCTAACAAACATGTGAGTTATCAACAAGCCAATGACAAGCTATTAATACGTTTACTCATAATAAGTTGCTAGTTGAGGTGGCTCGCTGGTCGCACTGCTAATCAGCTAGTACGTAGCTCAAAACGAACTAGCTTACAAGTTAAACTCAACAAGCCAACAAATCGAACTGGGTTCACGAAACTTACAAGCTGAACAAGACTTACCTCAAACTCTACTCTTTAGTAAACAAGCCTAGTATCAAACGAAACTTTTTTCAAACTGAATACAGAATCATTGTAAACCACTTGTCTCATTTGCAGTCCTACATAAACTTGGAGGTGGGTGTGAAAGAAAGGCCGAAGCTCCGCATACATAGATTCCTTCTTTCTTCAGTTCAGTGGTGCTTTTGCTTTGTGGGTTGGGACTTTGGGAGGGGAGTTTTCAATTTTCACCTCGTCCTCCACTTGGTCACCTGTTCCTAAATAAGTCATGGTTGGGGCCAGAAAATTTATTCACAATGCCTACTAACGAAATATTCCGAACCCTCAAACTGCGAGCATCGAAACAAAGAAATTTACACAATCAACATTTCACAGGGTCCAAGGATGGTAAAAAAAGAAAACCCCTTAGTAATATATATATTTTTTTTAATGAGCCAGTGCTCATTAATATTTTTCCTTTCATTAGGGTCTCGGAGTGAGGCTTACCTTGACTAGCTCTTAGTAATATTATTAATAGTAATTTTTTTTATAAAAGATAATCATTTATTGATTTGAGACATAAGTAAAGTTACATCCTGAAATTCAGTTAGATCTAAAAATCAAAGAATTGACACATAGTCGAGTACAAAGACAGGGTCTTTCTAGCCACCAAATGGACAACCCTATTGCTACGCCAACCTACAAATGGAACGCTAAACCCAGTATGAGTAGCAAAATAATGCACAAGCTCTTCGAGAATAGTTTGCAGTAAGATATTTTATATTGAAACTATGATTTACCCATTATCCAACCGTTTCATACAGCCTACCGGTTTAGCCAATAAGGTGAGGATAATATTTAATATTTTCAATTATTTAACTCATAACCGTAGTATAATGAGTGGGTGGTAGAGTCGTGTTGCAAATGGTCCGGTCCGGTCCGATCCGGTCACGTCTATGAAAAAGCACAACCCAACAAGCAAAGAGCAAAGCTAACTTGTGAGGTACCCTCTCCTTTTTCATCCTTTTTCTCTTGTCTACGGATAACAATTCTAGAATACATGGCTTATTTTAGCTTGTAATCATTACTTTGATTATTTAATTTATTATAAAAATGGTTTACATTACATAATAATTCATTTGAAACCATATGAAAAAGTATCTGTTTACAATATGTTTTTATTTTAAGTATTTCTAAAATTTAGTTGATTCAATTTATATGATGTTTTACGAGTAAAATATAAGATCTAAAAAGTAATGTGTAGTATAGGTAAGTAGCAAGATGTCGTGTTTATATTTTTGTAAAGCAAGAAAAAAAAAAAGGAATTATGGGAAAGTTATGAAATAATAATCATAATAAAGCCTTTAACGAAAGCAACCCACCACCAACTCTTTCCTCTTCTCCTTATCTAATGACTAATCGTTTACCCATCTGTCCACCTATCCTATGTCCTATCTCCAAGAAAGGGACACTTGGTGAGCAGCGATTGGTTGCTTTGCTTTGCTTATGAGTGGTGAAATGTGCAAACTAAACCAGATTCGTCGACGTTTTCATCTCATCTATGGACTAGCTTTTGCCCAACCCTTCACGAAACGCAGTCACTCCATCCCATTTCGTGATCCTTATCACCTCAAATGGTTATCATGGTAATTATCAAACAAAATAAGTTTAAATTCTATTAATCATGAAATACAATATCATAACCAAACCGTCCAAACTAATACAATATCATTAAGTGAAAAAAATTTCCGGTTAATGTATCAATTTGCAATTTATATAATGAATAACACATAACAATCCACATAATTATAGTTAATCCTTAATATAAATACATGTAACAAATACAATTATCTTACATTTGATTCTTAAGTCGTTATGTCAAGTATTAAGTATGTGTATATAATATATATTAGATATATGACTAATTACATAACTGGTTAATTTGGTTTGCTTGGTTATGAGTGTCTGAAACCAAACCAAACCACCTAAACCAAACAAGCTAAATTTTTTTAACCAAACCAAACCAATTATCCAAATTAACCAAACCAAATTAGCCAAATACTACTGGTTAAAACGATTACCACGATAACCACACCGTTGGAATACCTCTAATCGTTGATCATAAGGTTCAATAAAATATACTATAATACTGATAATAGTAAGGTAGGATTGTAGTAATAACAGTAAGTATTTTTCTGAAATGGGATGGTTGATTTTCAAGTTATATACTATACTACTGATAACGGTAAGGTAGGATTGTAGTAATAACAGTAAGTATTTATCTGAGATGGGATGGTTGATTTTCAACTTGAATTTATACACTAATAAGATTTAATTTTCATCTTCATATTGTCTTAAGATTAATTGCTTGAATTTGAGATTCATCCCATTGAGAACTTCACTTTGGTGTGGTATACCGACTTGCCGAGTAAGTACAGTACTGGAGCATTAGTCAATTTCATACAAATTATGACATATATGTTAGTAAACCGTATATGATTCATTATGAACCTTTTTTAAGAATTCGAGTTATTGAGATTAACTCGTTCTTGACATAATATCAAAGCCTTTTCTGACCGGGGAGTCTTTTGTTCGAATCTCGATGACCCCGTATGTTCCGTTAAACATATTGTGTCTGGACCTATGCAAACTTCAAGCTCATACATGGTGGTTTTCGTTTGAGGGGTGTGTGTTAGTAAACGTTATATGTTCCATAATTAAACCTCTTCAACAACTCGAATTATTGGGATCAACGAATTCTTAACAATATAAGGATATGTTTTCTAAATTTTAATAACTTCCAACTTCTGATTTAACCTGATATTTTTAGAGATTTTAAACTCTAATTATCATTGATAGTCACTATTTCTCACCAACTTTTGGTGAGGAGTCATACACCAAACTCGTAATAACATGTTACAACTTACAATACTCAAGACAATACAGGAAAAACAAATGAATAAGCACGTTTTTGGATTGAGATTAATGTGTACTACTCAAGTCAAGAGATCGATCATCGGCTTCCCATAAGAGAAGCATGGATGAACCCAACTACAACAGGATTCTTTTGCATCTTCAAAACTCAATTCTTACTCCTATTTTTTATAGATACTAGGTGGTGATGCCGCGCCTTGTCGCGGAGGGGAGATGACCTATGCGCATGTATTAAGTGGCCCGTTATAGTGTTTTGTTAGTACTATTGGTCTAAAATTATTTTTTTAGTTAGTAATATTGATTGAGAAGAGATATATGACAGTCAACATCCAATTTAAATTTTTTTGAAAATTTTGGCTAATAAATTATATTTACCTAAACCCTAGTAGACCCATCGATTATGGATAGGGTATGGGTGACGTATATATGGGTTTGGAAGTTAGTAGATGGATTTGGGTAGGGTATTTATATGTACATCCATAATCTAAATTTGTATGAGTTGGGTATGGATACCCATTCATTCCAGATGCTTTAATTACACATACAAAAATTAGACTGATATGTAGAACTTTAAAAGTTTAGGTACCAAAATATAATACACAAAACTTTTAGGTACTAAAATGTAATGTTCCATCAATATTTTGAGACTTAGATGCCAAAAAAATAAATTTAGTTTATAAATCTAAAGATTTATAAAGTTTAGGTACAAACTGGAACTCGCTTAAAATTCACATCTTCAAATCTCATAGTGGAAAATGACGACTTTCTAATGAGTAATAACCATATATATTTATTTTTAATTGGACTTGACATTGAGCTGAAAAAGTTAGTAGTCATGGTTCAATTATTAATTCTGTAGATTGTTGGTGAGTTGTGTATGAACTCGTTCATACTTGTGATTAGAATACATAGTATACTAATTAGGGTTACACGAAGAAGGAAAAGAAAGAAATAAAGAAAGGGTTATGGAAGGCGAGTGAAAATCGAAATGAAGAGGAAGTAGACGATGGAAGGTTTTCATCAATTCTTTTAGTTTGTTGTCAATACAACAATCAACCCTTTTCACCGTAGCAATTTATTGACACATGCTTATATAGATGTCGCATATTTCGTTACATGTAGTTAGTAGAAGTTTGTTTAGTACCTAGTAAATGTACTAAATGAGTTTATAAATTCGCTCTTGCTATATTATTGAGTCGTCTCTTTTTTATCATTTATTTAAAATATCACGTTATGAGCAAATATAAAAGGGTTGAGTCTTCTCCTACAGTTGAGTGATACAAATTCTTGTATTGTATAGACTAAATGTGTACTTTTAATTATGTTATGGTGGATTGGATTCACAGATTGGTTCAAAAGAATTAGTGGATTGGATTCATGGATACAAATGAAATTTAAACATTGACCAATATATATTTAAAAAATTCTAGGTACGAAAATCTCATAAAATTTAGATACCAAACATAATTGTTCAATGGTTTTAAATTAAAAATTAAATTTGGGTATCAAAATATAAAATGTACATTATAGTGACTAATTTGTGATTTAATTAAATTTGGAATATTAGGTACGAAAATTTCATAAAATTTAGATACCAAACACAATTCATAAAATTTAGATACCAAACATAATTGTTCAATGATTTTACATTAAAAATAAATTTGGAGTATTTAAATGTAAAATGTACATTATAGTAATTAAATTGTGATTTAATTAAATTTGAGGTATCAAAACGTAAATAAAATTAAATTTGGAGTATCTAAATATAAAATGTACATTATAGTAATTAAATTGTGATTTAATTAAATCTGAGGTATCAAAACGAAAATGATTATACAACAGTAACCCAACTTCATGTTTATATATATTGATTTGGCTGAGTTTGATTTTGTAATTGTTAGGAAAACAATTTAGCAATACTTTTGAAAAAAGACCAAATGTACAAAAAGTGCCAAGTGGTCCTTCTCTTCATCTTTCTTCCTTGCCATCTTCTCCTTTACACTTCCTTCTTTTCTTCTTCTCTGTTTTCGCCTTTCGCCTTTCTTTTTCTTTTTAGTTTTTACTTTTATGGGTCGCCTACCACCTAAAATACAATCCATCATCGGTTTGGGTCTTTGTATGTTGGCTTTTTTAGCAACAGAATCAATCAAGGAGAGTAGTAGCCAGTAGGTTAGGTTACCAATTTTTTTTTTTATCCCACTTATAATACATGATTTCAGAAGAACAAAAAAGAAGCATTTCTACTCATTATTAGCACTCTATTCCATTCTTTTATTAATCATATTTCCCCAGTTGTCAAACCGGTTTAAGTCATTAAGTCGGTCAAGCAAGAGGTTTGAGATTTAATGGTCTGATGGGGTCCGGCCGGTTTGAACTGTTTTAGGCGTTTTCAAAATATACATACAAATAAGGTAGTAATTAAAGATTTAATGACTGAAAGAAAAATATATCTTACATATATCTATTAAAAACTTATTTTCCACTAAATAAATCTACCTAACCTCCTTGACCCACCCACCATTTTCCTTCCTTCGTTCCTCTTCTTCTCTTCCCCCTCTCTTCTTCTCCCTCTTTAGGGGTCAGACCGGAGGGCTTTCTGGAGGCCGTTTTGAAGCTCAACTCGGGTTGGACCGGGTCCAACCGGGACTTCGATAAGGGTTTAACAACCTTGCGGCCCCCTCTCGAACGATTAATTAACCTATGCGCTGTCAATTAACTAGAGTCCACACCTACTTTAATTAATCATCATACAAGTCCAAGAAAAGTAAGCACTTCATCATAATGACGGAAGGAGAGAAAAAATCAAATCTTCCACTGTAAATTTCAACTTTTCTTGCCAGTAATATTTATTTCACTAATTAATGTTGCGACGAGCCCGAAAGCCCTCAACCAGGCAGGAACTATATGAGGAAAGGGAATCAAAGGTAATAATTGTGGCAGTAAAAAATGATGATGAAATCGATGAAGCAGTAAATAAGGGGCAGAGAGATTAGTAAATAGTGGCATGCATTTACCGGCCCTGAATTTCAGCTACCATCCATCTAGCTGAAGGACACATTTCAGGCTCAGACCTCACAGGCCAGATCGCTCGAGTTTAATGAAATTGGCAGTAGCAGTAACTTCAATTGCCACTTTTCCCCACGCCATTGAAAATGACGATTGACAACGGTAAAGACGATGGTAGCTTTTTTTTTTTTTTTTTACCGAAGGGTGCTCACAGTTCCATTGGTTCATCTGTGTGCTTACAACGCTCATAATCGTTCGATCGAGCTTTGGGTGTCTCATGACCATTCGACGAACACGGTGATACTTTTGTAAATAAAATGTCGCGTTTTCATCTTATGACTGCTCAACACTTAGTCGAATGACTGTGAATATATAGGATCGGAAGTTTGGTACCGGTATTTGAGATATATATACTGAATACCTTATCGAACTTGTCGAAATTTGATATTACCGAATACACGTATTATTTGTTGGGAATTACATTGACCGTTAATCAACGCTGTTGACAGTCCAGATTGACGCTCAAAACACGCGTCCGGCCAAACCAGTATGCATGGGGTATAGTTGAGAATAAATAGCAATTTCTAATATACACGGGCCAAAGTATACTATTTGAGTATAGTTTGGGCCAATTTGACGTATTAACCCTAGTTATATTGGATAATTAACAATAATGATAATGGTGCTCTCTCAAACACGTCATCTTCAGAAACAGTTACCTAGCTAGCTCATCAGTCATCATGGTGTGACCCTATTTCCTGATTTCTTCCTCTTTGGTGCTATATAATTGAAAGGATATGGCATATATGTGAGCGATTTTAAGTATACTAATCTATGGGCTCCTTTCATTACTTTCTTTATCCTGAACTATCTTGTGGCTGTAAAAATTCCAGGATTATAATTAGTTTGCAGTGACAAAAAGTTAAAAAGGACGAGCTCCTTCGTTCTTCTGTAATAATGTCTCTATTTTATTTTGGCTAAATTACACAGTTGGTCACTCGAATTACCTAAATCTTTCACGTTTGCCACCCGAATTACTTTTCTTTCTAATTAGCCACTAACTTTATGATTTGTTTCACAACTAGTCACCGACCGTTAGTCTCCGTTAAAATTTGTTAACGCCATCAAATTTTTAATGACGTGGCAAACGAAAGTGTTGACTAGACTGTTAACTTATGACATGTCAATAAATAATAATAAAATAATAATATTGGGAGGTATATTTGCTCCGCGACTATCGGATGGAATGATTCGCCCATGTGGTTCAGCAGCTTGACGGCCTCGGATCTGGACCCGGCGGATTTGGACTAGCTCAGATCGAAGCCGTATGAGAAGAATTTGTCCTAAGATGTGGTTATGAGGACCGAGCCTTTGGTGGCCTGGGATTTGGATTCAAGGAAAGAAGAGAGACGGTGGCGATTTAAACCCAGGCTGAGAGAAAGGTTATCGCAGTCGCCTGTCATCATTAGGACGGCGAAATCCCCGCGCCTCTCCACTCCAGCGTACACATCGTGGGCAACCCATTCTCCCCTGAAAACAAAGCTCGGAAAACAGAGCTTCGCCAGCCGGGTCCCGTCGAGGAAACAGAGCTCCGCCTCCCCACAAAAATACTGCAATCCTAGAAAAAACCCAAATATCGCAATCCCTAAACTAATCGAAATTGCCCCTTTGGTTTTTTATTTGAGGGGATTCTGGATATGCTGAGCGGTCGTGGCAGTAAAAATGACGACGAAATCAAGCGCTGAATGGAGGGGGGAGATCCGGGAGGGTTTTTTCTGCTGGGCTGAGAGGCGAGAAAGGAGTGGGCGTGGCCTCGTCAGTTCGTTTAATTCCTTGCGGAGGATCGTTGATGGAGGCGGGAGTTCATTCAGAGCGACGGCGGGATCTGTTTCTCTGATTCTTGACGGGAGTAACCGCTCCCTTCTCCCTCCAATCAAGATCCTCGGGAAAATTGCTTGTTGGGTGGATCGGCGCCGTGTTGGGGTCGAGCAACTAGTGGGGGAGCGGCTCTGGATATTGGGTTTTTCTGGGCTCGATTCTAAGGAGAAAGAAAATCTCATTTTGCTTTGAAGGTGGAACTCAGAGATGAGGAAAAGGTAGTAGAAGAAGAGCAGCCTGTTTTTTTTTTTTTTTTTTTTGTCAAAGAAGAGTAGCCCAGATAGTTGAGAGGGAGATGAAGAGTAGAGGAAGGAGGAAATGACGTGTAATAGTTTTTTATTTTTAATTTATTTAATTGACATGTCATTAAAGTGAGGGCCTAGTCAGCAGTTCCGTTTGCCACATCATCCAAAACTTGACGGTGTTAACGGAGTTTGACGGAGACTAACGGCCGGTGACTAATTGTGAAATGATTCGTAAATTTAGTGGCTAATAAGAAAGAAAATTAATTTGAGTGGCAAACGTGAAAGATTTAAGTAATTTAAGTGACCAAACATGTAATTTAGCCATTTTATTTTATTTAGATGTTGAAATAGATGTTGAACAATTATCTCTAGGGTTAATATATTTGTATGGTTCGAACTTTTTACAAATAAAATATCCTTGTCAATATTTTTATCTATAATATCGTGGCCTTAATTATGCATCAAAGTTACGAAATTGGTCAAACCCAAGATTTGACCGTTATCTTGAATGGTCAAATGCGTTGACTAATGATCCATGCGCCATGTCACTGCCAAGTTAAGACATACCACTTAAAAAATTAATTTTTTCCACCTATTACCATTTATCTTTTTTTATTCTGAACAAAAGAAGAAAAAAAAGGAACGCTCGTTTTTATTTAACAAAGATAAATGATAATAGGTGGGGAAAAAAACTAAATTTTTTAAGTGGTCTATGCTGATTTGGCATTGACGTGATGCGTTGACCGTTAGTCAACGCATTTGACCGTCTAAGATAACGGTCAAATCTCGAGTTTGGCCAATTTCGTAACTTTGATGCATAGTTGAGGCCACGATGTTATAGATCGAAAAGATTGGCCAGGATGTTTAATTTGTGAAAAGTCCGGTCATACAAATATACTAGCGTGGGCCCCGACCATTTGGCCGGAGGAAGGTGAGGTATGAAATTTGATAATGTAATGGGGTGTATAGCTTATTGTTGTATAGTTTTTTTTTGGGAAACACGTGATAAAAATAGTGAATTTTAGTAGGAAAGAGACATGAATGATGCAACGAATCAAAAATCAGCCTTATGAACCAAAATCCACCGCCTGTCCAGGGTTGAGCCCTGGGATTTGACGGCGGACTTAAAATGATCATTATCAATCAAGTACCTGTTACCTTGTGAAACAATATTGTTTCTGGTAATATGATGAGGTAGAGACAGTTTTATAGAAACCGAATTCCAGAAAATCGAATAAAAAATCGCCTATCTTGCCGGTTTTCGGAAAATGAGCATCTCACAATCGTTGCTAGCTATTACTCGGGGCGTTGGCCGATTAATTTGCTTTATAAAACTTTCATCTTCTCATCACTGTGTTTTCTGGTTTTTTGCCAAGCCATGATAAAATCTAAAGAAATCAAGAATGAACAACACGATTTGGGATAGGAACCACCGTTCTTGTATCCTTAGAAAATGATGGTAAAAACGGACTCACCTGTCAAACTGGTTTGGATTGAGATTTGTATCGGGTATCAGGGAACCATGTGATTATAAATTAGACTTGATTAAAACGGGCCAAAACTTGAAATTCAACCTGTTTGACCGACCCATGCCAAACTCTAATTATTCTTTACTTTTAAACTTTCTATTTGAAATAAAAAATAATGAAAGAAAAGAGATGACTGCAATTCGCCATTTTTTTTCTTTTTCCGTTGAATCAGTTCAATTCGCCATTTGCACATCACTGATTCGGGAATAAAACTATAGAATTCGAAAGGAAACTGAAAAGGTTTAGGATCGTTTTAATGTTAAAAATAACCAAATAGATCTTTCTGTTTAGTTTTTTACTAACAAATACCAAATGATTCCCTATAATATACACTATAACTTAATCATTATGATATCAAATAATTACATAATATATATTTGAAATGATAAAAATTGGATTAATTGGGTTGGTCGAGGTTGAACAGTTGAATAACTTTAAAATACATTATATTTTAGCCACTAAGATATAAAATAACAGCATAATATATATTATGCTAGAGAAAATAGCTTGTTTTAGAATGACAAACCCATGATGTTCATTTGTTTTACTTGATGGGCAAATCCCGTGTAGGCCAGACCCATTCAACTCTTTTATTTTATGGTTAGCGGTTAGCCCATTAGAATTCATGCATTAGTTTATTTTTAATTTTTTTTTCTTTTTAGCAATAAAAAGAGTATTGTTTTTGCCTTTTCATATATAGTTTACCACCACGGAGAAATAAAAGGACTTAAAGGAAAAAATTGACAGTCCTGGACCCGTTTAATCCGTATGTGTACGGTAAGTTGGCCCGTTCCACAGAGGAAAAAGAAAAAAAATTGACACTCCCTATTCTATCCTTCCTACAAACGCTCCTGGAGTAGGGAATTTGAAATGGGGAAGAGTTTTTTCTCTATGCGATTATATGTTTTTAATTTCAAAAGATACAATAAATGTACTTAGTGTGATTGGTTATGATCTTTGCTTTTCTTAAAAGTGGTCATGGTTCGAATCCTAGTAAGTGTCTTTTTTAATGAATAAAAAAAGTAATTGTGAAGACCATAATGTCCTTCCTACTTTCACTCTGGATGCAGGAAATTTGAAATGGGGCTTCAAGTTTTTTCATTTGGCTTTTATTTATTGTGTAGATTAACCTTTATCTCTATAAAGAGATTCAAGAAAAAAGGGTGGACTATATGTCACAAACGAGAATGAAAAGAACATATTTAAAGGCGTGACTGAATGTCTAGACCACTTTTTTTAAAATGTTATTTGCTACCACTATAAATTGTTGTTAGCAATCAGGCAAATCATCTTAGGAGTCCTTTCATTTGAAGTCCGAAAGCAACAATCTTTATGACTTCTGTGTTTGTGTTTTTGAGAAGGAAAACGGGAAGAATAAAATGAATGTTGAAACCCAATCTTCCAGCTGAAAGATTCGTTTATTGTGAGAAAACATCATTTCTCTTCTGAAGTGTTACGTCGTTTCACAAAACTCAAATTAAAATTAAATAGCACACTTTTCTCAAAACCAAATTTATAAATCATATGTACTTTCCTTCTCCCACCAATGTGGTATTTTCACACACTCTTTTGACTACTCTAACACTATCCATCCAAATTTCCTTCTCCTCCCATCTATACTCAGTATAGGTCATCATACAGATAACACCATCGAATCTGACCATTTCGCTGGGCCGTCTCTCTTATCTCCTTAGAGACCTGGTCCAACTCCACAAAACTCAAATTGGCCTTGAAATAGACATTTTATCAACTCGAATTATTTGACCCAGCTCCCTGTACTAAATTATACATTTGATAATGTTTGTGTAATATTTTGAGAGTAAGCATGAAATATTATTAACTATTTTCCCGTCTCTTCAAGGTTATAATAAGTTAATATCCACATGACACATGCGGCATAGTTTTATATACCCATTAGATTGGAAACAGGTAGTAATTACAAAAACTATTATCAAGTATAGATTTTGCCAACAGCTCAACCATAAACAATAATACAGGTCACCTGTGCCATAATAAACTAATAAACCCAAATAAAATGGTTGGATAGGGACCCTTTGCTTTATATGTGATTCAAACAATATTGTAATTAACATAAAAAGAACATCCCAAAACTATTGCATCTATACATACATACTCCCGTCTCACATTGAATCAAAGATTTTTTTTTTCCAGATTATGAATGTGATGCAATCTGTTCTGTTCGCTTCAACTTTGTCAAATAATCACAAAAACTATGTGTAAAGGAATCAAGCGACACATAATTATGTGGTTTATTGCGTTTAGAATGATCGACTCTAATTCACACAAACCTTCAAAGACTATTTTGTCATCCTCTAAATTTGATTTTATGCAACAATACAATTACATATCTGCCCACAATATTAACAAACTTAAGCTACCTATGCACCAAACAATAATAGGACACCCTGCGACTAGTGCTGCATTGGTTTTCATAGTATCAAAGTTAGATATATGATTCCCCCCAGAGGGGGAAAACTATATTATACGAGTTGTATGAGAATAACTAATCTCAAACATGGACGCTTCGATGGAAACAAAAGCAATTAGTCAAATGATTAGCTAATCGGTGATGGTGATCAGGTTCAGAGATCGCAACACTTAACCACACCTCATTCCTAATTAATGATAATAATAAAGTGGATTAAGATCAGTGTCAAACAAGCAAAGAATCGCTTCACGGGGCTGTTCATATAATAAAGAGCAATACATAATGTGACAAAATCTTTCTTGACAGCAAACGAAAATCAAAATTTGTGTCCAGATCTGACCTCCCCCAGCTAATTATGTTTATCCATAATCAATCATTCCTATAATACACAGAAGAATTTACTTGCAAGTTGTAACGCTGAGAAAGATCCTTACATTTATTTGATTTACATCAGACTTGAAAGTAATGGAGTCGACGACTGCCTTGGTCACTACGAAATTTAATGAATACTGTTTACATCTAAAATATAAATTTCTATCCATCTTGATGATAAATTTCGAGAACTGTAGGAGGTTTATCAAAAAATGATGGTAACTAATTAAACATATAGAGATGCGTGTTTATTATATTCACTAATTGATCTCGTATGTTATTATTAAGTTGTATTATATAACTCAAAACTCAGGAGAATCATACTGTGGACATGTTACAAAAAATTTCAAAACAACGCAACGTTGGTTTTGATGATTACGAAAAAAAATCGAGTTTGGCCAATTTCTATTTTGTAACTAGTGTGGAAGAATTTTCTGAGACTCATTTTGTAGTTATAATAGAATTATGCAAAGTAATTTGGAGACTTACTCCATATATAGTTATATCTTCTTCTTTTGGAAATCACTTTTTTTAGAGATATGCATTTTAAATATAAATAATTTATGAATTTTGAAGTGAATTGTAGTTTCGATAGAAGTTCGAGAAGAATAAGTAAAAATATATTTGTTTTGACCTGAACTTAAATTTTGAGGAAAAATTCGAGTAAAAAAATAACGAGAAACAAATGCACTTTATATAATACATTGAGGAAGTGCTAGTTTAAATATTCAAATATTACTCAGCTGGACAGCTAACTGTAAATAGGTGCGATTGCGATTGTTTAGTTGAAACATGACCTTTTTGGAGGGTAAACTCTAAAATCTCTAGGTTTAATTAACTTAATAATTAGGTAGTTGGTTTTAACTTTTAACGTTGTTAGATGTCAGTTGTCGACAGGAAGCCGAAGGGCATTTGAGAAGTGTGGCCTTCATTGGAGTTGGATGTGAAAAATTAGCATCATAGACAGACAGACAGCCCATGTTCTTTGTTGTAGGGAAGAGGAAATGGAAAGTGTTTTTCACAGATGAAAAGAAAAAGCAATCAGCAATAAGCAAAACGCCAAAAGAGCAATCATTTTCCCCCCTTCTGAACCAGAAAAAAGGAAATAAAGGCAGAAAAGTAGAAAACCCCCAAAATGTTTATCAAAACAGGATAACGGGTTTGAACAAAAAAAAAAAAAAAAAAAACAGGATAACGGGTTAGGTACATATTTGAGAACTATGGATGGACCATGTATAATAATTTGTACACTTATTAAAGTAGTACTAGAAATTTATATTTATGTCGACACCATCAAGTAGTATCAAATCAATACAGCAATATGTTGGAGATATAGAAAGCAATTGTATAGCATAACAGTTTTCTGGTTTGAGTTTTTAGATAAAATAATAATTAGAAAAGATTGAGTGTTTGTATAATATATTATTATAAATAAATTTCCATATTAGAGATAATTAAAATAAAATTATTAAGATACAAGTTATATTTTGGGCCTAACACTCTCTCCAATCCTCCAGCTAAACGTGGTATGCAAGCTTTTTATAGGCTCCAACCCATTTTTAGGCTTTCAAATTTGAGAGGATGCAAAATTTACTGCTAAATTGGGGAGGCAAATGAGTCGTGAATGGAACTTTGAGAGGGTTAGCAAATGAAAATGTCAAGGACAACTCGTTTGAATTAATAATAAAAAAAATATCAGCAAAATAACAACTATCTTTTTTGAATTTGTCGTTATGTATGAATAAAAAATACATAGAAAAATATATTTTCAAAAGTAATGACGAATTATAAAAACCAGAAATTAAAAAATTTAATTAACATGTATATAACTATAGTTTATGTTAAAATGATATAATAAAAAATTGAAATACTAAATTTGGGAGACTTTTACTTTTTTTTTTGACGAAACGATCACTTGCATTAACAAGAAAACCAAGTTACATATGACCAAGCTCCAATCGGAGCCAAGCATGAAAATCAAACTCATTACAATCCGTAGGAAACAAAGACAGGGCTTTCTGAGCCACCAGATGGGCTACCCAATTGTTCTCCCTACCCACAAACATGATCCTGAACCCTGGCACTGCACTGCCGAAAGGAGATGCCGAATTTCCTCAAAAATGGCCCCCCAGAAGCATCAGCAACACCCCCAGCGTTGACCTTATCAATAACCACCTTCGCATCTCCCTCCAGCAAAACCGTCTCCAATCCCCAACGCTGGCACCACCTGATGGCATCCCGAAGCGTAGATAACTCCGCCAACATTGGGCTCTGGAGACCCCTGTAAGATACCCCCCGAACTGCCAACACCATCCCTGCCGCATCACGCAGAACCATCCCTCCAGCTGCATGTGACCCCTCCCGGACCGCACCATCAAAGGAACAGATAGTACCGAACGGAGCCCTCTGACTAGCCGGAACACCCACATTATGCGCCAGAACCTGTGAGGCACCACCTCTCCCCCCTTCTTACGGAACCTGTAGCCACTCATTCACCTGAAAAAGAAACTCCTGTCGAAGAATAGATGGCAGGGTCTGCATCCCCTCAAATGCTACCGAGTTGCGACCCTTCCAAATTCTCCACAAACAGCAAACCAACCGCACAACCCGGGAAGGCGAAGCATCGCGATCCAGGAATCGCCGGAAAAAAATATTAAAACTCCCCGTGGGCAGTGTGTCCAACTCAGCGGCCAGCCCCGCCGCTTCCCACAACCCGCGCGCCACTCGGCAATGCAAGAAGAGATGTTCAGTCGACTCCTCGCTCGCCCAACAAACCGGGCATCGAGCAAGAACCAACACCTTCTTCTCCCGCAATGCCTCCATAGTTGGCAAAATTCTCTGCAGGATTTCCCACACAAAAAACTTGAGCTTAGGCTGAATTGGTAACCCCCACACTCTTATCCATAATCCCCGATCCATCGTGCTACAATCCGGCTTACCCACCCATGTTTTTTGGGAAAGCCTCTCCGCCAATCGATACCCGGACTTCACCGTATAACTCCCCGAGGAATCCTCCCTCCAAACAAGCCTATCCGGCATGGGTTCTCTTGGAGGAGGGATCTGCAGAATAGCTCTGACCGTCGCCGGGGTAAAAACCTCATCTAAACAATGCCGGCACCACTCCCCGGTATCCGGATCCACCAAATCCGCCACCCTCTCATTACCCTCCACCGGAGCATCTGCTCGCAAGTCAGGGGGGGACGGATGCAACTTCGGAATCCACCCCTCGGACATTAGCGGAATATTCTCACCGGATCCCACCTGCCAGGCCATCCCCTGTCGAAGTAACTGGCATCCAAAGAGCACGCCCTGCCAGCCCCAAGAAGGCCGAGACCTCGCCGAGGCTGTGAACATGGTCCCCTGCGGAAAATACTTTGCTTTATAAATCTGCGCCAGCAAAGACTTCGGCTCCGAATAAACGCGCCATGCCACTTTCGCCAACAGGGCTTGATTGAACAGCTCAAATCTCCGAAAGCCCAATCCTCCCGCATGCTTACTCCGACAAAGCTTCTTCCATGATATCCAATGGCTTTTAGGTCGCCCCTCAACAAACCCCCACCAAAACCGAGCCATATGCCCATCCAATTTCCTACACGAAGTAGCTGGGATCTTGAAACACGCCATCGCATGTACCGGCAAAGCAGTCGCTACCGATTTTAGCAGGGTCTCCTTAGCCGCCATGGATAAATGCTTCTGTTTCCAACCCTGAATCCTTTGCAGAAGCTTTTCCTCTAAGAACCGGAAGGTTTCTGCCTTTGACCGAGCAACTAGGGATGGAAGCCCCAAGTACTTATCTTGGGTCCCAATCGCCCCTACCCTCAGTATCCCTGCCATTTCCGATCTCTCCTCTGCTAGGACATTAGCACTAAAGCAGACAGCAGATTTAGAAAGATTCACCTTCTGTCCACTCAGCGCCTCATACTCTGTCAACACACTGAGGAGGTCATTGCATCTTTGAGACGGCGCTCTAATAAACAAGTAAGAGTCATCCGCAAAAAACAGATGAGATACCCGCGGGGCCCGCGGGCTCACACGAATACCTTCAATTTTTCGCCTCTCACTTGCCTGGCGAAGCAAAGCTGCAAAACCCTCCGTACACAGGACAAAGAGTAATGGGGACAACGGGTCACCCTGCCTCAACCCCCTGGAGGAGCGGAAGAAACCCGAAGGCCTCCCATTCATCATGACCGAGAAACTAGCAGACGAAACACATTCCCTAATCCAACTAATCCATAATGGGCTAAAACCCAATTTCTTTAAGATCGCCAGTAAGAACGGCCACTCTACTCTATCATAGGCCTTTTCCATATCAACCTTCAGAGCCAAGTACCCATTCTTACCTTTCTTCTTAATTTTCAAATAGTGCATGATCTCATGACCAATAAGAACATTATCGACAATTTGCCGTTCCCGGATGAAAGCATTCTGACCAGGTGAAACAATATTGGGAGACTTTTACTTTGGAGTAAAAAGTTGATTTTTTAATTTGGAGAGGTAAAAATCCATCTTCAGCTGTATTTGAGTATTTTACACACTTGGGTTGGATTGATCCAAGTCCATAAACTTTGCAAAACCTTCTGACAGCGTGTGGACCTCGGCCCGGAACTGCTAGCGGAAAATCTAACTCGCAGCCCAATTAAATTAAAGACCCTGGGAGTCCGCCCGCATCTAGTGATCTTCCATTGCTTGAAGCTCCCTCGGAGGCTGAAGTTGCGGATCACCGGAGCGAATGAACCTGAGTTGAAGCGACAACACGTTGGAGAGATACCACTTATAGTCACTTCTATCCAGTGGCAGATTCAGAAAATTTTTACAGGGGTATCCTCTTCAAAAATTAAATTTAATTAAATAATAAATTAAATAATTCATATATTAAAAATATCATACGTGTATAAATTTTTTTATTAAAATTCATGATGTGTTTTCATATTTTGAAAAAATAATATAAAATAAACTCCGTGTCTGCACTGTTCAAAAAAAAAAAAATCTACATATCCTACTAGACAATACTTCACGAACTTATCATATATTCGATTTCTAAACTTGTTCTTAATGCAGCTCAAAGTAGAAAAGACTCTCTCAACACTTGCCGTGTAACCATAAAATCAATTCAAAATTAAGGGTAGCGTGTACGTAGTTTAATTATTAAGTATTGAAAATAGTTGGGGATAAAGAAATAGCGTTTTACTGTTGCATGATGTTTAAAATAGAATAAAAAATGAGTAGCAACATAATTAGAATATGTTTGATAATAGTAGTGTCCTATGTTGGAATAACACGGACTACCACTTATATTTTGTTAATCATAAGCAAACTATTATCGAGGATAGGATAATCATTTTTTCAAATGTTAGGGTGTCCCGAATCACCAATTATATTTTGTATACCCATACGAAATTATTACCGAAGGTTGGATAATCGTTTTCCCAAATTTTAGGGGGTGTCCCGAGACACCTCTAGAGGTCCATGTATCCGCCCCTGCTTCCATCCAATACTTTAACGGTGTTATCTAACAACCTGACTAGACAAACGGAAATGCTGATTTGTCGATATTTGATCATCAACACTGCCACGTAGATTAATAAAAAATAAATGAAAACTAAAAACTAAAAATAAATGAAAATAAATTTAATAAACCTCCAAACTCTGCGAAAATCCATTTCTCTCCCTCCAATCTTCCCTAAGATCTCTCTTCCTCTTGATCTTCTCGACATTACCTTCCTCCATCAAAACACTAAAAATAGTGAGAACCCCCAAACCCGAAATCAACCAAAAACCGTAAAAGACAATCGGCATGTAAACCTAGAAGAGGCGTTTCCGTCACTGCTACCGTCGTCGTCGTCCCTGTTACTGCTGATGGCCATCAACCATCGTCGCTACTTCGATTCCAGTTCGTCGGCGCCCAATCGGAGTCCATATATGTTCTTGTGGTTTGAATCTTCTCCTCTACTCCTCAGGCGAACACGACTGAGGGTTTGGTTCAAACGCCGCCATTAACATGGGTTTGATGGGCATTGGGAGATTGCCGATTGGAGGGTTGTTGCAAGGATGCATTGGGATTGTCGATTGGAGGTCTGCTGCGATGATGGGGATTTGTCGAATCTGGATCGACACATAGGGGATTGTGAAATAAGACATGGGACTGTCGATTGGAAGGAGTGGAGGGAGAGAAAAGCAAAGAGGTATTCTTCTTCAGTTAACGATCTGAGCAGAAAGACGACGATGGTTGGCGACGAAATCCTCCACCGAAGCAGATGAAGCTAAAGCGAAAGAGCAGGGGAAGAACGATCGAGAAACCGGATTTCATCAGTGGTCGGGTAGATGAAATCCGACATGGTCCTCGATTTTTGAGGATCTTTTTTTTTGTTTTTTGCCATCCTTTTGGGATTATGATATAAAGAATTTTTTAAAAAAAAATTAAATCATGACATGGCGTCTACGTGGCAAGTTTGGTCTAGTTGTCACTGACGTGTGCGTTGAGGTGACATCTTATTCATCAAAATGTTAATGTAACTGACGGAAACTCTAACGCCGTTAAAGTTTGTTACGGTTTGTCACGAAACTTTCAAAATTCTGGTTATTTGTGGTATTTCTTCAATTTTGACTATTATTGGTACAAGCGCGAAAGTTTTGGTTATACAAGTGTATATTGCCTACTTTTTATATGTCTTTGCAAGTTTGTTTTAATGGATAATTATCAGTGGTTGTGTTTGTTTATTTAAGTTGTGAGGATGTTGTTCGTAGGCAGCAATTTAGACGTCTTATTCGCTATCGCATGTTCTCTTATTGCAGTTCCTTATACTATTGCAGTTCCTTAATGATTTTAATGTTCTCCGGGCCTCGTTTTACATGGACCAACAGACACTCAATCTCTACGTTTATCCATAGCAGGTTGGATAGGTTCCTTTTTTTTCCCGCGGGTTGGGTGAATTGCTGGCCTGCGGGTACGTTTGAGCATCTCTTCGATCAAGGTAGTGATCATAGAGCGATTATCTTCCGTTGGTCTGTTCCATATCCATATGTTAAGCCCTTTTCATGTTTGATGCACGTTAGGGGCCCAATGAAGAAGTTTTGCATATTATGGAGTCGACTTGGAATGTTCCAATTCGTGCCTCTCCTTTTTCCAACTTTGGTCATGGATGAAAGTTGTCCGTCATAATAATAATAATAATTATTATATATATTATGAAAAGGCCAAGTAAATAAAAAGTTAAATCACTATTCAGTACGAAAAAATCTCCCAAGCCATTGTTATTAATTGTGCAGACTTCAATTACACAAAATCTTCCTTATTGTTATATTCTTGTGAAAACAGAGGTTTTTTTTAGCTGTGTGTACTGTTCATTAGGGAAATTTATTGCACATACCCAATTTCGTCATAAGCTCTTTGTTATTTCACTATTTTAAGATTTCATAAAATGAGTTAGTTTTATATAGTAGTTTAATTAAATATGATACTTTCTAATTATATAATTAGACCACATATTATGGGAGATTTATGCAATAACATTCTATTACAGTTACATGATAAGCTCTTTGTTATTTGTGCTACTTAGATTATGTAAAATTAGTTATTTTTGTATCACAGTTTAATTGCATGTGATACTTTCTAATTTTATTATTAGACCATGAATTATGGGAGATTTATGAATAACATTCTATAACAGTTAAGTAAATTACAAATACATTATCTAAAAGTTATGGATGAATTGTACACGAGCCTTACACAATGATCAAGACACTACGTAAATTTTATGGAGATATATTTATTTTTTATGTAGACATATCACATATGACGTATGTCTTTTTCAATGGTTAAGACAATGCCTAAAATTTATTTGCGTACCTTTCTGCAATAATTTAATAATTATATGATTATAATAAAATTATTAAATAAGTAGATGAATTATAAATATAATTAGTTTCTTACCGCCGTGAAGCGTGGGCCAAAAAACTAGTATTTTTTATTGGGCTAAACGTGGCATGACAAATTCTGCTAGGAGGATCCGAGAATTACATGCAGAATCTCAAAGGGCCAGGGATGTCACGCCGGTGGATTGGCTGCGTCCTGGGCTGCTAAGGAGATGTATTGGAGGCAACGTTCAAGAGTTAGCTGGTTAATGGAGGGAGAGGAATTCTAACTATTTCCACACTGTTACTCGTGCTCGAAGGTGTCAGAATATGATCGAAGGACTGTTTAATCAAGCTTGGCAGTGGGTATCCGATGAGGATGGTAAGCAATAGGTTTTGGTTGACTATTACAAGAATATATTTTTGAGTGGAAGGTTGGATGATGGTTTTCCGTAAGAGTTGAACATAGGGTACACACTTTGCCCATTGCTCGCCTGGTCTTAAGGGAAATGAATGACAGGCTCACAGCTCCAGTTACTCCATCGAAGATTAAAGATACGATTTTTCACATGGAAGCCTTTAAAACGCCAGGTTTGGATGGGTTCACGGGTTGCGTCTTTCGATCCTTTTGGCATATAGTTGGTAAAGTGCCATCAAGGCAATCTCCTACTTCTTTACTTCGGGTAAGCTTCTTATGAATTTTAACCATACTTGGTTAACTTTAATCCCAAAGGTGGATTTGGTGGATCAAGTGTCACAATTGCGACCTATTAGCTTATGTCAGTTGCTCTACAAAGTGATCACCAAAATTATGACGAGTCGTTTGGGTACGATTTTTCCAAACTTGGTCTCTCCAGAGCAGAATGGCTTTGTTAAGGAATGACGGATTGTTGACAATGTCCTCATCGCGCATGAGTTGATGCATTATGTTCATCATAAAAAACAAGGTCGAGCAAGGTTCATGGCTCTCAAACTAGATATGGAGAAGGCATACGATTGTATTGAGTGGCCTTTTCTCTTCTCCATACTCCGGAAATTGGGTTTTGCTCCAGAATGGGTACATTGGGTGAAAGAATGTGTTTGCGCCGCCTCTTTTTTTTTAATCCTGGTCAATGGTAAGCCTTCCGGTTTCTTCTCCTCTTATTCGAGGACTTCGCCAAGGGGATCTTTTGTCTCCTTTGATGTTTGCGTTGTGTCCGAAGGGTTTACTGCCATGATTAAAGAAATGTTTGACAGCCATGAGCTGCAGAAATGTTGTGTTCATGTCCCTTGGTTTCTCATATTCTTTTTGCATATGATTCTTTTTTATTTCTTCGAGCTTTTCGCCGGGACGTGCAAAATCTATGAAGCCTTTTACATGAGTACGAGGATATCAGTGGCCAACGAGTGAACTTGACCAAATCGGTTGCCTTTTTTAGTCCGAACATGGATGCTCATGAGCAAAATTCTATGGGGGCTTCTTTGGGAGTGGGATCAATTGGATTGTTAGACAGGTATTTGGGGCTTCCCTCTCTGATTCATCAGTCGAAGAAGGAGACATTCCAATTCATTGAAGAAAAGTTTATGTCGGTTTTACAAGGTTGGAAGCTTTGTACATTATCCATAGCTGCTCGAGAAGTACTATTGAAGGCTGTGGCGGCAACACTTCCAATTTATGCTATGTCCTACTTTATGCTCCCATTGGATTTGATTCCTCGGTTGAATCCCCATATGGCTCGTTGTTTGTGGGGAGAAACTGCATGTCAAAAAAGAATCCATTGGATTGCTTGGAAGACTCTCTGTGCCAACAAGTTTCATGAGTTTGGTTGTTTCAACCAAGCTTTGCTAGCCAAAGTTTCCTAGCGAATTCTTATGGAACTCTCCAAGCTTTTAGCGCGAATTTCAAAGGTTAAGTATTTCTCACAGAACAATTTTATGGAAGCACAACCTGGTGCCAATCCGTCTTGGGGTTGGAAAAGCATTCTTCATGGCCGCGCTTTGATTTTGTCCGGTTTGCGCTGGAATATCGGCAGCGGTCTTTCTATCCAAGTGTTCTAAGATGCTTGGCTTCCTACTAGTTCGCCATTAGCACCCATTCCGCACGCTGGTGCTCCACATTCATCCTCTTTTGTATCGGCCCTGATTGACCATGATCTCACTCTTGGAACATGCCGGCTCTACAGCTATTCTTTGATCCATCAAACATTAAGACCATTACTTCTATTTTGCTGCCTCATCTTTCTGTTCTTGATTCCTTGATCTGGCATTACGATCCTTCAGATGTGTTCCAGGTAAAGTCTGCTTATCACCTTGCTTTTTATATTTCCCGAAGGATGAGAGGTCTTTCACGCGCTAATCAGGTAGACATTGGGATTTGACGCTGGTTATGGAGTTTGAATTTACCCCCAAAACTAATATTTTTCATGTGGCAATGTCTTAATCGTGTCCTTCCGACAAGAGAAGCCTTTGCTCTTCAAGGGCTTGACATTCTATCAATATGTCCGGTTTGAGGCAGGAAGGTTGAATCTTTAGAACATTTGTTCTTCAATTGCTCTTTTGCTCGTCGGTTGTGGGGGCTGGTTGGATTTCACCAACAGTTGAATTCTTGAGATAAAAGGTCTTTTGCGGGTATGGTCCGAGTTCTGGCATATTTGGAAGAATAGGTGTTTTGCTCTCTTTGACCATCTTCAGGTGCGAGTTGAGACCATGACGGCGGAGTGGTATCACCAAGTTTGGGAGTTTGACACAGTTGTATTGTCTGCACCGGTTGCAAGGCAACAACAAATTCATCCTCTTATACCTCCAAGAACTGTGGATTCTATTTCAATTGATCAGTTTCAAGCTTCTTTTTGATGGGGCAGTGCAGACAGACTGATGCGGATCAACGGCGTATGTGATTGCAGATGGACGACTCTATCCTCTATTGGCGGCAACTTCAGTTTATCAGGGGATCAATGATCCTGTTGTTATTGGAAACCTTGGCATTAAGAGATTACTTACAGGCTTGTCGGGCTCGTGCTTTGACTAATGTGTGCATAGTGGGTGACGCTAAAGTGCTCATTGACAAATGCTTAGCTCGGGATTTCAATGATGTTAAGGTTGGTTCAATTCTTTGGGAAATTGGTAGTTTGATGGATGTGCCTCAAAGGGATTTTGTCGTTAAGTTTGTTGGTCGTCAATGTAATAGGGTGGCTCATTTAGTGGCCAAGAAGTCTCTGAGTTTGTCGCGTCGGTTTCTAACGAGGTTTGACTATGTTTCATGCCATTGTTCCTTGTAAATTATCTTTTTAGGGATCTTATCTTTCCTCTCTTTTGAGAGTGATTGAATGACAAAGATAAATGATGGTTTAGTATACTTAGCATAATTCAGCAACAAGAGAAATCATTAAATTAATGTTTGAAAACAATGATGAAAAACACCATAAACTATAATACAAACCAAGTTATTACGACTAGGTCCAAAGTAAGAATAGTTAAGTTGTTTTAAAATTTTACATAACTCCTTACTAAAGGATACATATCTATAGGACATGTCTACCTTCAATGATCCTTGATGAAATGCTACTTGCATGTTATTACGATGTTTATGTTTGAAAAAAAGATAACATAATCAGTATGTTATTTTGGAAGGGGAAGAGGTGTATATGGCTTAAATATTTCTATTTTCATTTGATTTTTCAAGCCTTCCACTTGATGCGAACAACTGTGAAGTATCTTACAAAAGTCAGCTTGTGTTGGAAAAAGGCTCACAAGAGAGATGTTATTCAAACAACCAAAAATGTATTTTTATGATTGTCATAAGAATCGTTTCAAAGAAAATGTTATGCACACCTTAGACAACAAAGGTTGTCTGATTGTATAATAAGGCAATTAATTTGACTACAATCCATCCAAAATAAAATTTTTCTTATTTTAAAATTTTAAATTTATAATGTATATCATCTTTAAGTTGTCGCTGGGGCTTTTAATACTACTGGAGAAGTTAAGAAAAGTTACCGTGCCAAAATCATTGAGAAGATCCTCGTTATTTTGTACGTAGTGGTGGATTTTTTGTAGTTCTATCGGACTCCTTGAAATTGTATTGTGAAAGACATAAGTAAATTTACGACCTTTACATACCTCTCATGAAAATAGTGGTTTAGTTTACTTAGCATAATTCAACAACAAGATAAATAATTAAATTAGTGTTTGAAAACAATGATGAAAAACACTATAAAATATAATACTTACCCAAGTTATTGCGACTAGATCCAAAATAAGAATAGTTAAGTTGTTTTAAAATCTTACAGAACTCCTACAAAAAAAAAAATCTTACAGAACTCCTTACTTAGGGATACATCTATATAGGACACGTCTATCTTCAGTAATACCTAATCAAATGCTACTTGCATGTTATTACAATGTTTATGTTAGAAAATAAGATAATATAATCAGTAAGTTATTTAGGAAGAGGAGAGGAGTATGTGGCTTAAATGTTTCTATTTTTCAAATAAAAAATACTGAAAAAGCGTAGAATTTTGTATTTTTGTACTCTTTCATAATATAAAAAGTATTAAGAGCCTTCTAGAGTGAAAACAAAAAGGTTTTATTTTATTTTCCAAGCCTTCCACTTGATGCCCACAACTGTGATTAGGGATGGCAATTTACCCACCCATGGGTATTTTTGCCCAAACCCAATTATACCCATCTATATGGGTTGGGTATGGATTTATTTTATATGGGTTTGGATAGTATTTGGATAGGTAGAGTTGGGTTTGGATTTTGTTTTCAATTTGAAAATGGGTATGGGTTGAGTATGGGTACCCATCACTTTGGGCCTGCTTGTAAATGTTTTGTTTTTAGGTACTAAATTGTAAAACAAAATTTTGAAGGTATTAAAATATAATTTTCTGTACATGATGCTGGACCTGTTTATATCTCCTTATAAAATTCAGGTACTGAAAATGTAATTTGGGCTACATCGTATTCTAACTCTTCCTCTGCTGCTTCGACAATCGACGGCGGCGGTGCCCCTTTTTCAACTGACAAGCGACAACTTCAGTCACCCTACTGCCGCCGATGGGCTGTACTCCGATTGGTGGGTGGTGGGGATGTTACCCGGCGGCGTGGCTCCGACAGCCGTCCTTCTTCAAAAGTCGAACACGAATGTAGAGGAAGCGGAACAATCTCGTCTCATACGAGAGCATCAAGGAGGTGAATCTCTCGTTCGACGTCTGGGACCTCGTTGCCAAGTCTCTCAGCGGCGGGGCCACCGTGATTTTTGCCTTTGCGAAGCTCCCGGCGGGCACCGATCGAGTCAACCACTTTCGACAGGTCGGCGCGACGGTTACCTTGATGCTCCAGCGGCCGTCCTTCCTCAAAAGTCAGCTTCTTTGAAGAATCACAACAAATGGGTGAGACGTAGAGTGTACCAAGTTGTCAAAACTGGGAAAGCAACGCAAGTCAATGGCATCATACATCAATTGATGGAGGAAGGAATCAGGAAAGAGCAAACACATGGTACAAACTGTAGTATACTATCATGGGCAGCTAATGAAGACACAAGACACTGCAATATATGTGCTGTCATATTTTCAGACACTAGACACTCGAACTAAAAAGGATAGCCAGAAACAAATGCTGCAAAGGAAGCAAATGAGTATGGAAAGTTGATAATTACTCCAACCCAGGGAATACATTGAGCCCAAAAAATCATCTGTCATAGACATGACAGCAAAGCTGAATCATGAGCAAAGGTGTAGCAAAAAGGCAAGCCCAAAAAATGAGATACTCTGTACAAGTGCAACAGGGTGTAGTAAAGAGAGGAAAGTGGAGAAAATGAAGAGTATATAAGAATGCAATAACTTCATTACATAATCAACTGAAATGAGATATTCTGTTTTGGAATCCACTGAAATGAGATACTTTGTTTTGAACAATAACTTCATTACATAAACAAAGCATGTCAATATTAGTAAGAGGAAAATGCCACCTCCAATGAACACTCTAAATCAGTATAGTTAAAAGAACTATTATCTGAATAATTAAAACACTCTAAATTCATACAGCAGAAGCAACCAATAGAACCATTCAGTTATGATATAAACAGAGCAACAACAAGAAGACACACTAGGATGGTCTTGATTACTACCCTCGTGATTCATTGATAGACTATCATCATTCATTTCTGAAGCCATGTTTCCCTAGAAATACAAAGCAAACAACAAGCAATCATTCAAACATTCCCATTCAGATAGCATCAAAGAAAACATTTCTCAATCCTCCATCCCTGCTGTTCACAAACCCACAAAATGAAATTAAAAAGGGAAGTCTCGAGTATTCCACAATCACACAAAAACTCAGAAGGTGTAAGTGCCAAGGGTTACTAGACCCATTAGATTAGATGATCATAAGAACAGGACCTGGGTTTTGCAACCCAGAAAACAGGACTACTGGAAGACAAAAGGACAAGTAAAAAAGGGAAAGCTAGTGGAAAAGGAAAGGTATAAACAGAATCAAAATGAGTGCTTCCAAGCACAGACCTTGATTCTTTTGGCTTGCTGTAATTGCATTCATGGCTAGAAGAAACAGGTGATCAGACTTCTAGTAGATAGCTAGCTAGTGGGAATCACATTTTAACATTAAACTTTCATTCGAGCTAAAAATCAATCACAGATCAGACCCAATGCACAACTAAGACCCATTCAGAAACCCTATCCCCTAAACAGAGTTCTCATAATACCCAGTTCAAAAACTTAGGGTAAGATGAATAATACCTGGATCCTGGCGGAATGGGCTTCTCGTGGTCTCGAGATCGAAAGGGAGAGAATGAGTAGGTGATTCGCGAAGCTGTTGGCGATCTTGTGAGGGCGGGCGCTCAAACCCTCTTGCTCTCCGCAATCCGACCGATTGAAAAAGAGAAACAGGTGTCTTGAGATCGAGAGGGAGAGGAAGAGCCGGCGAATCGCGAAACCGTCGGCGATGTTGAGGGGGTGGGCGACGAGGCGAAGCGACCAGACGTCCAGACCCTCTTGCTCTCCTGAATCCGACTGATTGAAGAAGAGAAAACTTGGTTCTCGTGATAGAGAGGGATAGGAGGAGCTGGCGAGTCGTGAAGCCGTCGGCGGTGTTGAGGAAGCCGACGATGGGGCGAAGCGACCTGATCGTCTTGCTCCTCGGAATCCGATCGATCGGAGAAGTGGGAACGGAAAGCTGGCGTCACGAGATGGAGAGAGAGAGAGGAAGAGGTGGCCGTGGAGATGCTTTTTTTTTTCTTTTTAGTTTAATTACTTGGGTTTGGGTTTTTTAACCCAAATTCTTGGGTAAAACCCAACTGGACCCAACATTATGGGTATGGGTGTTGACCCATTAGATTTTACCCATTTGTATTTTACTTGGGTTGCATACCTGACCCACCTGGGTTGGATATTTAATACCCAATGGGCATGGGTAATTCTGCCATCCCTAACTGTGATGTATCTTACAAAAGTCAGCTTGTGTTGGAAGAAGTCTCACGAGAAAGAGGTCTTTCAAACTACAAAAACTGTGTTTGATGCTTGTTATATGAATCGTTTCCAAGAAGATGTTACGTATTGGGTTCTCTAATTGCATAATAAGATAATTAATCCGACTAAAATCCATCCATAATAAATTTTGTCTTATTCTAGAATTTTAAATTTATAATGTGTCTCATCTTGAAGCTGTCGACGAGGCTTTTAATACTACTGAAGAAGTTAAAAAAATTTATCGTGCCAAGATCATTGAGAAGATCCTCGTTATTCTGTACGTAATGGTGGATGTTCTTATATTTCCATCGGACTCCTTGAACTTGTATTATGAAAGTTATCAGTAAATTTACCACATCTACATACCTCTCATGAAAATGTTGGTCCAATATATTTAGTGTAATTCAATAACAGGATAATTCATTCAATTAATGTTTGAAAACAATGACGAAAAACCCCATAAACTACAATACTAACCATGTCATTTCGACTAGGTCCAAAGTAAGAATAATTAAATTGCTTTGCTTGCATTTATCATAATATTTAGGGAGGGGGGGGGGGGAGTATTTGGCTTAAATGTTTCTATTTTCATATGATTTTCCAAGCCTTCTACTTGATGCCAACAACTGTGAAGTATCTTACAAAAGTCAGCTTGTGTTGGAAGAAGTCTAACGAAAGAGAGGTCTTTCAAACTACAAAAAACTGTGTTTGATGCTTGTTATATGAACCATTTCAAAGAAGATATTATGTACGCCTTTGGGGGTTCTTTAATTGTATAATAAGATAATTAATCCGACTACAATCCATCCATAATAAATTTTGTCTCATTCTAAAATTTTAAATTTATAATGTGTATCATCTTGAAGCTGTCGACGGAGCTTTTAATACTGCTGGAGAAGTTAAGAAAAATTTATCGTGCCAAAATAATTGAGAATATCCTTGTTATTCTGTACGTAATGGTGGATGTTCTTATATTTCCATCGGACTCCTTGAAATTGTATTATGAAAGTTATCATTAAATTTACCATATCTACATACCTCTCATGAAAATGTTGGTTTAGTATACTTAAGTGTAATTCAACAACAGGATAAATTATTAAATTAATGTTTGAAAACAATGATGAAAAACACCATAAACTACAATACTAACCATGTCATTTCTACTAGGTCCAAAATCAGAATAGTTAACTTGTTTTGAAATTTTACAGAATTTCATACTGAGGGATGCATCTCTATAGAACACGTTTGCTTTCAATAATCCTTGATGAAATGCTACTTGCATGATATTACAATATTTATGTTAGAAAAGAAGATAATTTAATCAATAAGTTATTTAGTAAGGGGGAGTAGAATACGTGGCTTAAATGTTTCTATTTTCATTTGATTTTTGAAGCCTTTCACTTGATGGCCACACCTATGAAGTATCTTACAAAAGTGAGTCTGTGTTGGAAAAAGGCTCACGTGAGAGAGGTTTTTCAAATGACAAAAAATGTGTTTGATGCTTGTCATATGAATCGTTTCAAAGAAGATGTTATGCATGTCTTTGTGGTTCTCTGATTGCATAATAAGGTAATTAATCCGACTACAATTCATTCATAATAAATTTTGTCTATTTATTTACTAAAGTTTTAAATTTATATTGCGTAGCATTCAAAAGTTGTCGGAGCGGCTTTTGATACCACTATAAAAATTAATGAGTTCAAATGGTTGAAAGACTACAACCCTACCAGCTGAGATTATGATTTCAACCAGTTGAAAGATGATCCTACCAGACGAGATTATGAAGAACGCAACATGAAATTCAATGCAAGTTTGGTTGCAAAGGGTATGAAACCATGTACAGGTGGGAAGGTTTATCGAAAAATCAAGGTCCTGCCTTATTAGTTATTGTGTTTTGATCATTATATGATATGTTTTGATCTTACTCTATTATGATTTTGGAGCGCGTCTGGTTGGCTGGATTAAATACTAACTACTCAAAATCACAAACAATTTCTCTTTTGTTGGCAAATCTTGCCATGAGGTTTTATTTTTGTGTATAATTAAAAACAACTTCTCTTCCAATTTTACTCATTGTATCTAACTTCCCCTATTCTCTTGTATTGATTGACCCATCGTGGAATACCCTTACTTTTCAATATTTATGGAGACAAATAGAAAGAGAAGAGACCCAATGCTATACTGCGAGCGATGTAAACGAATGGTTGTAGTGGCTTCTAGTTGCCACTTGCCATCATTTTTTCTCTTTTTTTTAATTCTTTTACCAAATTTTTTTTATTTTCAAAAGACCACATATTTTCATACAATTTTTTTTTTCATTTTTGTTTATTTTAATCTTTCTCATTTTTTAGCCACATGAAAACATTTCATTGGCCCCTTTTTTATCATTTTATTTTTGTTGTGACGAAACCATCATCTTTGTTCGCATTTCGATTTTGTATCATCACTCATCTCTCTCCCTAAAACTTGAATAGAAAAATAATCGGGAAAATCTCACTCTAATTAAACAGAAAATTCTTGGAATTAGATTTAGTATTCATTAAGCGTGATTTTTCGTAATAATAATGAACTTCAAGGGGTATTCTTCCAATATGTCATATATTGCATCATTTTTCTTTTTGTTAATTCTTATAAAATTTGTGTTTTATTTACAAAAGACAACATATTTGCATACAATTTCCTTCTACCCTTTCTCATTTCTTCTTGGTTGCATGAAAACATTTTAGTGGTCATTTGTTATCATTTTATTTTTGTTGTTCTGAAACTGTCATCTTTGTTCGTATATGATTTTGTATTGTTACTCATCTCTATCACTCAAGCTCAAATAGGAAAAACACGGGGAAATCTCTCACTATGATCAAAGAGAATGGAAGGCGCATAGTAATCAAAGAAAGTAGATGTTACGTTCTTCCGCCTTTTTTTTCCTTTTTCGTTGATTTCAACATTATTTAATTCTCTTATCTTTTTCATCTCAAATGGGAGTTGATCGTCAATGCTGAGTTCTTCTTTTTATTTGTTGCACAAAAAAGGACGAATGATCTGTTGTATCTTTGTTTTTTGTCCATTTCAGACATGGAAACTTTGTAATTTCTAATTAATAGTTGTTGAGCTTGAAATTGAACATATTTTTACTCAATAGTATGTAGATCATCCTCTTCTGATTCTTAGTCTCATTGGCAAGGGAATACAAATTGCCATGAATCTCTCACAATATTTTATAGTTTTTTTGCTACTTTAATAGTTATACTTTATGAGTTAATTTTGCTAATTCTTTCATACACATTCACAATACTATCTTTCACTCGCTACGAAGCACAAACGAGTTATGAAATAACATAAAGATAAATCCCCCCAGCCCCTTTTCTCCAATCTCTTCTCTTAAATCCCAAATTTTCAATTTCTTTCTTCTTTTCAAACCAAACTACAACACCTCCAACCATTATCCATTTGAATGGTACCAAAGACAGTGACTTCTCCTCTAGATACTCCTTGGTCTTGTTTTAGCCTCCACACACTTTGTCCATTGCTAAGACATCAAATATGACACAAAAATTATGGCGAGTCGTTTGGGTATGATTTTTCCAAACTTGGCCTCTCCAGAGCAGCATGGCTTTGATAAGGAAAGATATATTGTAGACAATGTCTTCATCGCGCATGATTTGATGCATTATGTTCGTCATAAAAACAAGGCCGAGCAAAGTTCATGGCTCTCAAATTAGATATGGAGAAGGCATACGATCGTATTGAGTGGCTTTTTCTCTTCTCCATACTCCGAAAATTGGATTTTTCTCCATAATACGCCTCTGGGGGTGTATGTTATCAAAGTAACGTAACAAACAATCAATCCGAAGATTGATTGAACTCGAATCAAGAACAACGTGTTCTTAATACGAAATTGGGATAAAACGGAACCAACGGACAATTCCACACCTGGGGAAAGCTCGTATGGTATAGAAGGGTAGTTGCTCGACCACGATTGAAGAGACTATCCAATCGATACAAAGCTCAGCAAGTTGGGAATCCACAAAACCCAAAACAAGTCGCAACTTGCACATAACCAAACGGTTCTCAATTCGATTAATCAAAGTGTGAGTTTTACAACGTAAATAGAAGGCTATTTATAGCCAAGAAAACCTTATACAAACCTAAATGAATAAGGAAACAAATAAGGTAAAATTATATTCTAAAAAGGTTACAAAATTCAGCCACAAACACTCTTTCTTCAAGCACAAGTAAGCTGCCTTTTAGCTCAAGCAAACTGCCAGAAAACAGTTTTTGTACTAACTTCGTGCCTTTCTTTCGAGGCCTTCCAGATCTCCAATCCTTCATCCAATTCCTTCCCTTGGTATACAAACATACCTATTTTCATGTTTTGTAAGCCTTTGGACTTGAATCAGATCCAGGCTCTTCGAATTGAACTCCAAAGTAGGCTTCACAAAATAGGTTTCTGACTTAAACCAAATTCTGGCAGTTTTCAGCTTTCCAAATAGCAACTTTGGACGTCTAGAAAATGAACTTCTGGACTTCCTCTTGGGCTAACCAACATACCATCGTATAGAAAACCTTTTTACCTTCAAAACAAGCTATCAAACTCAAATTTTCATTGAGCCAATTGTGAGAACCAAGCCTCAAAAGTAGGCCACCTGAAACATTGAAAACACTTAACCAAAAATTAATGTTCTTCAGGCAGCTTGAGCTTGCTTCCATTTCAAGTAATTCCAACTTGTAGAGTAGCCTATTTGAGATCATATCAAACTTCCCCTCTTCAAAAAGTTTTGACCACAAAGCTTGATATTTTTTTTGGCTCAAAATATTCACATAAGTGATCCCAAATTAGATCAAAAGTACCTTGCTCAAACTGAAATTTCTGAAAAACTAGGTTAGAGTTCATCATCCTAGGAATTGGGGATTTTTTATTTGGGTATCGCCAATTTAATTCACTGCCTCGATTCATCTCCATCGTCGTCGAATTGACACTTTCTTTTTTCCTGTTGCCAACTGAATTCAAATTCTGGAAACCCAGACTTTTTGATTTCAATTTGGGCGTTTCCATCTCGATCATCCCCAGTACCAATTGATCATTCCAATAGCTTCCTGGGATCTTCCCTAATGATTCTCCAACAGTTGTTTGGATCGAATTGTCTCCAAACTCGCCAACCCATTTGGCCATTCGTGCCTCGTGTACGAGCATCTTCAGGGGTAAGGGAGATCGAATCGGAACCTGCAAACTAGGTTGATTCGATCCAATCCATTCTCTGGAAAAGCTTTCCTGAGCATCATTTAATGTATTGACGTCTTTGTCTGTGTTCGAGTCTCGCCGGAGAGCTCCACCCAATTCCACCATTTCGTCCTCGTGTTCGAGCTCCTGCTAGGGTTTGTGAGCTCGACTGAGATACTGCAAATTAGGAACATTAGATTCAATCAAATCAATAGGAGAGCTTCGCGATGACCCATGGAAGTTTTTGGTATGAATGCCTAAGTTCAGATCGCGTCGCATATCGCCACCCAACTCTCCTTTTCACCTGCCCTGTTTTCTCGAGGAAGAACAGGGGCTGCCGGTGCCCGAACAGTTGATCGAAGAATCAACTTGTTCGATTGCCTGTTGAACTGGAAGGCTTGGCGTATGGAAAACCCTTCATTGACCTTCCCGAAGCGAGCTAGAAGCATCGTCGTACTCCAGCATCCTTTCCTCATCGTCGATAGGGGTACCCGAGCTTAAACTCTATTTTGTCGCCGCAAAACATAGGTCGGAGCAGGGGATGGGTTCCGGTTTTGGAACTTCCCTTTGGAGCTTCCTCATACTCATAAAATTGAATCCAACTCGTCTCTGAACCCACAACTGAGCTCTAGATTCTTTTTCCGAAGCTCGATTCGACTATAATTGCTTTAAATTGCCCTAAACCTCGTCCGGCGAAAGAGGTTTTAGCACGAACTTCTTCCCTTGATGCTTGACCTTGTATTGATTGGTTCGACAATCATGGAAAAAGTAGCAATCAAATTGCCAAGGTCTCCCCAGCATTAGGTGAACATAATTCATCGGAACAACATCACAAATTACCTCGTCTTCGTAGTTGCCGAGGTGAAAATGAACCAACACTTGTTTTGTCACGTTAATCGTCCCGTGCTCATTGATCCAACTGAGTTGGTAAAGCTCATGATGCCTTTGCATGGTCAATACGAGCTTTTGGACAGCGTCTAGGCTGATGATGTTCGCACAACAGCCTCCATTGATCACGAGCGAAATTAATTTGCCTTCGACAAAGTATCGGTTGTGAAACAAATTGTCCTGCTGTTCGTCGGACTCTCTACGCTGAACTGGAGCTGCTGGCTGCTTCTCTTGGCCACGAATTGGCAGCTTCTTTGACTCTCCACTGCTTTCTTCCATCACGTTACCCTTGTCGATATTTTCCATTGAAATTGAAGCACGAAACAAACACCAAAGAACACGAACAGAGACTGCTCAAAAGGGGCTCGACTTCCCTATTTTCGTTGAACTTCTAACACGAAATCTGTCTTCAAACTGTCGCCTCCGCCGCTGGTTTTGAACTGGAAGCTCTGATGCCACTTAATACGTCCCTGGGTGTGTATCATGTATTTTATTAAAGTAACGTAGCAAACAATCAATCCGAAGATTGATTGAACTCGAATCAAGAACAACACGTTCTTAATACGAAATTGGGATAATACGGAACCAACAGACAATTCCACACCTGGGGAAAGCTCGTATGGTATAGAAGGGTAGTTGCTCGACCACGATTTAAGGGACTATTCAATCGATACAAAGCTCAGCAAGTTTGGAATCCACCAAACCCAAAACAAGTCGCAACTTGCACAAAACCAAACGATTCTCAATTCGATTAATCAAAGTCTGAGTTTTACAATGTAAATAGAAGGCTATTTATAGCCAAGAAAAAACCTAATACAAACCTAAATGAACAAGTAAACATATAAGGTAATATTCTATTCTACAAAGGTTACAAAATTCGGCCACAAACACTCTTTCTTCAAGCACAAGTAAGCTGTCTTATAGCTCAAGCAAACTGCCAGAAAACAATTTTCGTACTAACTTCAAGCCTTTTGTTCGAGGCCTTAATCCTTCATCCAATTACTTCCCTTGATAGAAAAACATATCTATTTTCATGTTGTGGAAGCCTTTGGACTTGAGTCAGATCCATGTTCATCGAATTGAGCTCCAAAGTAGGCTTTAACAGTTTTCTGACTTAGCCAAATTCTGGCAGTTTTCAGCTTTCAAGATAGCAACTTTGGACGTATGGAAAATGATCTTCTGGACTTCCTCTTGGGCTACCAAGCATACCATCGTGTAGATAATCTTCTTACCTTCAAAACAAGCTATCAAACTCAAATTTTCATTGAGCCAATTGTGATAACCAAGTCTCCAAAGTAGGCCACCTAAAACAGTGAAAACACTTACCAAAAATTAATGTTCTTCAGGCAGCTTGAGCTTGCTTCCATTTCAAGTAATTCCAACTTGTAGAGTAGCCTATTTGTGATCATATCACTCCAGAATGGGTACATTGGGTGAAATAATGTGTTTGCACCGCCTCTTTTTCGATCTTGGTCAATGGTAAGCCTTTCGGTTTCTTCTCCTCTTTTCGGGGACTTCGCAAAGGGGACCCTTTGTCTCCTTTGCTGTTTGCTTTGTGTTCCGAAGGGTTTTCTTCCATGATTAAAGAAATGGTTGGCCGTCATGAGCTGCAGGGTATCCGTGTGTCTAGTTCTTGTCCCTCGGTTTATCATCTGCTTTTTGCAGATGATTCTTTTTTATTTCTTCGAGCTTCTCGGCGGGACGTGCAAAATCTACGAATCCTTTTACGTGAGTACGAGGATATCAGTGGCCAACGAGTGAACTTGACCAAATTGGATGCCTTATTTACTCCGAACATGGATGCTCATGAGCAGAATTCTATGGAGGCTTCTTTGGGAGTGGGATCAATTTAATTGGTTTGTTAGACAGCTATTTGGAACTTCCCTCTTTGATTCATCGGTCGAAGAAGGAGAAATTTAGATTCATTGAAGAAAAGTTGATGTTGGTTTTACAAGGTTGGAAGGTTTGTACATTATCTATAGCGGCTCGAGAAGTACTACTGAAGGCTGTGGCAACAACACTTCCAATTTATGCTATGTCCTGTTTTATGCTCCCAATTGATTTGATTCATCGGTTGAATGCCCATATGGCTCATTTTTGGTGAGGAGCAACTGCATGTCAAAAAAGGATCCATTGGATTGCTTGGAAGACTCTCTATGACAGCAAGCATGAATGAGGTTTAGGCTTTCGTGAGTTTGGTTATTTCAACCAAGTTTTGCTAGCCAAAGTTGCCTGGAGGATTCTTATGGAACCCTCCACGCTTTTAGCGCGGATTTCAAAGGGTAAGTATTTCTCGTAGAACAATTTTTTGCAAGCACAGCCTGGTGCCAATCCCTCTTGGGGTTGGAAAAGCATTCTTCATGGCCGCGCTTTGCTTTTGTCCGATTTGCTCTGCCAAGTCGGCAGCGGTCTTTCCATCCAAGTGTTTCATGATGATTGGCTTCCTACTAGTCCGCCATCAGCACCCATTCCGCACGCTGGTGCTGCACCTTCATCTCCTTTTGTATCGACTTTGATTGACCATGATCTCACTCTTGGAACATGGCGGCTCTGCAACTATTCTTTGATCCATCAAACATTAAAATAATTACTTCTATTCCGCTGCCTCGTCTTTCTGTTCCTGATTCCTTGATCTGGCATTACGATCCTTCGGGTGTGTTCCAGGTAAAGTCTGTTTATCACCTTGCTTTTAATATTTCCCAACGGAAGGGAGGTCATTCTCGCGTTAATCAGGTAGACATTGGGATGTGGCGCTGGTTATGGAGTTTGAAATTACCCCCAAAACTTATATTTTTCGTGTGGCAAGAAGGTTGAATCTTTAGAACATTGGTTCTTCAATTGCTCTTTTGCTCATCGGCTGTGGGGGCTGGTTGTATTTCGCCAACAGTTGAATTCTTGGGATAAAGGTCTTTTTCGGGTATGGTCCGTTCTGTGTTGTATGTGAATTGCAGGGAAGAGAGCTCCCCCTATTTTGTTTTGCAGGTTGTCTATGTGTTCTGGCGTATTTGGAAGACTAGATGTTCTGCTCTTTTTTACCATCTTCAGGTGAGAGTTGAGACCAATGCGACAGAGTGGTATCACCAAGTTCGGGAGTTTGACACAGTTGTATTGTCTTCACCGGTTGCAAGGCAACAAAAAATTCATCTGCTTTTACCTCCAAGAATTGTGGATTCTATTTCAATTGATCAATTTCAAGCTTCTTTTGATGGGGCAACACAGACAGACAAATGCGGATCAACGGCGTATGTGATTGCAGATGGACGACTCTTTCCTCTACTGGCGGCGACTTTAGTTTATCAGGTGACCAATGATCCTCTTGTTTTGGAATCTAGGCATTAAGAGATTGCTTACAGGCTTGTCGGGCTCGTGCTTTGACTAATGTGTGCATAGTGGGTGACGCTAAAGTGCTCATTGACAAATGCTTAGCTCGGGATTTCAATGATGCTAAGGTTGGTTCGATTCTTTGGGAAATTGGCAGTTTGATTGATGGGCCTCAAGGGGGTTTTGTGGTTAATTTTGTTGGTCGTCAATGTAACAAAGTGGCTCATTTAGTGGCCAAGAAGTTCCCGAGTTTGTCGCCTCGGTATCTAACGAGGTTCGACTATGTTTCGTGGCTTTTTTCCTTGTAAATTTTCTTTGTTGGAATTTTATCTTTTCTCTCTTTTTGAGAGTGATTGTAACACCTCGGTCCTTGACATATATATAATTCCTAAACTACCCTTGATTATTAGTATAAATTATCCTCTTTAACCTTAATCTAAAGGCGGGTCAGATCAGGTCCTTAAGGCCTAGTCCTTAAGGAAGATCTTAAATCATTTCCAGTCAATAGGAGAAGGGGAGAGAAAAACATTAGTAATAATTAGTTAACTACCTAAAAGGGTAAGGCTGGAATCTAATAAAAATTTAATGTGATTAATATTTAAAAAGGAAAACGGTAGAAATCACGCCTCTGATGCCTCACTATTGAAATTCATATAGGGAAAAACGACCTCCTCCGAACCCTAAAATTGTTTCCCTCGAAGCCACGACTACAAACCCATCGCCGGCTAGCCGTCGCGTTCCGGGTGCGATCCCGGCGACAGAGCCACAACATCACGGCTGCATCACGTCATCGTCAAGTCTGCGTAACGTTGTCAAGTCACAGGTGCATCGGTTTTGGTTTTCTTGTTTGCAATCTCGTCATCGTCACGTCGTTGTTTCGTTTGCAAACCCGCCGTCATGACTTCCTGGTCGCTGGCGTTTCTCCCGTCGCGGCCATCTTCTCGTCAGATTCCCGTCGACGTCGCCACTAGCTTCCCGTGCTCGGCGTGATGGGTGATGATGATGATAACGTTGCTTGTAATGTTAATAACGTAAGGGTAAAGATAGATAACGAATGTTAATTATGTAAGTTAGAATGACAACAAAATGTTAATAACTTCGGTTAAAATGATAATAATGTATCTTAAAATGTTAATAACGTAGAATAAAATGGAAAGAATTTGTAATGTTAATAATGTAGTTTAATACATGTTGAAAGTGTAACAATAATTTGTTAAATTGTTAATAATGTGGGTTCATATGATAATAACGTAGGTTAAAATTTTAATAACGTAAGGGAAAATATAGGTAACGAATGTTAAAAATGTTAGTAATGTGAGTTAGAGTGAGAACCAAATGTTAATAACGTTAACTAAAATGATAATAACGTAGCTTAAAATATTAATAACGTAGGTTAAAATGAAAAAGCTCTTTTTCATTACGTGGATTAAAATGTTAATAACATGGGCCAGAATGATAATAACTCAGTTTAAATTGTTAATAACGTAAGTTATAATGAAACCATCTTTATATAACGACAGTTAAAATGTTAATAATATAGCTTTATATTATTGAAAGTATAACAAATAATTTGTTAAAATGTTAATAACATAAGTTAAAATGTTAATAACGGCGGCAACGACGGTGGAGAACTGGACCGAGGGTGGTTGAAACTCAGCGTTGGTGGACTGGGCCGACGACGGTGGAGAACGCTGGTGGGAGCTACTTGACCGGCCGGAGTTCACAGCGGACTAGGGTGTTACAATGATTGAACGACAAAAAAAAAAAAAAGAGAGTCAGGAGCGAATATTTTCTATAAAAATAAATGAAAAAAGAACTGGACGGCTAAACATCGCCCTTATTTTACTTTTATAGTCCTAACTTAAAATGTAATATTACTAAACTATCCATTATTAATCAATTAAATTCAATTAAAATTTAGCAAAAATAAACCACCACTAACATTCCTAATTCTCGCCCTACATTAAATCGCGGTTCCAATGTCGGATCCGGGTCACGAAGCCCTACATTAAATCAGCCAACGCGGGTACCCAATTCCCCACAGCCGGAGCAGAAGTAGAAAGTAAAAGGCGAGACTGGTGCAGAAACGAGACCTAAACAAGTTCACCGGCTCTGCCGGCGGCACATCGGCACCGCCGGCCAAGAGAGGCCGCCCTTTCGGAAGCACGAACAGTAACTCTTCCGCCGGAAGCAGCGGCAGCTCCGTTGAATATGCTTGGCCCTTCTCTCCAGGTTCACAACACATTCGCCGGTCAGTTCATCGGAGTCGAGGCCCGATTCTTCATTTTTGGTTACTACCCTGTCGCGGCCTTCATAAAATTAAATTTGTGGGGTTTTCAGATCAAAATCCTAAGAGGATAGTACTGGCGGTTCTGAGTGGGCTGAAGAGCGAGCTAAGACTAACTCCAAACCGCTTGCTTGCAAATTTGGAGAAAGTGAACAATTTGCCTTTTTTTCATCTCCAACCCATCAATAATTTAGCTTCCAAATTTGGAGAAGGGAGTGTTGGGGTGGATAGGTAGCAGCCTCCATGGAGAAAAATGGCAAAAATAGCAGCTGGAATGGGGACCTCGCCTGCATGGAGGGTCCCCCTGCTGCTGTATTTTTTTTTTTCAATTTGTTTGAGTGGTTATTTGTGTGGGTGTGTTTGCGTTTTAGTTTGAAAGAAGTAATATAGTGACAATAAAACGGTCACATTGCAACGGTCACATTTTAACGGCCATAAAACGGTCATTTTTTTTCTCTCTATATAATGAGTAACTTCTCATGGTTTTTCTGCACTCATTCTCAAATCAATCTCTCTCATTCTCATCTATTTATCATCTCTCAAAACAAAAACATGTCAAGTAAGAGAGGACCCAATTGGAAAGCTCATGAAGATGTAAACTTGTGCAAATCTTGGATATCAATATCTGAAGATGGAGCGATTGGCATCAATCAAAAGAGCACGAGATTATGGGAAAGGGTGGAGAGGGAATTTCGAAGAAGCGATCCTACAACAATTCGTACTACGGATTCAATGGAATCCCGACTGAGACTTATCAGTAACAAGTGTAAAGTTTGGAAGGGAGCTTTGCAGAGGGCGGAGAGGAGTCAAACGAGCGGTATCAACCAAGTTGATGTGGTATTGTTTTGGAAACTTTAACTTTTGTATTTCTTATTTTTATGTATACTTATCTAACTTGTGTATTAATAATTTTGATAGGAATTTGTAGCAAGGAGAATATATAAGGAAGAGAATGGGGACAAAGCCTTTGAACATGAGCATTGTTGGGTCATCCTTCGAAATTGCCCAAAGTGGTATTGTGACCCTCAATTGGTGGTCGGTCCAATTCCACCTATGGGTCAAGGTTCTGAAAGTTCTCCCATAGGTATTGGTTCTCAATCCTCCCCTGTGGAAGGCCTCGATGACATACCAGACGAGGGAGCTACGCCTTTCATGCTGTCTCGCCCTGAAGGACGCGACAAACAAAAGGCAGCAAAAAAGAAAGGTAAGGTAGTTGCGGAATCGTCAGACATGTACACTACTCAACTGCTAGAGTTTGGTAATGATATGAGAGAGAGGCAAAAGTCGAGGATGGAGTATGAAAATAGAAAAATTAATCTTCAAGAGAGGATACTAGAGAGGGAAGCCGAGGAATGGGCATACAAGAGGCAAGTGAGGGAGCAGGAAGTGGAACAATGGGCTCTTGAGAAGAAAGAGAGGGATGCCGCATTACTTCAACAAAATATGAATATTCTGGAGAAGGATTTGTCAAAGATGACACCAAGAAAGAAGAAATTTTGGAGGAGTAAACAAAATGACATCTATGGGTACGATCAAGATGATCCCAACTCTAATCCAGGAGATGGCGGAGATGCAAGTGGTGGAGGAGATGGAGATGAAAGTGGAGGTGATTACTTTCCTGTTATGGATTATGATTAGAAGAAGGTCCTATGTGTACTAATTTAGGCTTTTATTGCTTTATATGGTGTGTTTTGTGTTGTATTTGAACTTTGAGCATTTTCACGTGTAATAAAAAAACTAGTCGTTATTGAATCTTTTGACTAACTACAAAACACACTTTATTGAAACATGAAATACAATCACACACTGAAACTTGAAATACAAACTACCAAACAAGCAATACAATCCATAATTAAACAATACTAGTTATTGCCCTGCAAATTCCAAAGATGCTCAACCAAGTCATTTCGAAGCGCATGATGTGTTGTTGAGGAGCGAATCCTATTATTTCTAGCCAAATAATCAACCAGAGTTGGAACGTGTCGGTTGATTGGTTGAGGTTGTTCATGGACCTCATAATCAAGGTCATCATCCATCTCATCATCAGAATCAACTTGCTCATCCTCGATTATCATGTTGTGTAATATAATGCACGTCAACATTATATTGTTCAGGGTGACAACATCCCAAGCTCTTGCAGGGCCACGAACAATTGCCCATCTTGATTGGAGGATTCCAAATGCCCGCTCTACGTCTTTGCGGTGTGCTTCTTGACGTTGAGCAAACAAAGCCTCTTTGTTTGACCTTGGATTGCTGAAGGTCTTCACTAAAGTCGACCATGAGGGATAAATACCGTCGGCCAAATAATAGCATTGATCATAAGCATGGCCATTTACCTCAAATCGTACATGTGGAGCGCTTCCATTGACAATACATTCAAACACTGGCGACATCCCCAGAACATTTATATCGTTGTTCGATCCAGGAGACCCAAAGAAAGCATGCCATATCCATGTGTTGTAGGAGGCCACCGCCTCTTGAATGATTGTTGGCCTATGCATATGGCCGGTGTATTGTCCTGCCCAGCCACTTGGACAATTCCTCCATTCCCAATGCATACAGTCAATTGATCCAATCATTCCAGGAAAGCCACGTCTTGAGGCTTTACTGAGTAAGATCCTTAAATCGGCAGGAGTAGGTGCGCGAAGATATGTGGCCCCATACATGTTGATAATGTTGTTGCAGAACTTTCTGAAGACCTCCATCAAAGTGCTCTCACCCATACGAACATACTCGTCAAGTTGATTAGCTGGAGAACCATATGCTAGCATGCGCATCGCACCAGTAAGCTTCTGCTCTGGAGATAATGATAATTGACCCAAGCTATCACGCCGTAGAGCAAATGAGGGGTCAAACCTCACAATGTCGCCCATAATGCGATGGAATAATCTTGGTTGCATCCGATAGCGCCTTCTAAATATGCGAGCATTGTATACTGGATTTGGATCGAAGTAATCCCTCATAAGACGGCGATTACATTCGACCCTTTCACGATCAATGTGACGTCGACTTGTAGTTTGACGTCGACTTGATGAACCTTCAGCCAGCCTCCGGCCGATTAAACTCAACCGTAGGTGGTGAAACCTCTCGTACTCTTCGATTTCTTCTTCTCCTCCCGACGATGAGCTATCTGACATACTCATGATGAATGTGTTTGTTTTAGAAATGGGAAGAAGTTTCAGTGAGTTGATGAAAAATGAAGAATTGTGATTTATAAACACATATGATGCACAAAACGACAAAAAAACGGTCATAAAGTAACGGCTAAAAAAACGGCCATATTTGGATTGGTCCAAAAAAACGGTCATAAAGTAACGGCTACAAAAAATGACTAATTTTGCAAAAAAAAAAAATATCTCGGAATTAAAAAAAAAAATATCTCGGAATTAAAAAAAAAATTACATCGATTTTTTTCTTTCACAAGTAATAACAAACTATAAAAAAATTAAAGTGAATTACAAGAATGATATTGTAAATAAGTATGGATTATGGAAATTAAATCAAAAAAAGATGTGGGAAGCTAAATCTGGAAGCCTATAGGGTTGGAGAAAAAGTGTTTTGGGGAGGCAAATATGCACATTTGAGAGTTTGGGAGGCTAAATATAGCTTTTTGGGTTGAAGTTAGTCTAACATGGGCGTTGAATGCTCTCACTCGGCTCTCTTTCAAGGAGAAGGAAGATACGCGCAAAGATCACTCTCTGGCTTGCTCAACGCTCTCCTCCAATTTGTAAGTTGCTCAACTACTCAACTTTGTTCAGAATAGAGTGGCGATTGATAGAGAGGAATTCGTTCTGTTGGTTCTTGAAAAGAGTGTTCGTGTAGATTGCTCTGGTCACATCAATAGGTATGCTGCTTACTTTTGTGAGAATGTTCTGCCAAACAGATAATGATTGGCGTGATATAGGTCTTCCTAAAGAAATCAGCAAGAGCACTAGAGTCCGGAATTTAGGTGCAAATTCTCTTGTCACGGGTTTCAGCCATGGGTACGAGGCATTAAGGATCGCTAACTGCTCCATCTCATCCTGTGTAAGGGACAGTTAATTTTGTTTCATGTGCGAGGAAATTGAGGTTATCGATGAGTTTTGAGGGTGTAATCTTAGAGGAAACGTGTTTTCATGGCAGGTCAGGTTCTACTGCAAATGAGGCTTTGGCTGTGAAGAATGCAGCCAATGAGGATGTTATTTTCAATTTTGGATGATGAAGGGCGGACAGAAAAACAACAGTCTGCTGTTGCTGCATCGAATATCATACGCAATTTCTCCTTCAGGCAAGAAAGCGAAACCGTTATGGCCCAACACCGGCATTGCGTGGAAGCAGTCTTCCAATGTATAGAAGGTCACAACTCGGGTAAGTCCAGTTGGTATTAGACCATAAAGTTTTCTGTGTTTTGCTATTCACGTTTGAATGTCCAATTGCTACTTGAACTTTTCAATGTTTTGATGCTTAGTGTAGAGAACCAACCCTGCTGAAATGTTCTCAATCATTAAAATCTATACTAAGAAGTTTGGGTGGCGATAATTGTAGGTTGAAACTCGAAAGGGCTTTAGCAGGATTGTTTGGAGCAATCTTGCATCCTTCCATATCTTTCCCAAAGCTTTGATTCGTGAATGTGCATCTACCATACTATGAGTTCTAGGCTCCCCAATATGTTTTAGAGTTTGCTCCTTGTTTAGCTTGCCTAAAAAGCAGCAGGAGCTACCTTCCACTGGTGGTTCCATATGTGAAATCGTTGCATCTCTGAACTTACTTGTTTTCACAGTTTACTTATTTGAGAGTGAATGTGATGCGGGCCTCTATTTGAAATCGAGACTTGCTAGGACTTTGCATGATGGAAAATGAAGTTAGCTATTACGCAACAATATGAAATACCAGAACTGGGGAGTGTGCAAATTTAGCTGCGTCATCAGAACTACCTGAAATACCACCTCCATTGAATGCCCACCTTTTGTTTGGTTGTCAGTGGTTTAGTTGCATCACTTTAGGGTCTTGAGGCAATACTGCTCTTGTTTTTATTTCTTAGTCGTTGGAAATGATTCAATGAATGAAGCCGTTTCTAATATTACTCACGAAAACTCTTTCTTTGACAGAGGATGTTAGCGAACTAACCACTTGGCCCCAATAACCCGAGTTATTGGGAAAGGGATAGTTAAGCCTTTTAACCTCTTATACGCCCCCTCAAACGAAAGCCGATGCCGAATTGTGGATTTTTACGGTTTGCACAGGTTGAACCCTTGTGCTGCCAAACCACGAGGCTTTAGTTTGCACAGGTTGGACATACCATTCCTTGTGCTAAACGAATTGGCATGAAATGGGGGTCGTTATGAGGATTCGAAACCATGACCTTTCAGTTGTAAGCTCTGATACCATGTTAGCGAACTAACCACTTGGCCCCAATAACTCGAGTTATTGGAGTTATTGGGAAAGGGATAGTTAAGCCTTTTAACCTCTTATAGAGGATGAGGAACTCGTAACAAACGCCCTTGAGACAGCTGTAAATTTGGCTCATGTGCTCAACCTCCGAAATCTCAGCTCACATAAGCACCTTTCATAAATACACCGTAAGAAGCTGTCCTACATATGATTGAGTGATGTGTTTGCTCATCTATGCCTGTGATGAAGACCAATAATTTTGATTCTTGCAGAGAAAAAAGGGCAGTCCACGCTATTGTGGGCATTCTGGGTACTTCAGTTAAAACTTGGCAATGTGCAGCTGCTGAACTAATAGGACGTTTGATCATAAATCCTGACAGCGAACCTTTCCTTCTTCCATTCTTTCCACAGGTATAAACCTCTTTGCTTGTGTTTTTTAGTTGGGAGTATGAAGTACCGACTGCTGCCTATCGAAGCCAGAATCAGTTAGGTGATCCAGACTAGTCACAGTCTAACAACAGCAGGCAAAGAGGATGCCCTTGTATTGATAGAGCTACATTGCTGCTTCTGTTTTTGTAAATGCTTTCCAAACAAGACAATTTTCATATAATAATAAGGTGTCGTTTGGTTTTGGTGATAGTTAAATATATGTATTGTTATCAATGCATGTATAATAATATACATGTATATAAGAAAATTGATGTATTGTAGTTTACATCATTTGGTTTTTATGATAATATGTAAATAAGATGGAAGTAAACACTCCAACAATTTCAAACAAACAATATCAACAATCTCACAAAAAACTTGAGATATTACTATCACTCAGGGGTGGAGATAGCATGTTGTTAGGGTGTTCCATGACACACCCTTGGATTGGAACTAGAACATAAAAAAATAGGGGTATTAGTTTATACTATAGCTAGGATTTGAACATGGAACATCCTTATTACTAGCTTTGGCATCTTCCATTAAACAACTATATATATATGGTGGCGTATTCGGTGCACTCACTTTTTTGGGTGCATTCAGTGCACTCGCTTCATAACCGTTGTTTTAAACATGTGATTTATGTCAAAATGATGTCAATCATCACTTATGATGTTATGAACAATAACGCACATGAATTTGCATAAAAATCATTAAAGATTTACTTTAATTTGAGGGATTTAGAGTTTAGAGATTTAGGGTTAGGGTTTACAATTTGGGGTTTAGGGATAGAACTCAAAATTGGAGGTCTAGGTCTTAGGATAATCCGCTAATTAGTTGTTATCATATGTTATATCATCATATTACACTAATTCTACAAATTAAAATTCAAAATCCAACACGTTAAGACTAGTTTTTGAGTTGGGTGCATTGAACGCACTCATTTTTGTGAGTGCATCGAAGTAGTCACCATATATATATATAATTAATTCACTTTACAATAAGTAAATTAAATTAAAAAAACTCATAAATTTTCCTTATTCAAGCAATAATTGGAACTTTAGTAAGATGGTTTCTATAAAGCGGCATCTGCGATTTCCATCTGTGTATTTTTTTTTTTGTGAAGTTAGCATTGCTCCTACCATCTGCCACGACAAGTGTTAAAAGAGTATTTTCGGTAATAAACTACGTGTAGAACACTTTTCAGAGTCGAATGAGTGATAATATCATATCATGAATGATTTTTTGGTAGGATACATTGAGAGTAACATTCTTGATAGTCTGGATGACGAATCTATTTTACAGACTTGTCAAAATATGATAACTCGTCATGGGTCACTATAAAAAATTGATAAGTCATTTTAATTTTTCTAAGTTGGTACTCCCCTTACCCAAAATCCTGGCTACGCCACTGCTATCACTCATTTTGAGTGATAGTTTCCATCACATCAAGCAAACAATGCACGTATCGTTTGTGCAGAAAATTAAAAAGAACAGTGTATTGTGGACAATGCATGCATTGTAACTATCCCAACCAAACAATCACCAAAACCAAACGACCCCTAAGTCTCAAATAACTCATATCCATGAGCAGGCAAGAAATAACCTAGCGAACTGAAACATCTTAATTAGTAAAATACCACATCTAGATTTAACGCATAATTTGACCTCCAAGTATTACAAACGCAAAATAACTAACCCCACCAATGTCTAATTGAAGGTTTTTTGATAGATTGTTTATGAAAAATGAAGAAAATGAGTAAGATTTAAGGTCCAAAAGATACTTATAATATTTGATTGATATAAATGATCGAAGTGTTAAAGTGATTGAGTCTCAAAACATAGTTATAGCATACATAGTCGGTCAATTCAATGCTACGGTTTTTCCTTGCAACGAAAACAACAACGAAAAACCGAAACATGTAGTCACTATATATATTATTGGTGTATATAGAATTAACAAGTATACTTTTCTCTCCTTAGCCGGATCGATTATCCGAACAGCTAATTAATTCCCCGTCTTATTTACTTATTATTAGCACGCAATCAGCAATTCCCCTCCGTCGTCCGTCCTTATTACTTGTTTCATCAACTGAGGATGGGCGCCACCTTCGGAACATGAACAGGAAACCCGTCGATCTCATCCCGCCACGGATTCTTCTTCTCCCGCTCACAGTTTGGATCCACGTTCCTCAAAGCACGCCAGACGACGCTGTTGCACTTGAAGCCCGACCCGAACCCGATCTGCCAGACCCGATCCCTCTTCCTGACCCGCCCTTTGGCCTCGATGTACGCCAGCTCGTACCACACGGAGCTGCTGGATGTGTTCCCGAACCTGTAGAGCGTCATTCTAGAAGGTTCCATGTGCCGATCGGTCAGTTCCAAGCTCTTCTCCATCTCGTCCAGGACACCTTTTTATTACAGCAAATGAGTGAGGTATCATGAGCACAGTATTATACAGTATTACTAATATCATAACAAGACAATGATTTTTTTAGGAAAATAATCAATGTTGTCAGTAACCGAACCGGAGAATGACCCGGTAATGCGAACGGCTCGCACTTTAATGGTCCAACCGACATTAGACCATTTAAAAATGGTTAGAGAACCGGTACCTAATAAATGTTATCAGTATAAATAGTGGACATTTCTTAATCAGAGCTCGTCTCTTTCCTTCAAAATTGTGAAACGGATATAAGGATTCAATTTGAGAGCCCGACGTTTTTGGTTTATTTCAATTTTCAATTTTTTGCAATTTTTTAATTAAATTTAATGGCTGAATGGCAAAAACCGGACGAGCGGCTTGATCGGCTCGAGCGGTTAACCGCCTCGGCCGCTCGTCAACCGCTACATAAAACCGGAGCGGCTTTTAGACTGTTTCGAGCAGATTTTGTGACCGGGTGGCGGATTACCGGTCGGACCGAGCGGCTCGACTCGGCTTTAATAACACGTATTTTCAAGAGACAATTTTTTTATACTAAAAATAGCAAAATGAATATCGTTATGTTTTTTTTTGTTTTGTCAAACAATAAATATCGTTATGTAGATATTAGATAACAATTACTGCATTTTTCTATGTAATTTTTTCATTTATGTAGATAACAATAGTTAAAAATATATTTTATTATGATTTATGAACACACCTCGTCCACCAGCGTGGATGCAGAAGTGCTCGAAAGCCAGCTTGAAATCCGGAACGTACGCCTTCACTTTCCACCGGAGCAGCTTCTTAGCCACCAAAGTCGCCAAAAACAAAGCCTGCTCGGCGACGGGGAGGACGAGAGGCCCCAACGTCGTTATATTCGTCTTCAGGGCTTCCCCGGCGATGGCCATCAGCTCCTTCGACAGAGAGATGCCGATGATGTTCCGGTCGTCCTCTTGCTGGAAGACGCACCGGTAGGATTTGTCGCTGGCGCCCCTGTGGGTGCGCACGGTGTGGCGGAGCTGGTACTTGGACCGGCGGCGGTCGGAAGGGCGGTTGGTGAGGAGGATGGCGGCGGCTCCGATGCGGAAGAGGCAGTTGGTCAGGAGCATCGGCCGGTGGTTGCCGAAGTACCAGTTGCGGGTTATGTTCTCTGTGCTCACCACCAGGGCGTACGTGTGGGGATGCACCTGTTTCATGTGACTCATTTGTATTATTAAAATAATTAGTGTTACAAGTTAAAATTTGTGCTATGATGTTGAACTAGTTTTCCTACCCGCGCTCCGCGTCGGGATGGGAGTTATTTATATGTCAATATAAAGAAACTAATTCATTTAATATCGACAAATTGAGTTTTGAAATTACTGAACAAATTCCATTTGATTCTTCGAGCAACAACTGCATTGAGCAATTCCGGAAAAAATACATTTTCTTGTTTTAATAACACAATGCGGGCATAGAGGATATATAAAATAATAATACATAAAAAATAATGTAGACTTAAGATCACATTTTCTACGAATCTTAGTAATCATAGTTTATTTCATGAAATAATCCATGCATTCTCCTATGTAAGCCAAACAATTATTCTTAAAACCCACACAATGGTAATCACACATTGTCATACATATAACAATGTACATACCTAGGCAGACTTCAAAGAATACGTGCTTATATTGGAGTTATTGACTATGATTTTCTGCCACATTAGTTACAAAAACTTTATAATTTAACAGAATACGTTTTCAACTTTCTACGCAACCAGCCAAAAAGCTTGCCTAATATGGAAATACAAAATAAAAAGTCTTTCTACTCTATATTTATCAACCACGGCATATGCTCAAACAACATCATATCACCCATGTTTGGCCAATCATATCACAAACCAAATCCTCCTTCCACGATTACACAACTACCTTCATATACAAAGAAGCAAGGAGATATCGTCTGAGCAAACAAAGGAACCATAAACTAACATGAGAAGAAATATAAGAGAAAATTTCAGGGACATAGCACCACTACAAACTCGCATGCAGAAGATTGTTAGCGCCACACATAGGGCTGGACTCTCATTTCCATGGGAGCACACCAGAATTCTACATAGTGGATCTTGACTGATTTTCCAATGCCACAACAGCTGCCAAATCCTTTCAATCACAGTAATGACTGAAATAGACTGTAATATATAAGTTAACAAAATAAACCGAAAAAGATGTCTTGCAACATAACAGAAAAGTATTACATGTGAGAAACTTAGCATGGGCTGAATACAAAACCTAATCATCTGAAGAAATAAAACTTGTCTATAAATATAGTGATCTATAGTAATTCCTTGAAGGCCTGCCAGTGGTTTGATAATTCTGCAGCAAACAACAGTGAATAAGGGCACAGGAAAAGAGCTGGTTTTTGTTCATCAGAGGAGTAGGCATGATAAAGAAAAAAACTAAACATAACACAGACACAGAACAATACACCCACGTGGTTTTAGAGACCAATATTGCGCCTCAGCTTTGGTCACTATGGGACAACGACAACGGGTAACGGTCCAACGGTGCATAATATGGAAGTGATGAATAGTGGTGGTCGACGTCGTTGGTTTCGGCAGTTCCAAATGTTTCTTTCGGTCAAGATGGTGAGTTCCTCGCCTGTCAACAATTAAGTCCTCGTCAAGGTGGAAAAACACCTTTCAAAAACAAAAACCCATAAAACAATACAGAATTTAGGATCTGTGAACCCTCCAAACAATAGGCAACAAAAACATCTCAATAAGGACACAGAAGAAATAATACCGGAAGCCAACACAGAACCCACGAATCCTCTTGACATTCTCCTGGTCGCCTTAAGATTGTTGGTAGACGCATCAACATGTGAATCTCAGTTTTATTTCAAATTCCCCTTCTCTGGCATAATGATAAGAGATAACAAAGGCACAGTGGACCAGAGATTGGGAGAGAGGCATTTTGCAGTTTGAGATCTTCGCCTGTGCTACTGATCTGGATCTCCACCGGAGAAGGATTCTCGGACAATCGTAGCCGCCGGCGGATCGCAAGTAGAGGCTGGATGCCAATAATTTCAGAGAAAACAGAGAGAGAAGAGGAAGAGGTGTACTGACAATCATATCTCATATCTCATTAGCAGTGGGAAGCATTAAAAAAACAACTTATAAAGAAGAGGTGTTAGGTGAAATGAGTGGACCATAAAAGAACAACGTGGTATTCTATCCACCAAACAAAGAAGGAAAATATCCCTGTCCCTGACTCTTTTCTCGAGTCACCCCCAATCTCCTCAAGCCTCTCTGTAAATCACCATCAACATACCAACTGTTCCTCTCTCTCTCTTATTGCTTCGGTTCCAGCCTCCTCAAGCCTCTGCCTCTCTGATAAGTGATACATGAAAAGTGATGTCCCTTCCCTTCCGTCTCCCTATAAGGAAAGCACGTTTTCCCAAGAACCCCCTTCATTGTCCCATGACTCTTTCTAGATACTTGGTGATCAACGCGGAGCCTCCATGGCCACACAAACCAACCAAAATTACCAGCTGCACAGCCAATCAGAGGTCCCATTAATTGTCATACAAATAGACAGTAAAAGTAAGTCCATAAACGCCTCACTTCACCTGACAGTAAAAGTAAGTCCCCTCACTTACGTTTTCCATATTAAAAAAATTAAAAAAAGAACACCCAGTCTATCCAAAGGGTCTCGGCGACCAACGCGCATACACTGAGCCAAACTAAACGACTTTCACCCACGTGGCTCGGTCAGAAACCATCTGCCTCACAGAGAGAATTGCACAGTGCGGTGTCAGTTGAATAGTAAAATCAAGTCTAAATGAACAGCAAAATGTATCTACATGAATAGTAAAACGTATCTGAATGTACAGTACCAGTTGTATTGAGCTATTATATTTTTAATGTACAGGTTTAGTTTGCAAAATAATACGATTTTGTAGGAAATGGTGTATGTACAAATAGAATTCATACAAGCAATTACGTACGATAATCGAAACGATAACTAAAAACAACGGAACAAGATGATTTATGTTGTTTTATTGTTCGATCAGATTGAACCAGACTTGTCGACGAGAAGGCGTTATAATCTCTCTTATTTCACTTATCTCACGAAGGAGAATCAGGGTCTACATATAAATAATTTCGCCATCTCAAATTAACCTTAGCAGAGTCTACAAGAGCTTGAGGCCCTTGTGCACGCCGAGGCCCTTTTATCAACCCATAACTCAACACCCTCTCTTAAACTGATGGGGAGTTCTCATCGTCAATTTTCCAGGTAAAATTGAATGTCGACTTTTGCGGTACAAGTTTAGTTTGTACCATTTTGTACGAAAATGTATATGTACAAATTGATCAATTTGTATCATAACGTTAAAGTACATGTTCAATTTATACTATACAAAATTTTTTAAATACATTTATTTATACCACAATATTAAAAGAGTTCCGGTTTGTTTTTTTAAAAAAAAGCATTGGTACTTGTGAGTTAGGACGTGTTTGTACCACAATATTAAAAAAGTTCGGTCCGTTTTTAATTGTTACTTATGAGTTAGGACCATAATAGCGAACAATAATTAAGTACGTAAAAAACGACGACGTATTGGGTGCCAAGAAAGTCAAACCTGGAGGAGATCCTTGGCCAGGTCAACGGAAATCAACCCGGCGCTACACCCCATCCCGCCGAGATTATAGCTCAACACATTCCCCCTCATCTTGTAGCGGTTCACGATCGCGGCCGAAAGAGACGGCGTCGGATTGAACATGCTGCTGTTCACCACCAGCACCCCGATCTCCCTCACCTCCACCCCTACCTTCTCCAGCAAGTTATCGATCGCCCCAAAGATGGCCGCCTCCGTCTCCTCCCTCGCCGCCGCGATCGACTGGTCGGGCGGCGACTTCGTCAGCAACCCCGTGGGCGCGTACGTCATCTGCCCGTACCCGGACTTCTCCATGATCCTGCGCTGGAAGTCCAGGCTGTCTTCCGTGAACTCGCCCGGAGCGGATGACACCTCCATGAAGAGCTCCCTGGAGCAGAAGTGGGCCGGGCTGGGCTTGTAGCACGCGAAGTCCAGTAAGTAGACGCTTCGACGGGAGCGCGCCACGTGGACGGCTAAGATGAGGGATAAGGAGATGGAAGCGACGGCGAGGATTAGTGTCGGGTTTTGGTTGCAGATTTCGAGGAGGGAAGGGATAGAAGGGAGGTTGGTGAGAGTGACGGCGATTAGTGGGATGAGGAGGAGGTAGACGGAGTTGGTGGCTAAGTAGTGGTAGCCGAGTTTTACGTACTTTAGCTTGACGGACGGAGTTAACGGGACGGAGGAGCGGTGGACGGTTTTTGGAGGTGCGGAGGACATGTTTTTCATGTGTTGTTTTGGGGTTGGATGACGAGGACTTGTGTTGGGAGAAAGGTAAAGGAAAGAGAGCGGCTGTTTATATAGGGGACGGCGGTGGGGAGCAGGGCGGGGTTTGAGAGGTGACGAGATTTGGTGTCATAATTGTAGCAGTATTTAGTGGTATGATGGTAATGTTTGGTAGTTAATAATATCGGTGATGTGGAAGTATATCAGTTATGAATGTATTACAGCGTAACATGATGGCATATATGATAATATGAAGGTACTAATAGTCATTTCTCATCTCTTACCATTAGTTATTTATCAAGGTTGTCAAACCGGATTAAGTCATCAAGTCGCGGTTTGACAAGTGGTTTGAGGTTAGATGGTCGTGCATGATTCAATCCTGTTTTTTTTTAATTGCATGATTCAATTTGTTGAAGTCGGTTTTAACATAAGATAGGAAAAGCCTTATTATAAGAACCGAACCGGATCAACGGCCGGGCTAAACCAGTTACGATAGCGGTTCGGTTCATTGTTTGGACGGTTATGATGGACCAAATGGTTTTTCACGGTTCAACATAAAATCACATGAACCACCACGGTTTAACTGGGCCACTGTTTTAACCAAAAAAAATTTTAAATACTTTAACTCAAACTAAGACCATTAAACCATAATTATTAGTTTATATATGCTTACTCTTCTCATTTTCCAACCTTGTTATCGACTACTTGACTGGCACCGTAATTTTTAATTTGAATTAAAAAATTGAATTCTTTTGTGAGACGGTTTGAATGATTTATTAGATATTTTGGTGCTGATATGAATTTGAAATTGTTTATGATCAATAATAACTTCATTCTTAAATTAGTGTAATATACAAGTTTTATATGTTATATATCATGAACGGTTCTATCAACGGTCCACCAACAATTTTGTAACGGCTAACCACTGAACCCTAAACAGAAAAAGCCTCTAATACTAAATAAATTATATATATATATTTGACATAATTTTAAAACAATCTCAATGATCTACATTCATATATTACCAAATTATTCTTAAAAAAAAACATTAAAAAATTATCAATTCTCCTCTTCAAACCCAGTTTGAATGATTAGACCATTCAGTTTAACTATTTAGCCCGATTTTGACATTTTTCCAAAACTAGATAGCCAAAGTGCATTCTAACAGTACAGATGACTGGTTTCGATCAGACCCGGTTAAAACAAGTTAATTGTTTAATCTCACATATTATATCTTAACCCACTAAAAACCAAAGACTCGGCACAAATCAACTTAGCTGCACATCCTACCCTAGACCTACAGAGGTGGTGATAGGCCTAGTTATGAATAATAGCTTCATTTTAGGTCATTATATTATCATTGTTTAATAGGAATTGTAGGAGTAGGCAAAGAAAAATGATCTTTTTTTTTTTAAATTGGCACGATTCTACGTTGAAACTAGGCAAATACTCCTTGAATAAGGGTGTTCAAATGGTTACCATGGTAATAATCAAACCAAATAAGTCTAAAATCTATTAACCATGAAATACAATATCATAACCAAACCGTCCAAACTAATATAACAACCAAATTAACCAAACTAAAGTTTATTCGGTTTGATTAATTGGTTAACCAAAATAGCCAATATAACACCACATTATCATTAAGTGAGAAAAAATTTGAGTTAGTGCATCAATTTGCAATTTATATAATGAACAACACATAACAATCCAGGGTTAATTGCACAGGGTGCCACTTAAGTTCACCATTTGTTGCACGATAACCACTTAAGTATGTTTTGTTGCAACTAAACCACTTATATCCAATTCCGGTAGCACTGTTACCATTTCCGTCTCCATGACTAACGGCGGGTGTTAAAACGTAAATTACCACGCCAACTCAGCCGCCATGTCAGCTGCAGACTCACCTGTGGGCCACCAAAATTCGATGGGCCCACTCAATCGAAAGTTTTCTTTTACGCGGGACACTTCTCCTTGCCTTGGCAAAACCATTCTCCGCCGGCAGCCGAACCGTCAACTCCTTCCCTGCAGAAAACAAAAACTTTAGTCAAGGAGCTTATACTAGCGATCGTCGCGAAGAAGGAAGGAAAGCTTGCTGCAATTTCATTCCCCCAAACAACCGGTGGGTGGATGGGATGATTTCAGCTAGATTGCTTCAGTTGTCGCCTTGATGATTTCAGCTCATGAGCCAATATCTCGCTGAGTTGCCTTGCTGTCTCCATGATCTTCTTCACAAATGACTCTGCAGCTGCAGGGTGCTCACCCATGAGTTCGTCTTTCAGACCACAGGAATCTATCTGTGTCCTGCACAAGCCCTTCGGCACTTGACTATTGTCTTCAACACCAGCAATCTCTTGGTATGTGCTGGTTTTGATGAAATTAGCATGCTTCATAATCATACCTATATCTATCCCCAATAATGCTACATGATAAGCTACGATAAGCTAAGATAACAAGCGCCAACTTCATCATTCAAATTGTCATGGCAACATGATAAGCTACGATAACAAGCAAAATAAAACAAGCATCTAAAACAAGCTATCTGCACTTTGAGACGCAAAGAGAGAAAGGAAATCCAACAATTCTCAAACATTAGCTCTTTAATCATACTCAATGAATCTCATTGATCAGTTACAACATAAGCTACAATAACAACAACTGTTAAGAAAGGCAGCAACAACATAACCCATTCCTGCAGTTTCTGCAATAAATAACAGAGGAAGCTCCTATTACAGGTTCCCAAACATGTAAGTCACCAGTCTCTTTGCCAAAGCAGCACCAACAATGTTTGAGTACAAGCTTCATCTTCACTATGGCGTCCCATCCCCACCCCTGGACCAATGAAACCAGAGATCCTCAAACATTCTAATATACCACAGAGCACGCTAACCAATAAACCAATCTGGTCGCCCTTGGAAGAGAGCCCATGCTCCATCCCTGCCAAAAGAGATGTAATTATTCTGGGCAACAACTCTCTGGCATTCTCGAGTACCTGAAGGAAAATAACGAGAAAATTACAAACACAGATTGGTAGAGCAGAATATACATGGAAGTGCAATCCATGGTCAAATAACAGTCAGATTAAAAAGTACTCAGAGAAAGCTTTAAAGAGTAGCAGCCTTGGCAGCATGAAATAACAACAACTGGGATTGAAAAGAATGAACTAGGATCCCTTTGGCAAGAATGAATGAAGGAACAAAAACCAAAATTTACAGAAAAGAGCCTGAAATGGAAATGCAATTATCTAGACATAGGAATATGAAGGAGAAGAAGGAAGGGATTGAAAAGAAAGATTTCCGTCTCTGGTTTTATAATAGGGCCAGCTAGGGTGTGGATAGGAAAGAATAGGAGGAAGGGGTCGGTGGATTTTTTTGGGGAAGAGGATGAGTCCATTTATTGGACTTAAATAGGGTTACGTTAAATATGAGTCAGCAGTATGTAGCTGACATGGCGGCTAAGTTGGTGTGGTAATTTACGTTTTAACACCCGCCGTTAGTCATGGAGACGGAAATGGTAACAGTGCTACCGGAATTGGATATAAGTGGTTTAGTTGCAACAAAACATACTTAAGTGGTTATCGTGCAACAAATGGTGAACTTAAGTGGCACCCTGTGCAATTAACCCTAACAATCCACATAATTATAGTTAACCCTTAACGTAAATACATGTAATAAATACAATTATCTTTAGTTTGACTCTTGAGTGGTTATGCAAAGTATTAAGTATGTGTATATAATATATATTAGATATATGATAAATTACTTAACTGGTTAATTTGGTTTGATTGGTTAGGAGTGCCTGAAATCAAACCAGACCACTTAAACCAAACAAGCTAAATTTTTTAACCAAACCAAACCAGTTATCGAAATTAAACAAACCAAATTAGCCAAATACTACTGGTTAAAATGGTTACCATGGTAACCAAACCGTTTGAACACCCTACTTGTGAAGCTGTTGGAATCGATTTTATAATAGCTAGATACCACAAACGCTGGCAAGTAAACAAGATATGCTCTTTACAAATAGTGTTGGTCTGACCTATAGAAAAAGGGAATGGGCGGCAGTGGGAAGCTCTAGGTAAAACGGCAACTCCTATAGTTTTCATATTCCTCTCTTGATTCTCTCGCTTGTTTACCTTGGTGGTGTACTGGTGTTGTATGCAACATCTTAAACAAAAACAGCCGCTCCGAGAGCATCATTGTCAGATCACTGGTCCGTCGATCAGTATAATCGGATTCAATTTGTATTGGGCAAAAACTAGTTGGGAGATTAAAATCGATGAGAAATATTGCTGAAATATGATAATTTGTCATTTTATTCGTAATGTAGTATATTATTTAAATATGAACGGAGATTATTGGTATATTGTTTTAAGATAGATTACATAAATGTACAATTTATTTGGTATTTTTTTGCAATTTCTTGTATGTTTTGTTAAAACCAGGATAAACCAACATGTAAACCGGTAATATCCCAATTGAATTATACCTTGCTACACCCAACATAAAGATATAAACTGGTTAGACAAACTTGAGCTACAGACTCAATAGTACGAATCCTATTATGACAATACAAAGTAGGAGTTAGTTTCCTAATAGAACAATACATTAATGTTTTTGTTATTGTTATCGACAATAAAAAATATTAAGCTCAAGTAGGGAGAACGAGAGGCCCCAACGTCAGCTTGAAATCCGGAACATACGCCTTCACTTTCCACCTAAGAAACTTCTTAGCCACCAAAGTCGTCAAAAACAAAGCCTGCCAGAAAAACAGCCTTTGTAGCAAATTCAAGGTATTGGATGAAAGATTGGATGTCTGTAAGGCTTTAAACAAAAGGGTCGAAGTTGCTCCGAAGGCAGACTTCGAGCACAAGCAAACTGCCAGAAAAACAACCTTTATAGCAACTTAGAGCCTTTTGTTTGAAGCCTTAAAGATATCAAATATTTCATCCAATGCCTTGACTTTGTAGACAAACATACCTAATTTAACGTGGTAGAGGCTCCTGGACTCGAATCACATCCATGCTTCTCAAATTAAGCTCCAAAGTAGGCTTCACAAACACGTTTTTAGACTTAGCCATTTTCGGTCAGTTTTCCAATTTTGGCATAGCCTTTTGATCAGGTTCAATAATTGTCTTATGGACTTCCTATCGAGCTCCCAAGTACTTTAATGTGTAGAGGGACACTACAGCTTCAAAACAAGCCATTAATCTCCAATTTCCATCTAGCCAATTGTAAGATATGAATATCCAAAGTAGGTACCATGAAACTATTTTTACACTGAAACAACAGATTAGGTCGACCTAATCCTATATGAGGTCGACCGAAAAGTGCATGTCACCGTGACATGCATGTCACCGTAGCAAAGTCCTATTTGTTAATATTTGTTGATGATGGTGTCCATCTTCATGGCTTGACTGTTTTGGTTTACCAAAAAATATGTTTAGGGGGTTGGCATGGGTAGCTCACTTGATCTGATCCATCCTATTCTTTCCCCGTTTAGAATAATTTATATATAATTTTACTTAAAGCATTTAAATTTTTTTTATATCATATTTTAATTATAATAAAGTTGTGAATAGGTGAGACCCCAATTTCGTGAATAGTCTAACTACAATCATCATGACATAGTTTGCTTCTCTATTTTTAATGAAAATAAATATATTTTGTGTTTTGACTTCAAAGTACATACCCATTTGTATCGACCTGCCTCAATCCGTGCTCCATGACAAAATACCCGGCTTGGACCCAACCTGACATGTGACAAGTATGTGTATAGAGTTATCCACCCTGACCTGTCATATTGTGATTTCTATATATAATAAACCAAGACAACACATTTGAAAAAACTAAATCTAATTACAGATTTACAATTTTGGTGTAAAAGATAAAATTTCCCCTATTTGTTTATTTTCTTCTGACAATGTTTTCTAATAGAATTGGAAAAACGCATAATTCCCCGCAGCATAGCGCGAGGTGGGTACACCTAGTCAGGGGCGGACCCAGGGGGTTTTAGGGGTGTTCCCGGACACCCCTAAATTTTGGGAATACGATTATCTAACCTCCGGTGGTAATTTACGTATGGAAAAAAAAGTATAATTGATAGTGAGGGACACCCCTGAAATTTGAAAACATGATTATCCTACTGTCATTTGTGTATAGGAATATAAGTGGTAGATTGGATAATTCAAATCTAGAATACTCTTCTTATTAATAAACTTAATTTTCATTGACCTACAACTCATTTGTTGTTCGATTTTTAAAAATGTAATAGTAAAATGTCATTTCCTATCTCTAATTATTTTAAAACCTAACAATTAAACTAATTTCAAGCTACCCTTAGTACGGCAAGTGTTGAAAGAGTCTTTCAGCTTTGGGTTACATCGAGAACAAGTTTACAAATCGAATATGCGATAAGTTCGTGAATGATTGTCTAGTAGAGTATATAGAGACAATTTTTTTTTAACACTATAGACACCAAGTGTATTCTACAATTATTTCCGAATATGAAAACAAATCATGGACTTCTTTAACCTGTACGAGTAAGGTATTTTCAAATTTATGATTTTATTTTTATTAATTATTTTTATTTAATTTATTTTTAAAAGAGGACACCCCTATGAAAAATTTATGGGTCCGCCACTGCACCTAGTAAGGGTATAAACTGATTTGACAAACTTGTGCTACAGCCTACAGACTCGATAGTCAATCCTATTCTGACAATACAAAGTAGGAGTTAGTTTCCGAATAGAACAATACATGAATGTTTTCGTTTTTGTTATGGACAATATAAAATATTTAGCTCAAGTAGGGAAGCTCAACAAATATAGCCCTTCAAATGCAAAATACAGAGAATTAACAAGTACATAAATACAAAAATAACACTAGTTATGGGGTAGAGCCCCAGACAAATGGACAATGTTAGAACGTGATGGAAAATCGACAATGTAAGAAAAGCCAGAACACATAGATATACGTGGTTCACCAACATGATGTGTGTTAACTAATCCATTAATTGGAGAATCCGATTCCACTTACTTGAGGTGGATACATATTACAGAGTGATTGAGAACAAATTTTCTAGACCAACGATACCCTCTGTGACTTCTAATGTTTGACTAATGATCAAACATCAAGTCATAAAATAGACAACAAATGCCGGTATCTCGATACCAAATGCCGAAATCTTGATTCAGTCCCAATTCCTATATATTCCGGTATCCCGATTGGTATTATTGAATACTAAATCAATTACATTCCCAATTAATAATCAAATATTTATATTAGATTTGGTTGTCTAATTTGGTGTTATAAAAATCACAAGAGATTAGGTGAGAGATCGGGCGAGTGGGGAACGACAAGAGAGATTGTTTGGCTGGTGTAGGCTCCGACAGGCAGGAGGAGCGACTGGGCTCTCTCAATCCGTTGGAGCTAGCTTTATATGGTCAGAGAAAAGTCACGTTTGGTTTCGTTGAATTCTCATCAGCTGCTAAATTTTAAGGAATTGAGGGTTAAAAATGATCCGGAAGAGCGGGAAGAGAGGCTTAAAGGTCATAAGGATACCATACCTTATGGTCTTTAGTTAATCAGCTTGGATGTAGCATTATTTTATGATACTTAATTCGTGTCTGTATTATCTGAGTATGTTATGAGATTAGCTCTCAAACCAACTAAAGCCTTGGAGCTGATGATTCTGAGCCTCGCAGATTATTCAACTTGGTTGTGTTTGAGTATTTTCATGATTAGGCTTGGTTACTTACAGTTCTGTTCCATGTATATACACGTCTGGGAAAATATGTTCTTTTGGTTCGTTGTTAACAAAGTACCTAATACTTATGACTGTTACTCAATTGCCAGCATGAACTGAGATAGGCTTTCTCCTTAATTTACTGTTATGGCTATGAAGCCAGGTTACTGGTATTGATTGGTTTGCCAACAGGCTACTGTTGATGATATGTTGCCAGGTTAATCTTCAAGCTATATCGACTTCTAGCATGTCTACATTTTCCTTTCAGTAAGTAGGAATGTTTTTTTTACTCTTTTTTGTTTAGTTTTGATTTTGAACCTAATTCATATATATATATATATATATATATGGTTATGTCTTCGGTGCACTCACTTTTTTGGGTGCATTCAATGCACCCGCCTCATAATCGTCATTCTGAGCAGGCGATTCATGTGAAAACGATGTCAATCATCACTTGTGGTATGATGAACAAGAACCACATGAATTTGTACAAAAATAATTCAAGATTCACTTTAATTTGAATGATTCGAGGTTTATGAATTTAGGATTAGGGTTAGGGTTTACAATTTGGGATTTTGGGTTGAGATTCCAAATTGAAGGTTAATAGGTTAGGGTAATGGGTTGATTAGTTGGGATTCTATGTTATATCATCATATTAGACTAATACAACCCATTAAATTTTAAAATTTAATGTATTATGACCACTTTTAGAGGTGGGTGCACAAAAAAGTGAGTGCACCAAAGTAGCCACCATATATATATATATATATATATATATATGACTCTGTTTGTAACTTTGTTTCCTTCTCTTGCGTTATGTGTAGCCAATGGTTGAACTTCGATTTTGTTTATGATGGAGCTTTTGTGTTGTAATAATATTTGTATATGATTTATTGAATCCCCTGAATAGACTTTGTCTTCATTGATTTGAGTTTTCATTGTTTAGGGTGACTTATTTTGTTACGAGGGTATGCTAATTATCTCCACTGAGATTGTATTTTCCTTCTAAGTTGCCTGAATTTTTTTTGGCAAGCTTGCTTATCCTGTTAAAAATGATGATAAACAGTTTTCCACTTTGTGTTGTCGATGCTCACCGCTCAATGGTTTACAGAGCACCACCTCGTTGTTTAAATTCTCGGAAGTTATCAATCACTTATGAAGTTAGTCTCCATTCTACTTTCTTTCATTTGCTGATCATGCTTTAGGTTGGATAAAATAAATCACCAAATATCTTATTCTTTTTTTTTTTTGCATTAAAGGAGGCCAAAGCCAAGAAGGAGAGGTTACAAAAGGAGATTACATAGTAAGAGGAGCATGCGCCACTATCCTGCGCTCAAATGAAACACCCCTCGCATCCTCTTGGAGGATCGAAACAAGTCTGGTAGGCGGGTTTGCAAGCTCGTACATACCGTAGGGATAGACGAGACTGTGCTTCGAGAGCCAGACCGTGTAACACCCCACCCTAAAACTCATGGGTTGAACCAATGGTTCACCCGCACAACGGAATCTCTATCGGGGGTTACGCAAAAACTCAACTGTTTTACTACGGGTAACATACATACCAACATCATTATAATCCAAAATCACAACAATCAATTCTCAAATTACTCATCATATTCCAAACATCAACTCGATCTAGTTCATATATTTTAGGTAAACCAAATCAGAGTGTCATTCACTACTATGCTCATTACGGTACTATCTACTATGCAATACCCAAATCATCGACTCATAAAACATAAATGAGAGTTATTTCAAAATCAGGGAAAACTTCAAAATCAATCCTCCATCGATCATTGTGCAGTGCCAGAGTTCCTCTCAAATCATTCGAGCCTGTAAGAAACTGAACAGAAGTGGGTCAGCAACTAAGCTTTGTGTGTGGATCTTTCCCACGACCTAATTTTGGGATCGCAATAAGCTAATCGAACAATCATAATCAATCATAATTCAGTTCTCTTGATGCCATCTTAAATCATCATATATAAATTACCGATCAAATTATCAAATCCACCAACTCATCATCATCAAATCAATTTATCCAATAAGATAATCACATAATTTCACGAACACATAATCAATGCATGATATGAAAATTCCGGTTAATTATTAATGGCGCCAAGGTCACCATACACTTACCCTCGCTCGAGCAAATCATTATCCGTGGTGCTCATGCAACCACAACACTCAATCGCATAAGCGAGCTAAATCTACCCACTCTCAAGGGGTGAGGGTAAGTGTAGGCCCTTTCTATATCTACGTGAATTAATATGATCACGAATCAAACCATTTTCATTTTTCTCATCCATCACAATCAATCTGGAATAAATGTAATCTTACTGATTAACCAGTTCGTATATATATTTCCCGTCGATTATCAACTCGACGTTTCTATAAAAATCAACTATTTCATCATCCAATACCGAATCACATAAATCACTTCATTCTCCAGTGAATCTACTCAATAGAACCATGTCACCATTCCTCATCCAAAATTCATCAACAATTTCACGAAATAGCACCAACGCAAATAATTATAAATACCCCGGTTGCGGTTAAAATTATCCTTAACTCAAAATTCACTCTCCTTCATTAAAATCCTCACAAAATTCATGTAAATGAATTTATTGACACAAAAATCCATTAAATCTAGTTTTGGTCATAAAAATCAATTTAGACAACAAAATATAAAAAATCTCGTATTAACCATTATTTTACGGTAACTTAAATTTCCACAAAACGGCAAATCCGAAAATCTCCCAAAAATACAAGAACCTTCATTTATCATCCTAAAACAGGTCTGTCCAGTTTTTATATTTTTCAACAGCTCCAAACCATGAAAATAATATTACACTCGGTATTTATCGCAAATCTCGTATTAAGCTCATTTTTACCGTTTTAAAGATAAAAACTCCACCAACTGTCTAATTTACCCTTTTCAGACCACAACCCATTTAACAATCCATACTGACCATTTTGAAGTGATCCAAATCTTTTTTTTTATGGTTAATCAAAATTTGCATTAAGCACTAGGGCTTGCAACTGCAAGACCCCTCTCAAAGACAACAGAACTGGTATCTATGCTTCACTATACATCAGCTCAAACAAAAAAAACTATCTATACAATATATCAGCATGCTCAGGGTTGTCTAGTCGCCAGAATCCACTTCGCCTCATCCTCGATACGACTTGCTAATCTGCTTGGGGGGCAGAACACTCCATCATGTGCACGATTGCAGCGTTCGCGCCAAATATAGCTAACACACATGGACCACTTCAGTCGGCCTTCACAGCATCCACCAGAACTCCCATCCCATTGTCTGATTGCCCACTGCAATTGATCCTGCCATGTAGAACACTCAGGGAACCTGCAGTATTTAGCTAACACAGTAACAAAGACATTTCTACCATAAGCACACCCTGAGAAAAGATGGTCCCTCGTCTCAATCCCACCTGGACACAAACCACAAGAACTATCATCAGTTAGACCCCAGCTCTGCAATTTATCCTTCGTGGTTATCCGATTAAGGATCACTAGCCATAACAAGAGGCTATGCTTCGGGCTAAAAGGTTTCCCCCAGACCACCTTGTACCAGTCAACCTCCTCCTGGGAATCTCTGATTGCTTTCCAAACCAGCTTCACAGAATACCTTGACAGTACCCTGTTATCCCATGCAAGAGACTCCCCGTTGCCAGATATATGGGACTGAACTCCCTCCCTACTCTTCAAAATCTTCCTCCATATCCAAGTCTCTGCTGATTGCCCTGTAATTTCCCATATAGACCTGGCCTTCAAACGATACTTTTTCACCCAAGCCACCCATAACGACCCAGATACAGCCAACAAGTTCCAGATATGGCGGATTACACATGCTTGGTTCCACTTCTTAAAATCTCTTATCCCCAGTCCCCCTTCTCTTCTGGGCAGAGCAACATATTTCCAGGCTACCAATGCCCTCTTCCTCAAACTACGATCCCCTACCCCCCACAGGAAATGATTACATATAGTCTCTATAGCTTTTAAGAGCTTTTGGGGCAGCAAAAACAGGGCCATCCAATATTGCATAATACTAGTTATAACAGAGGAAACTAACTGTAATCTACCTGCATAACTGAGCTTCTGCGCCTGCCATGTTCTGATTCTCTTTGTTATCTTATCAACAAGCACAGAGCAATCAGCAGAAGTGAGCTTACCTGATATGAGGGGCACACCAAGATAGCGAACTGGCAGACTACCAAGAGGGAAGCCAGTAAAGCTTGAAACCCATTGCTGCTCCTCAACAGAAGTACCACAGCAAAACAACTGACATTTGGCTGGGTTACATCGGAGACCTGAATCTCTATAGAATTGAGCAAGCACTCTATTAATCCCTGCCACTCCCCTTATCGACCCATTTGTAAACACTAGAAGATCATCTGCAAAACATAGATGAGTGATCTCTAGTGCTTTACAGCGTGGGTGATAAGGGACCTGATTATCCATTGCTGCCCTCTGAATTAAGCATGAGAAATACTCCATCGCCACAGTGAATAAATATGGGGAAAGGGGGTCCCCTTGCCTAAGGCCCTTACCAGCAGAGAAGTAGTCACATAGGCCACCATTAAAGGAAACACTGAGCTTTGGGGTAGTGATACAGGCTTCAATGAGTCGAACATATGATTCAGGGAATCCCATAGCAAGAAGCATATTTAACAGGAAAGACCAATTGACTGAATCAAATGCTTTCATTAAATCTATCTTCAAAACACATCTAGATGTAGTGTTCTTTTTATGGTAGTCTTTTACTAACTCACTAGCCATCAAGATATTATCACTAATTAACCTTCCTTTGATAAAAGCAGACTGTGATTTGCCAATAACCAAAGGAAGAACTGCAGCTAGCCTATTCGAAAGAAGCTTTGAAATTCCCTTATACAGCACATTACAGCAAGATATGGGTCTGAAATCTTTCATCCTATCAGCATTAGTAACTTTAGGAATAAGAGAGAGGATTGTAGAATTCACCTGCGTTGGCATCACCCCTGTGTGAAAGAAATCCAGAACTACCTCCTCCACCAGATTTCCAATTACACCCCAATCAGATTTGTAGAACTCAGCAGTGAAACCATCTGGCCCAGGGGCCTTATCATTTGGCATCTTTTTAAACACCTCCCTGATCTCCTCCCTAGTGACTGGTGCTAACAACACCTGCACACCCGCTGAATCAAGCCTCTGCCTTAGTTGTTTCTGGAAATAGTCAACTGAATTGTGCTGGACCTCTTTATCAACTTCCCCCAAAAGTTTTTTATAAAAGTCAACTGCTACCTCTCCCATTTGTTTTACCTCTGTCACTTCTGTATTATCTTCTCTTACTAGCCTCATGATGGTCTGCTTATGATTTCTGACCCGCACCATAGCATGGAAATAAGCTGTGTTGGCATCTCCTTCTTGAATATTTCGTATCCTTGACTTTTGCCTGAAAAAACTCTCTTCTGCAAGCTGAGTATCATGGCAGAAGGTTGCCAACTCAGCCTCCCTTCTCACGTTTTCTGCAGTCGCATCCTGGAGAACTAACTGCTGCTGTTGTTCAAGGGCTTTTTCTGCTGCTCTAGCTCTCTCAGATATGTCAGAATACTCTGAGCGATTTAATTGCTTAGCTTGTCTTTGAATCGCTTTAGCTTATAGTAGAATTTCTGGTAGGGTAGCCCTCTAGCTTCTCCTCGCCATGCTTCATCCAATAGATTCCCATACTGAGGGTGCTGCTGCCAGAATTTAAAATACTTAAGAGGCTTTGGAAGAGAGCCTAACTGTGGTTCCAAATCAAGGACCAGACCACAATGGTCTGATACCCCAGGGGCTAACGTTTTGGCTACACTCTGAGGAAAAGAAACCAACCACTCCTCATTTACAAGAAATCGATCAAGCTTCTTGGCAATTGGGTTGGCCAACTGCTTGTTCCACCAGGTGAACTGTGAACCAAGGATCTTATGATCAGTCAGATCCATATCCTTAGCCCATCCCCTGAACTCCAGACCCCCTTGATTCGTCACTGTAGTATTCGAAGCCTCTGAAACATCCAGGATAGCATTAAAATCACCCATGTAGACACCAGGCTCCCCCACCACTTTATAATTCAACAATTCAGAATATAATTCCACCCTCTCGTTTGCTTTATTTGGGCTATATATAGCTGTGACAGTGCAATTAGAAGCCCCTGCAATTCTAACTTGAATAAAATGCTCCCCCATCTGAACTTTCTAAACCTTAAGACTAGGCTTCCAAAAAAGCCAAACCCTCCCTGAAGCTGAATATGCATAGTTATTCAAGTGTTGCCAACTACTAAAATGACGCTGGACAATATCCCCTGCATTCTTCTCCAACACTCTAGTTTCTAATATAGCAGCAAAATCAATATCTAATTTTAATAACTGTCTACTAATATATCTATGCTTCTCAGAGGCATTAAAGCCCCTGAGATTCCAACTCAACAACTTCATTTATTCTTCCTGCCCCTCCCCTTCCTAGGAGGGCCTCGATCAACAAGAGCATGGCCTTCAGCATTAAGAGGAACTCTAGCCTGAACAGCAGAGACTGGAACCTTAAGAGCAGAATCATACATAATCCCCTTCCCCTTCCTTGTAACCAACTGGAAACCATCCTCATCAATCAATTTACCAGATCCAGCATAAGAACTTGCAGGAGTAACTTCCTTCCGGCTAGGCCCCATTCCACTTCCAACTGAGTCTTCAGTAGACTGTCCAACAGGAGAGCCATTCACTTGCATCCCTAGAGTCCCCTCGCCTGCAACAGACAAGTCAGATACCAGACCCCCATTTTGTGACTTAGCAGCTTCATCCTGCAATCCAGGTTCTGGGCTAGGATCTACCTCAGCAGACCCTTCCCCCTTCCCTGACTCTCCCCCATTAGTAACCAGTGTCGAGGCCTTTGGATTTGCAACCCATATTACCTCATTTGTCATTGCCTCTGCCCTGACGAATTCCTTGCTAGCAGCAATCTGCACTACCTTGCATTCCTTTCCCTGACCCTCACAATGCCCAAACTCCTTGCACTACTTGCACACTGATGGAACACGAAGATACCGAACATCCAAAGACAATGGAGCATCTCCCTCCGGCGCAACACTGATTGTAGCAGGAAAATCAAACTCGGCCGAAATCTCCACACAGACTCGCGCTACACCTGCCTGAGTCCCAACCAGAGTTGCTTGATCCATCCAAAGCGGCCTCCCAATTAGACTAGCAATCCTACTCAAACCTTCCTCTGTACTATACTCAAGCGGCATCCCACTAATTCGAACCCAGATCGGGAGCGAATTCAAATTCATACTCACAGCTTGAATACCTGGAACCCAGCGTCGAAGGAAGATGGGATTATTGTCATAGTGCCACGGTCCATTCTCAAATACCCAGGTGCTAGTATCTGGATCCGAAAGCTGAAAGAGAAACAGTTGCTCCCCGAAATGAGAGACCGTAATCCTACCATCACGCCCCCAGAATCGACGAGCCCAACGTCTCAGTAGCCCTATCTCCGGCGCCGGCGAGAGGAACTGTCCAACCAGAGCGTGCTTCCAACGAGCTGCCCCTTGGTCCCTCACTGCACGCGGAATGACCAACGAACCATTAACCACCTCCGGTACCACATACTTCAACCGATTAGGCTCCCCCACACCGAACTGCTGCGCCTAGTTAGCAGGGGCGCCCTGCGCGGCGGCCATCGGCCCTCCTCCTCAAAACCCTAAAATTCAGAGAGAAAACAAAAAACTTTTTTTTTCACTACGCTATTACTCGTTCTTAGTGATCCAAATCTTAAAGATAAATAAAACACGTTTTTACCGAGCTTTTCGTAAAATTCACCGTAATGCAGTTTTTAATCCGAAAACCATTTTCAAGTGAAATCTTCTGCCGAATCTGACCCAACCTCATTTTAGACAAACAAAAATCTCTTAGATCAGTTTTAGACTCAATAAACCCAACTATTCATTTTTACGGGGAAACTTGTCAAATATCGATATTTACACCGTAAAATTCATAACAATCAAGAATAATCACCAAATCATCATATCAACAAATAAGTCATCACCCAAAGTAATCCATCCATCCAAATATGCAAATCAAGCATAAATAATCGATGCAATAATTAAGGTCCTCTTAATCCCCACACACCTTAATTTAGCCGATTCCAAGCCGGGAATTAAGTTCTAAAATTCCAGAGATTGACTTCTATAAAATTCTCCTCTTCCCCAAGGTCGTGTAGGCGCAAACGGTTCATCGTTTGGACGTCAAACGAAGAAACTGCGAGCCGATTACTAATTAGTACGGCAAATTACATAACGGTACTCAATATTCTCGAACTGTCTGGCACAGTTCCAGAACTTATAAATCGTACAATTATACACACAGACTTTCGAACCTCGTTTCTCCCTCGTTTGAGCTCGGAATTTGATTCCGTCGACTCCGTGATACTCCTGGAGACGAGCTCTACGCATCGGTACCAAGCTTCGGAATTATCGTCGCAGTTGACGATATCGACGCCGACGGCGGCATTGATGCCGACTCTCCGACGAGCCTCTTACAAGCTTCAAAACTGATTTCTGATTCCGTAGATCGATTTATAGGGGTCCTATTAGCTTAATCCGACCCTTGGACGGTTTCTTTTCCCTCTTTCTTTCTTCCCTCTCTTTCTCCCGTTTCCGTTCGGTTGTGGAAAGTGTTTATACGAAGAAGAAGATGGAGCTGAGTGGGGTTGTGTAACGTTCAGTTCCAACACCCTTTTCTAACTCTTAACTCCTCAGATGTCAACCATTAATTCCCTTCTGAAAGCCGCCTTCAAACCTCCAGCGCTCTCGTGGGAAGGAAAATCAATTTCCAAGGTCGGGCACCGCTTGGAGTTTGTTGCTGCTGTAGGCACGCAGACGTATTTAATTAGAACTAGTTGCGTCAGCAAATTGTACACAAAAGGTTGCTAGTCTAGCGGCAGTGTTGTTGTTCTTATCTTGAAGTATGATGTCATTGTTTTAAATCTTGCTGCCCTCATTAATTTTCTTTATCAATTGTCTTTCTTTTTAATTTCAAAACATATATACACATGATTATGATTATTATTATTGTTTCCTGTTACATCTTCCCCAGTCAACAACCCAAATTTCACAATGTAGAATTTATGTTGTAAATTTATAGAAGAAACCTATTTCACTTTTAAATTTATTCCATTTTATTTCGTCCGGTTTGGGATGTCACAGTCCGCGACTCTATTCCCTTCCCGGTATGTATGAGTGATGCGCACCAGCCAATCTTGACTGATCTTCCTCCGAATAGCTGACAGAAGGGTCGCATACGGGTGCACAAGGTCATGTCTGTTCTTGAGAAGCTGAATGGCAAGCTGGGAATCAGATTCAAGGATGAAAGCTCGACATCCTGTCTTCCACGCCAGGTCTAGTCCATGAAAGATGGCCCAAAGTTCCGCTAGAGCTGCTGTCGCCACGCCAAGTCTTGCTTCAAAACCGACAATCCATCGTCCAGTCGAGTTGCGGAGGGCTCCCCCTGCTTCGGCTGCCCCAGGATTCCCGTTGGAGGCTCCGTCCACGTTCAGGGTCATCCACCCAACAGGCGGTGGATTCCACCCCATCGAAGCAACCGTGCGGGCGGCTGGGCGACATCTGGAGCTCGGGAGAGGTGACGGAGCAAGCCACGCATCATGCCATAACTTGCTTTTCACCATAATAGAGTTCTCAAGAGATGGAGGTGAAAGGGCAGAGCTCACACCTCTAAAACAGGCCGTGCATTGATTTTTCTAGATGAGCCAAGTCGCGATGCTGAAAAAAGCGGGCCAGCTTATCCCGGAGCCTAGCTGCTCGCTGCTGTTGAGGTTCTCCCGCAGCCAACTACGCTCATCCAGACTTTGAAAAGTATGGAGCAAAGTTCCAGGAACATGGCGAGTCCAGAAGTAGCAGGCTGGAGTGCAGTCTCGCAGAATGTGAAGAATCGACTCAACCGGCTCATTACATCGAGTACACATCGGGCTGGGCGCCACCTTCCTGGAAAAAAGAAGAGAGTTAGTCGCGATCTTCCCAAGCATTACCATCCACATGAAGCTTCTAATCCGTTTCGGGACCGGCAGACACCAAATGATCTTCCAAGACTTCTCCTCAGGGTTGGGAGGGCGCTCATTAAGAAGTGAGTAAGCTGACTTTGCCGAGAAGCGGCCATCCGACGACGCTGCCCAAAAAATAGTATCTTCATCCTGCGACAAGTTGTCCACGCTAATGCTCAGGATCTTCTGGTGCACCTCGACAGGGAGAAGCTCCACAAAAAGGTGGGTCTTCCATCTGCCATCCTCGGTCACGAACTCCGCTACAGTGGCATTTTGTTGATGCTCCGGGATGGTCCTACAAGCCACTTCTTTGAGAGGAACCTGCAAAACCCACGTATCATTCCAGAACTTAGTGCACTCTCCATTCTTAATGTTCCAGGCACAACCTTTCTTAAGAAGATTAGCAGCTTTAGAAATGCTATTCCAAGTAAAGGAACTTCCCTTAAGATTCCGGATGAGATCGAGGTGCTCCCGCTGGCGACCGTACTTGGAAACCATCAGCTGAGTCCAGAGAGTCTCTTTCTCTGTGACCAGCCGCCACCCACTTTTAGCAAGCATAGCCAAGTTTGCATGCTTCAAAGATCTGAGCCCGACACCTCCTTGTCTCTTAGGAAGGATCATCTTGTCCCAGGCTACAAGATGCATCTTTGACTTGTTTTCTTCATCTCCCCAAATGAAATCCCTATTCATTCTATCAATACTCTTGCAAACCCCACTAGGAATAAGATCAGTGTGCATACAATAAGTTGGTAGAGCAGCAGAAACTGATCGAACAATAGTGAGCCGAGCGGAAAAAGAAAGCCTCTTCGCTTTCCAAGGCACAAATTTCCTCTAAATTCGAAGCAGCAAGTCCTGGTAGCGGCCAACAGTAACCCTCCCATGGATTGTGTGGAGTCCCAAGTACTTCCCAAGCTCAGCCTTGAAGGGGATGGCTGCACACCTACTGAGATGTTCTGCCTTCTGCCGCGCCACATTGGGGGAGACCTACAGAAGGGACTTGTTGTAGTTAACCCTTTGACCGGAGCTGAAGCAAAAATCCTCCAAGCATTTCTTGATCACCCTAATCTTCCTCGTCTCTGCCTCAACAATAAGTAAGAGATCATCTGCAAAAAAGAGGTGAGTTAAAGGGGGGCCATCCTTAGATAAGCGAATCGGCTTCCAAGTCTTGTAATAGACTGCTTCATCAATCATATGAGATAGTCTCTCCATGCAAAAAACAAAAAGGTAGGGAGAAAGAGGATCTCCCTGACGAACACCCCGGGTTGGTGATATAGGCTGGGACAACTCGCCATTCCAGAGGATTCTCATTCGATTCTGCTCCACACAATATATGATGCAGTTTATCCAAGAACTTGGGAGACCAATCTCTCCTAAAGTATCCCGAAGAAAATCCCACCGCAACATATCGTAGGCCTTCTCCAGGTCAATCTTGAGGATGATCCCTCCTTTCTTCCCTTTCCTCCTGCCAAGAGTGTGAAGCGCTTCCTGCACCACAATGATATTGTCAGTCGCTTGTCTCCCTGGAATGAAACTGCTTTGTCTGGGTGAAAAAAGCTTCCTCATAATGGGCTTCAAATGGCTAGTCATGGCTTTGGTGATGGCCTTCAAACTGACGTTGTTGAGGGAGATCGGACAAAGCTGAGAAACCAACTCAGGGTTGTCCACCTTCGGAATCAGAACCACCGTAGACTCAAAAACAGTCTGAGGAAGAGACCCTGAGGAGAAGAAATTGAGAGCCATATCCGTCAGAGCTTTCCCCACTACACTCCACATCTGCTGATAAAAGACATCCTGCTAGCCATCTGGACCGGGAGCTTGAAAAGGCTTCATGTCAAAGATCGCCTTGTGAATATCCATGATGGTGAAAGGCGAAGAAGCATAAGAAGCTCTGCCTGGCTGATCCTGGGGAAAGCATTCTTGGGGAGTCTATCCTCATACACCGAATCATCTTGCATGGAAAGGTTAGCAAGAAAATCAAACACAAGAGTAGCAAGTGCACCCCCGGCTCCACTACCCAACGGCCATTGACATCTCGAAGCGCCTTAATTTTGTTGCGTCACCTTCTCATGGAGACCTGCTGGTGGAAGTAAGCAGTGTTCTGCTCCCCAAATTTCACCCAATTCTCTCCAGATCGTTGGAACCAAATTAGCTCCTCCTGCTCCAAAACCTTATTCAGCTCCTCTTCAAGTTTCGAGTGAAGCTTAGCAAGTGCTGGAGTAAAAGAACTGGAGAGTCTAGCCTCGACCCCTTGGAGACGAGCAAGGAGTCTTCTTTTCCTCTGCTGCACATTTCCAAAGACATTGAAGTTCCGGTCCCGAAGCTTTCCTGCCAGGCTGTCGAGAGCTTGGGGAAGAGGAGCGTCAGTGTCCCAAGTACTTGTTACAAAGTCTTCAAAGTTACTATGAGTGAGCCAAGCAGCCCCAAATTTAAAAGAATGAGAGTCAGTTAAGGAAGGCCCCTGGGTAGCCACAATGGTAAGAATAGGGTTGTGATCAGACTGCAGACAAGGAAGGTGGAGAACCGTGGTTTTCAGGAAGGACGTATTCCAATGGAGATTACATAAGATCCTATCTAGCCTGCTGGCTTTGTAGGTATGGTTATGTCTGCCTCTAGTCCAAGTGAACCTTGGCCCCGAGAAACCCAGATCTACAAGTTCTGCAAGATTGATCCTTTCATTGAACTTATGGCATCTCCAAACCACGGCATTAGAAGGCGCACCAGTTCTCTCCTCCAAAGACCGAATTGCATTAAAATCTCCTGTGAGAACCCATGGTAAATCAATCTTCTTGCTTTGCTCAATTAGGCTATCCCACAAAGTTCGTTGGAGGCTTTGCTGAGGAGAGGCATAAATTGCAGTTAGGACCCAAGAATCATGCCTTCCTTGACTAACACGGAGAGAGATATGCTGATAACAGGCCGACAGGAGCTCCACTGAGAATTTGCCTCCATCCCTGAAGACCCAAATACCACCTTTACGCCCAGCAGCTTCGACTCTGATGGAGTTGGGAAAGCCCAGCTTGTCACATATCGAATTAGCAGCATTACCACTAATCTGCGGTTCCAAAAGAACCACAAAATCAGGCTGATGCTGCAGAATGCTCTACTTCAAAGCACGGGCGAACGCTTTACTACCTGCACCACCCACATTCCAGGCAAAAATTTTAAACAAAAGGTTGTGCGACATAATTAAAAGCAGATAATGAGAAGAAAAAAAAGATAAGAAAGAAAAACAGTGCAAAAGGGGAACAGAAGACACCAAATTAGGCAGAAGGAGTTCTCGAATCTCCCATCGGAGCCCTCTGCTTCGGTTGCGTTGCTAGCCCCTCATTCGAATCTGCTTCTCTCAACGATTTCTCCATCGGACGCGCCGCCTCCGTCCAAGCTGCGATTTCCTGAAGGGTAAGAGAGGTTGTGCGTGTCTTGGATTTTGCTTTCTTATCTTTCATTGGCGACCAAATTTGGAGCGGCTTGGAGGAGTGCAGTTTTGTCGGAGAACCCTTCTTCGATCGGCCAGAGGTGGTTTTGCTTCCTTTAGTTCTAGCCACAGTCGAGGGAGGAGGAATTTCGTTCTTCCGGTGGGACGAGGTAGCAGGGGGAGCAACTTCCACCACCTGTAGTTTGGTGTCGTTCGGGCCCACGGAGGAGGAAATTGGGGGCGGCGAGAAGACAGATGTTGGGCAGGGAGTATGGGCTTGGGGCCCATTCATAGGAGTTTGAACGGGCTGGTCTTGTTTTGTAACCATCTCCTGCTCAGCAAGCGATTTTGACGTTGAAGCATTGCCAGCAGCAAGCATAGGCTTTGGCCCTTGTTTCACAGGGATGCTCCGAGTTGGGCCAGATCCAAGGAGGCATTTTTCTGAAGAGATCACCTCATCTCTCATTATCCCCTTTCCATTTCTCTTTTCCCCACCCCCAACCTTGTAGCCGTGATCTTTCCTTTCCTGGGCTGGCGATCGTTGCGTCTGTGGAGGACTCTGTTGTGTCAAGGGGGTAAGGGATCATCAGTTAATTTTGCTCACTCCCTTTCCATTTCTATTTGAATTCCCTTGAATTTGGCTCCCTGATTCCTTCTCCAATTTTCCTTTTCCTTGATTTTCCCTTGAATTCCGCCGGGATTTGTGTGAAACTAGCATCCAGGGACCGAACCCCGGGTTAGTCTCCAACGATTCCTCCGCCGGAACCAGCTGGGTATCTCCGCCACCGGCGGTCACGATCGCCATCATAGAGATTGGTCGAAGCAGAGGGCAGGCGGTAGACTGGTGGCCGATCTTGCCACAATCGAAACACACCATGGGAAGATTCTCGTACTCAACCTTTTGCCAATCATCATCCAACCAAATCCTTGGGACCAAGGGCTTGGATAGATCAACCTCCACTGCGAGCCTGGCAAACTTTGCTCGTTGTTGAGTAAGCGTATAGTAGTCGAGCTTGATCGTCCTTCCGATCAAGTTGCCCAACGACGTGAGCACTTCCTTATGGTAGAAATGGATTTTCAGGGCCGGCAGCTGGACCCACACAATCATCGTCTTTGGGAGTGGGTCTGACAGCTTGAATTTTGGAGTCCATTGTTGCACAACAAGATAGTGATCAAAGATCACCCATAGTCCATCGGTAAGGGCTTTGAAGTAGTCTTGATCGTTGTTCAGCTTAACCAGATAGCAGTCTTCATCCAAATCTCGGACTTCCATTGTTCCAGTGGGTCGCCATTGAGCACAGAGCCGAGAGCATATGGTATTGAAACCTACCTTGATTCCTAATAGCCTGACCGCAAGATTTCTGTGCCAGGGAGCGCACAACCTATTTTTGAAATCAGTCGAGACTCTGAGTGCTGGCTCACCATTCCGTTCTCCGGGAATTAGATCATGCTCCCCGACCGGTGTCCATTGGGTGTTCGAAGGATGAGCCGTATTCAGCGATGCCCCACCAGTTACGACATTGGCATAGGAAAAGATCTGAGCATGTGTTGTCGAAGCGTTAGCAGCTGATGGAGCCATCTGAGTCGTAAAAGGTAGCTGAACATCATTTGTCCCCATCCGACTAGGTTGTCCACCTATAGAAGAGTCGCTGGAGAGGTCTGTCCCGGATTGTGTTGTCATCTGCTGGTGGTGTGTGACGGTGGAATCGACCAGCATCTCCGTCGGGGCTGTTGACACGCCAAAACACAACACCAAACTGCGACCAAGTGTAATCGCAGTCCGGGAACGCAGTAACAGGCAAGTTTAATTATCAACCCGGGGTCTAGATCTACTGCTTACTCCGTGATTCTCTATTATCTAGCAAACTAGTTCGAGTGATTGTTGTGAAAAGTAAAAGCAACAAGAAAGCAGTAAATTGTTCGGTTTTCTAAGGCAGGCAAGAGTCACTCGGGATTGAGTCCCCCTAGCCCCTTAGTTAGGTTCAATTGCAATTCCCTGGGTTGATTTACTGTTGATTAGACTGCGGAAGATCCGACAGTAGCTTGGAATCTCTTAAGCTGACCAAGCCCTCTCAGTCTAACTACCCGGCAGACGACTAGTCTTCACCAGGATAGAAAGCTGAGGCTATGAACACAGAACTCCTCTACTGGAATTGAATTCCAGTACAAAGCAGTAAACTGGCTAACTCTCGTATAACCAATCTCCTACTATCGAATGAAGATGCTCTAACAACCTAATCAGATTCTATTTATCTCAGGTTGCAGCAGAAATTGAGAAAAGCTGATCAGACTCCAATCAATTCAATAAACATGCATCATTCGATTAAAACCAAACAGTAATATCATCCCAAGTCATTACAATCAAATCCCTAACACAAGGAACTAGGGTTCTTCACACCCAAGTGAGAGAAGGGTTCTACTCCATAGAGAGAGAAGAGAAAACAAGAATCGGATTAGTCATACTCATAACGATGAGGATAATCTGCTCCGGGACGATGATTTCTCATCGAATCGAACCCGGGTCACCCGCGTGACAGGCGGGAATACTTACCACTATACTGCAACCTGAGATAGATAGAATCTGATTAGGTTGTTAGAGCCTCTTCATTCGATAGTAGGAGATTGGTTATACGAGAGTTAGCCAGTTTACTGCTTTGTACTGGAATTCAATTCCAGTAGAGGAGTTCTGTGTTCATAGCCTCAGCTTTCTATCCCGGTGAAGACTAGTCGTCTGCCGGGTAGTTAGACTGAGAGGGCTTGGTCAGCTTAAGAGATTCCAAGCTACTGTCGGATCTTCCGCAGTCTAATCAACAGTAAATCAACCCAGGGAATTGCAATTGAACCTAACTAAGGGGCTAGGGGGACTCAATCCCGAGTGACTCTTGCCTGCCTTAGAAAACCGAACAATTTACTGCTTTCTTGTTGCTTTTACTTTTCACAACAATCACTCGAACTAGTTTGCTAGATAATAGAGAATCACGGAGTAAGCAGTAGATCTAGACCCCAGGTTGATAATTAAACTTGCCTGTTACTGCGTTCCCGGACTGCGATTACACTTGGTCGCAGTTTGGTGTTGTGTTTTGGCGTGTCAAGTTTTTGGCGCCGTTGCCGGGGACCCTCTAGATTATTGGGGAAACGTGAGAATTTGTTACTCTAGCTTTTATTTACTGCATTTTATCTCTTCCACCTGTGTGCCTTCACGGGTTGCTTCTGCTGATTGTGTGCAGGTAGTGCATGACCCGTAGCTAGTCGGGAGATCTACTACCATTAGACCAGGAGCTTGAACGAACTTGCAGGAACTTCAAGCGGGCTCTAAAGGCGCGACTGGCTGCGGAGGAGGCGCTAACACAGCTGCAGTTAGGAGAAGAAGAAGAAGGAGAGATGGGTGATCCGCAGAACCGTGCTGTGATCCCCGAGGAGCAGACCATGGGATCCTACTGGACTGCTAGGGCTGCGGACATGAGGTCACCCATTCAACACCCTCAAGTCCCAGCCAACAACTTTGAGGTGAGCACCTCAGTGATCACCATGCTACGCGGTTCAGTGGTGTTCCGTGGTAAGGAGGGAGAGTGCCCTCGATCACATCTCAGGCGATTCCATGAGCTCATCGATGGAATCAAGATCAATGGGGTACCAGCAGATGCCATCCAGCTGAGGTACTTCCCATTCACTTTGGAGGGACAGGCCAAGGAGTGGCTAGACACTCGACCTCCGGGCTCCATCACCACGTTCGCCAACCTGGCGGACAAGTTCCTCACCCGCTACCATCCTCCGTCCAAGACAGCTGATCTCCAGAAGCAGATTACACATTTTTCTCAGGATGAGGATGAGACCATTAGGGATGCTTGGGAGAGATACACCAACCTCTTTCTCAGGTGTCCCAATCATGGTTTCAATGACGCATTCAAGGTGGGCACCTTCTATCACGCCCTCTTCCCGGAGGACAAGCAGCCGATTGATTCGGTTTGTGGCGGGAACATGCTGACAAAACCCCGCCAAAGCTGAATCAACTCTTTGAGGAGATGGCGGAGAACGGGTACGACTGGGGCACTGCCAGGAGATCGAGACGAGCACCTGGACGGGGTGTACATTCTGTGGGAGCCCATCCCTCTGATTTGGTGCAGGTAGTATCGAAGCTGGTCTCAGCTATCGATCGTTCCGGGATGATTCCAGGGACCGGACAGCAGCAGGCGATGCTCTGCCAATGGTGCGAAAGCACCGATCATACGGTGGAGGACTGCCAGGCGATGAAGGAATCAACCACACCCCAAGGAGCAGGTGAACTTCATTAACAACGCCAGGCGCAATGACCCCTACAGCAACACGTACAATGAGGGGTGGCGCCAGCATCCTAACTTCTCCTGGGCTGGGCCAAATCCCAGACCACCAGCTCCCCAGGGACCACCAGGCTTCCAGAGGCCACCATATCAGCCCAGACAGGGGCATGCTGCTCAATCACAGCCGCGGCCTTTCCAGCAGCCAGGTGCAGCCCCTGCTGCCCCAGTGCAGAATGATCAGATGGCTGAACTGCGGGACTTGGTGGGTTCTCTCGCCAGTACTAGTGCTCAGAAATTCAACACCTTTGAGCAGTTCATGGAGAAGGCCTCAGGTAAACTCCTGGCTCTTGAAGCTGGTCAGAGGAACACACAGGCTGTTTTGCAGGATATCCAGACCCAGCTGGGGAGCGTGGCCCAGGCAGTGGCTCAAAGGGCTCCTGGTACTCTACCCGGGCAGACCATCCCTCACCCGCCGACCCCGGATGAGCGCTGCAATGCCATCATGACCAGGAGTGGCAAGATGACTGTTGATCCCCCTGCTCGGGAACCAGAAAGAGAGAGCCCTGTTTTAGCGTCTCCAGCGGTTGAACAAAAAGTAGAGACGGAGGTTGAGGTGCCTGCACCTAAACCGCAACCAGTAGTGAAGGAGTATGTCCCTAAACTCCCTTTCCCTACTCGGTTGCACAAAGACAGGCTGGAGACAGAGTTCGAGAACTTCATGGCCATGTTTAAGAAGCTGAATGTCCAAGTGCCCTTCCTGGAGGCACTATCGCAAATGCCGAAGTATGCGAAGTTTCTGAAAGAGCTTCTCTCGAAGAAGCAGAAGCTGAGTGAGCTGGCCACTGTGGAGCTCAGCGAGGAGTGCTCGGCTATTCTCCAGAACAAGCTTCCGCAGAAGAAAAAGGACCCAGGTAGTTTTACTATCCCGTGCTCTATTGATAAATTGCATGTAGAGAAGTCCTTGGCGGATTTAGGTGCTAGTATCAATGTTATGCCATATCAACTGTTCAAGAAACTAGGCCTAGGCGAACCCCGTGCTACTAGGATGACCCTTCAATTAGCTGACAGATCTGTAGTGCATCCTAAGGGCATAGTGGGAGACCTTCTGGTTAAGGTTGGCAAATTCACATATCCTGTGGATTTTGTTATCCTGGACATCAATGAGGACACAGAAGTGCCTCTTATACTGGGAAGGCCTTACCTGGCCACCGCCAAGGCTCTCATAGATGTGCATGATGGGACCTTAGTTTTGAGGGATGGCGAGGAGCGAATAACGTTTTCAGTTGCTAACACTATACCTGCTTCGTTACCTCTACATGCTGTATCTCACCAGGAGCACGAGTCTGTCATGTATCCTTCTGTGCTGCCTATTTTGCAGGAACCGCCTCCCACACCTTCGCCGCCACTCTGGACCACTCCGTTATCAAAAGAACAGATCAAGGAGGAGTGGCGGCCGAAACTGCAGGCAGCTAAGCCTGCTCGAAAGAAAGCCGGAGACCACTATGAGCTGGTCCCGCCCCCACCTTGTCCATCCGAGTATTCACTCGCTTGCATCTTGCCGGATGGCCAAGTCGAGCTGGCAAATGCAGGTGGCCACATTCGTCGAGTACATGGCCACCATTTGAAGCTGTACCTCAAGAGCGATGTGGATCCGCTCTTGAAGGCACCTGATCCTACACTTCCCTGAGCATCCATACTGGCGCGTCCAGATAAAAGACGGTAAAGAAGCGCTTGTGGGGAGGCAACCCCACCGAGGTTTGCATTTTCTTACTCTTTTTCCTTTGATTTTGTGTGTTTTTGAGTCTTGAGACGTTGATCCAGAGTCAAGTGTCGTTTTTGAGTGAAAACAGGTTGATTTCGGGACTCCAGCAAGTCGCACGGCCAGGACCTCAACTTGCACGGCCGTGCGGATATTCCCCCTTGGCCGTGCGAGCTCTCGGTAAAAAGCGCACGGCCAAAAATGCACATTGCACGGCCGTGCGCTCGTCCTGGCCTGGCCGTGCGTCTGGCACGGGCATCCAATTGCCTCGCAGGCCGTGCGGGTATCCCCCTTTGGCCGTGCGAGCTCTCGGTAATTATGGCACGGCCAAATGTGCCTGGTGCACGGCCGTGCGCATCTCCTCGGCCAGGCCGTGTCGGCCTGCACGGGCAAAACCAGCCGTGCACGGCCGTGCGCTCCTGCCCGTGCAGCCGAGGCACGGTCTATATAAATGGCCTGCACGGCCATTCTGGTCAGAAAACCCAAAATTCTCGCCGGAATCCTCTGCCCTCGCCGGAAAACCGCGACAAAACCACCCTTTTTCGATTTTTTCGGCCACTTTGGGTCATTTTTTCACCAAACCAACAACAAACCCACTCTTTCTACACCCAAAGCGGCCCATCCCTCGATTTTGAGCGAGTTTGGGCGACGTTTTAGTCGCCGGAGGCGATTTTCGGCGAGACTCCGGCGAGACTCCGACGAGCATTTCCGGCCAGTTTTTCGGCGTTTCGTCGCTTCCATTGTCTTCCCCTCATCATCCCCTACACCTCTACTTGAGTCTCCAGGTTTGATTTTGCCCCTAACTATGTTAATTGTGGAGAATTGAGTGTGTAGGGTGTATGTTAGAAAACCTTATTGAATCATTTGATTTTTGTGAAATTGATTGAGGGGAATGCATGGGATGTGAATGAATTGTGTTGGGCAAAGTCCCCTTTGCTTGTTTGAGCCCTTGTGTGCAAGAATTTGGCCAATTTCATGTTTAACTTAGTAGTGCACACAAGGTGTTCGATGAAATGCCTGTTTTCCATGCCATGTTGTGGCCACCGGTTGGGGCCCTTAATGATGTAGTTTGAGGGTGTATTTGCTATGGATGTGAACCTTGAGTTGCCTATTTTCTTGTGAATGTGCACCCCCACCCAGATTATGCTTGATTTATCGAGTTTTTGCCCCCGAACTATGGATGAAACCATGGTTAGGCTGTTTTCTGTTCTTAAGTGTGGGGGTGTGCTTGACCTTTTCTTTGGCTCTTTTGGTTCCACTTTGGGTTGTTCTTTTGCAGGGAAATGGCGCAACCTAATCTCCAGCACCCATTCATCCGGGATCTAAGGAGGGGCCCACCGCAGCGCGCTTCAAGGAGGTCGTGGAAACCCCGTTTGGGTCACACCATTGCTGGTCCAAACGGGAGTTTCGGCGATTGCACTGCTACGAGCAGCTCTCCGCCGCGGTCGCCAACACCGCCTGGCGCCGTCTGCTCCAGCTCTGCGAGAAGGTCTACTACGAGCCGGTGTGGGAGTTCTACACGACCTTCAAGCACAATACCACGAACAACTGGCAGGACGGTACAGCCGTCCAATTCAGGCTGGGCGGTGTCCCCCGGTCCTTGAGCTACCACGAGCTGGCCGAGGCTCTCGACCTCGACCTCGACGACCGTCAGGACTACGACACCGAGGTAAATGACCCACCGGAGGTGGATTTCGGGCGGCTGTACACCAGCCTGGCTCGGCTAGGCCAGCGCGTCCCTTCCGGTCCGGGAGGACTAAGGCATCTACCCTGCAGATCGACAACCGACTTCTCCACCACCTGCTGACGAAGTCTTACACCCCTGCAGGAGAAAGCGCCGGCGCCATCACGAAGAGGACCCTGTACTTCCTCCATTCGATCCGCCAGCGCCGCCATGCTCTCCACCTGGGTTCGGTGGTGGCCAAGACCTTCGAGAAGACGGCCACAGAGCTGAAGAGCCTCCACTGCGCCCCCCTCATCACCCGCCTGGCCACCTTCTTTGGCCTTTCACTGCAGGGGTGCACCGAGGAGGGGGACACCCTCATCTTTGGCAGCACGACGATCGGGAAGATGCTGCTGTTGCGGGAGAGGAACGGTGTTCAATGGGTCGATGGGTTTCCGGAACCTCCGATCCCCGCGGAGCCCGTACCAGAGGCCCAGCCAGAGGGCCAGGAGGAGGAGGCTGCTGATGAGGTGGATCCCGAGGAGGTGGATGCTGTTGCTGCTGCTGATGTTCCACCACAGACTGACTTCCATTACGGGGGTGGCAGCTCCGCGTTCCAGGGCCAGGATTACTTCGCCCAGCAGTTCGAGCAGCTGAGGATCCAGAACCATGATGCAGTTCCATCAGCAGTATGCGGCCGACCAGGCCGAGTACCGGAACAGGATGGCTGCTTATGACGAGCGGCTGACCACGATCCAGACTCAGCAGGGCGTGACTCTCGCCCACATCGAGCGGGAGAAGCGCCGTTCACGGCGCATGCAGGAGGTTCAGCAGCATCTGCTTCAGCTGATCCCGGGCTGATCCACCTGTCTGGAGGACTCCCTGGGATGACTCCCCTCCACATGACGGTGATGCTGGCGCTGCTGATGATGACGCGTTCATGAACGACATCGACCTCGACGATCTTGGCGACGAGTAGGCTGTACTCGTCGCCCGTCTCAGTGTGTTTTCTTTTTCATTTTAGACTTTTGTGTGTTTGCTCCATGTGTGCGGAGCTTGGACTTAGTGTCGTTTGTTTTTGTTTTTGTTTTTGGTTTTTCCTTTGTGGTTTGATGTAGCCGTCTGGGCTAACACTTATCCCTAACGCACAGTGTGCTAGTGTGTTTCTGGTGTTCGATTTGTGCAGCATTGTCCGCTCTCCCGTTTGTTTCTCGCTGACTGGTCCACTTCCAGTCCCCCAGCGGTGTTCTTATCCGGTAACATCGTTCCCCTTATCTTTCCCTCTACTCCATTGAGGGCAATGTCGTGCTTAAGTGTGGGGGGGGGGTGCTTTGTATCGGTTGGAATATTTATGATGGTACTTGGAGCCTAGTCCGCTGTCCGAATCTTACGATTTGAGGGCTCCAAGTACTGCTGTTTGATCATATTGGCACTGTGTTTTGATGGATGAATTGATTGGTTTTCGGATGAATGCATGACAACTTGTTTGCGACTAGGACAACCTATGATGAGGACTGAGATGTGCAGTAGAACGATGTAGGGGTTCAGTTTTTCAACTGTTTGCTTGCCAACTGTGACTTGATCTCACTTGATCTGATTACTTGTTCTTGACAGTCGTTTATGCATCTAGTTCAGGGTATCAGAATGTGAGATAGAGCATATAGGTAGCCATGTGAGATTTGAGCCTGCTCGTTTCTTTCTTGTGCGATAGATCCCTCTTCCATTGTGTGTAGCATTCACGTTGTCACTAGCTAAAATGATGGGGGCATAGGATTAGCCCACGCCCAAAAACTGACTGTCCTGATGTGTCATATCCCCTAGTCAGCCCCTTTGAGCCGTGTGTTATCCTTTCTTTTGGTCTATAATGGAAAAAATCACCCTTGTTGCATCTTTTAGAAGGTTCCACAGAGTGGTTTTTACATATTCTCTGCTGTTTCTGCTAAAGTCTATATGAGTGTTGGAGGTAGTGCTTAAAAGTTGGGCATGTGTTTGAAATTTGTGCAGGAGTGGTGGCTCTCTTAAGAAATGAAAAGAAAAATGAAAGAAAAACAAAGAAAAATTGAAAGCAAAAAGAGAGCCACTACCAAAAATCTGAATAATGCCCATTAAGTAGTGTTTCTTAGCAGTCTGGCTTGGAAATGCTGATGTTTATGCCTCCTTCGCTCTTGTGCTCTTGAGATGTTGAGTAATGCAGAATAGCAGATAGAAAATACCGGTTGTTTGACTGTGATTGTGTGTTTGGAAAATGTGGAACCTTTTGCTATGAATACTTCCACCACCTAAAAGGCCTTTTCCCCATGTCCAAGACCCTAGCCAGTCATTCGAACCTGTGTCTAAGACCTCCTGATTAGTTAGTGGTGACACCCCATATGTGAACTCTAGCATTTAGAGGCTGCCATCATGGTGAAGAGATGATAGGTATTGAGAGAAATAGCATGCGCATCTTTCGCATCAAATTGTCCTGACCCCACTGGTCGAGAGTGAGTGATTCATTTTCATTTTCTATATGCTCTTGTACCCCGGTGAGGACCTAGATTGCTCGGTCTCTATTCTGATGTCTTGAGTTGGATGCATGAGTTGACTGGTTTGAGTAAGTGGTTGAATCAAGTCTAGGTTGGCCAGTGAACAGAAGGGAGACTCTTCCTTTACTCGATTTGCTGCACTCGAATGTACTTTGTGGTGGTTGTCCGGGTTGTTATTGAGGTTGTGCATGTATTGATGTTTGAAAACCAGTGCGATTCACGTGTTCTGTGCCTTTATGACTCGTCCCCAATGTTGGTTGATTGAAATATGTAAGCTTACCTAGTGCCTGACTTGGTTTGCTTGGGGACAAGCAAACGGTTAAGTGTGGGGGAGTTTGATAGACCGTCATTTACACATGTTTTTACCCCGTTCTTACACCGTTTGAGGTGTTGATTCTCGTGTTTTAGGCCGATTTCACGCTAGGTTGTGCTTGTTTGTGATATTTCATGTCCTAGTACGTGAATGAAGGCTTAGGAGCGAGTCTGGGGTCGATTGGACGAAGATCGGACGAATGGCGAGGTTTTTGGGGAGCTGCACGGGCAGACCAGGGAGTCGCACGGCCGTGCACGTGAGCAAGATGGCCGTGCGCTTTATGCCGAGGCCACGCACGGGCAACCCCTGAAGATCGCATGGCCGTGCACCCTGGCCGTGCGAGGAGCCTGAGGATCGAACTAATTGATACGCCGCGGTTTGGAGCCGCACGGCCAAGTGGGTGATCTGCACGGCCGTGCACCCTGGCCGTGCGAGTCGGGAAATCCTGGTTTTAGAGCCTAATCCGAGCCAAAAGTGGGAGAATGGTGTTTTCAGAGCAAAAACAGAGCCCTAGAGAGAGAAAGTACGAAGAACACATCCTAGAAACTGTCTTAGAGCTGGATTTCATCGAATCGAGCTTAGTTAGGTTCAATTGCAATTCCCTGGGTTGATTTACTGTTGATTAGACTGCGGAAGATCCGACAGTAGCTTGGAATCTCTTAAGCTGACCAAGCCCTCTCAGTCTAACTACCCGGCAGACGACTAGTCTTCACCGGGATAGAAAGCTGAGGCTATGAACACAGAACTCCTCTACTGGAATTGAATTCCAGTACAAAGCAGTAAACTGGCTAACTCTCGTATAACCAATCTCCTACTATCGAATGAAGAGGCTCTAACAACCTAATCAGATTCTATCTATCTCAGGTTGCAGCAGAAATTGAGAAAAGCTGATCAGACTCCAATCAATTCAATAAACATGCATCATTCGATTAAAACCAAACAGTAATATCATCCCAAGTCATTACAATCAAATCCCTAACACAAGGAACTAGGGTTCTTCACACCCAAGTGAGAGAAGGGTTCTACTCCATAGAGAGAGAAGAGAAAACAAGAATCGGATTAGTCATACTCATAACGATGAGGATAATCTGCTCTGGGACGATGATTTCCACTCCTATGACGATCTCCAAGCTCGATTCGATGAAATCCAGCTCTAAGACAGCTTCTAGGATGTGTTCTTTGTACTTTCTCTCTCTAGGGCTCTGTTTTTGCTCTGAAAACACCATTCTCCCACTTTTGGCTCGGATTAGGCTCTAAAACCAGGATTTCCCGACTCGCACGGCCAGGGTGCACGGCCGTGCAGATCACCCACTTGGCCGTGCGGCTCCAAAATGCGGCGTATCAATTAGTTCGATCCTCAGGCTTCTCGCACGGCCAGGGTGCACGACCATGCGATCTTCAGGGGTTGCCCGTGCGTGGCCTCGGCATAAAGCGCACGGCCATCTTGCTCACGTGCACGGCCGTGCGACTCCCTGGTCTGCCCGTGCAGCTCCCCAAAAACCTCGCCATTCGTCCGATCTTCGTCCAATCGACCCCAGACTCGCTCCTAAGCCTTCATTCACGTACTAGGACCTGAAATATCACAAACAAGCACAACCTAGCGTGAAATCGGCCTAAAACACGAGAATCAACACCTCAAACGGTGTAAGAACGGGGGTAAAAACATGTGTAAATGACGGTCTATCAGCTGTCGTCGAAGTACTTTTGGAGAGCAACACTGTATCACCAGGCAACGTTTGTAGCATCTCCGGATCCGGCGGCCGTCCACAAGGGAAAAGCGCCGGTGCCGGAGTAGAGTTTTCGTTCGTGCCAGTTGAGAGCATTTTTTCTTACCAGCACAAATTATGATTGGTGATACCTTAGCTTCCTGTTTATGGTTCCACCAGCTGTACGCATCTATCTATCTATATCTATCTATCTATCTATCTATCTATCTATCTATCTATCTTCTATCTATCTATACTATATATTATGGCAATTCAAAAGTAACTTCTTGCCACATAAGCACTTGGAGAATTCACAAGTTGCCAAGGTGAACAATTTTTTTGCAAACAAAAAATATAATTATTGATCTATTTATGATGCTATCTCTCTCTTCTTTTCATACTTCTACTCATGTTTACTAAATATTAGTAATAAGTTACATATTGGTGAAAATGTAGGGAAACACACATAAGCAATAATTTTTTGTCAATTAAAATAATATAAAATGAAAACAGTGAGTGACATATATTGCATTTGTTAAAATCAAAATATATATTATATCTTATCAAGTGAATTTACTACTCATTTCACTAAAACCTTAATAATAATTTCATTTTGATGAAAAAGTAAAGAAGTACACACACAAATAATATTTTTTTTTTGTCGATTAAATAAAATATAGCGATAAAAAGAGAGAAAACAAGCGTTTGACAATCAATTGACTTTGATAATGACTTGACCGAGCAAGTATTAAAATAATATCTTCTTTAAATAACTTTTATTCATCTCGATTAAGTGAAAACATTATTCATGTTCTACCTTAAATTTCTCAAATGAAGAGGAATCACATGTGCAATACTTTATAATTTGTTCTAAGTGCATATTGAAATATTTTCTCTAAGTTGTACGCTAAGAAATTTTCTTTTCAGATTTGGAGTTATTGTCGAGGATTATACATCAAAGTTTTTTAAATGCTTAAGTATGATTTCTGACAAGCTTTGACTTCATACCTTAGGATGAGACACAACATCCTTTACGAAATTACATGTGTGAAGGTCAAAGAAATCTTTGTTGAGGATATACAAATATAGGATAAACATCAGGTTTCATCAACCACTTACCTAGGCGCGCATTGATCAAATAAGGGATGAAATTTGTTATTTAATAGTTGAGTATCTTGATAGAAAAATCTAAATTCAAAAAAATCATAAATCATTACCTAATATTACAGGAATTTAAAACTTAACTAGAGCCACATCGACGAATGACTAGCTTTCACCCGGTGGACAAGCTCTAATTCTTGATGATGCACATTTTTGCTTAATCTCTTATTTGTCATCATTTCAATAAAATGCAAATTAAGTTAATAATAAAAAATTAACTTAATAATAATGAATGCAACATTTTGATTTGTTTATATCCTTTTTTCATACAAATTCTATCTCTGAAAATAAAACCCAACATTACAAATAATGAAATAAAGAAATTGGATCATGCCCCATAAAAACAAACAAAGTTCTCTTCTTATCTACTTAAAATTTTGAGATTTGTAGCATTTCTCTTCTCTATGTTTTTGCAAATAGATATAGGAAAAGAAATGGTAAGGCATATAGAGTTTTTTTCTCTTTTGTATGGAGATAAGAGGAGAGAGTTGTAGGAGGCAATGATTATATGAAAAACAATTGAGCAGCTGTAACACATTTTTGCCTATTGACGGAAAAAAAAGTTCATCATATATCATTGCGAAAATGAAGCGAATCAAGCCGATGATTGTCGACTGCTCCCTCTTCCCTCTTGATCCGCAACTGGCAACTTATCTTTCTTCTAAGAAGATATGTGGCTGCTTGCGATTGACTGGCCGAGTTATACTATTCTTCCCATTGTTTTCTTAATTTCTTTCAAACTACGACGGCTAGATGGTAAATTTTCATGCTTGACTAAGCGGATATATTTCTTCTTAATTTCAGCTAGTTGTTTTATGGTTCTTTTTATGTCATATACTTTAATGCAAATAGGGAAAAGATGATTGAAAGAGTTAATTGCTTGGACTTAGAGCATCTCTACTTTGGTTGAATAATTGATCGTTTTCCTTGGAGGTCGTTTGCAACCTGTTTACTTGGATGTTGAAATGGAACACAGAGTTGTGAGGGTTGTTTATTATGTTTATTATGGTCATGAGTGACTTGCTACTAGCTAGCTATGACGATGATCTGGTCAGTAAGTAGTATGTAGCAGGAGGTTATAAGTAGAAGGGAACATATTTGAGGTTTTATAAAGGGCGCTAAGTTGAAATAAAATGGTGGTGGTGGTGGTCTCTAGGTTGTCTAAGTTGAATCCCTAACTAAACTTTGATTTTGGCTTGATTCTTCTCTAACGACTATTATTTGGATTGAAGCATCAATCCGGTTCACGAATGGGGACTCTAAAATTATAATTAATTGAGGTTTATTGAAGTATCCAACTTTTACTATTCGTCTATGGTGTTATTAGGTAAAAAAAATTCCATTATTTTTTGCAGGGGTGTGTAGCTCTCTACAAAATATAAATTATGTTTATATGTAATTTAGTTTACTAAAATATCATTTTAATAAATTAGTGACAACTGAGTTCTATTTGTGGTTGGTTTTGCTATACATTTCAAGATATGTTAAACGAATAAATGGAAGATTGATGATGTGGATGCCAATGTATTTCCTCTTTTTTTTAAAAATTGCGCGAGTAACTGATACTGCACGATATTCGTGGGTTCTACATCGTGATAGTCGCTATTATCATATAACAACATATTGAAGAAGGAAATGAAAAGTTCTTATTTATTTTTCATTAATTGAACATATTTTCTTATTTTAACTTCTTTTGTGACCTTTAATTCTTTAATTTTAATCACTATTTAGCGCAAAAATTATTAATTCATTATGTTTATATTTTTGAATTGTGAATTCGATACAAAATTATAAATCACTAAAGAAAGTTCTACAGGGAGCTTATGTAATAAAATTAAATTTTTATAAATAAACTAAAGATTTACAAGTGTGAAACAATACATGAAATTTGGTAAGTCAGATTAACAATTCAATGTATAATAGTTTAACATAAATGAATCATACATACATAAAATACTAGAAAAAATAAATCAGAATGCGGCGTCCAACGGGCGGCTCAAAAACTAGTGTGGATGATGGGTTTACGTTCTTGGGATTGGAAAATAAAGACGGGGGAGAGACTAGAGAGGGATACCAAATATCTTATTCATGCACAGGTCAAACAGCGTTACATCATGCAGCATTAAGTACAAGTAACAGTTCAGGTTTCTAGTGTAATTGTCCATATGAATGAACTTATTAGGCTATTAGTTCTTCTAATTAATGGATAAGTGCTTTTATGTGACTTGAATGTAGCTAAGCTCTCTTCATGGCAAGATTCACTTGCCAATTCTAGCTAGCTTTTATGAATGGCTCGGCAGAAACCATGCAAACACTGTTTGAGGTTGGTTGAACTTCTTTCGCACAACTTTTTGTTTCTTTCTCTTGATTGTGTGAATATTGAATATGTTTTCTGCTGAAGGTTAATTGAAGAATAAATACCGAACTACCTTTTCTATTTTTGTATGCTCAGAGAAATATTTGTGTTGTGGGTGATTATTAGGTTGGTAGGGTCTGCTCAGAAAAATATTTATTCTTCAATTAACCTTCAGTAGATTGTGGACGGAAAATTCTATAGAATTTGGGAGGGAAAACATAAATTTATTGGAAATGGCTATAAAACTCCACTAATAACTATTTTATGAATAACACCTTATGACAAGATCCTTCAATATTGTTTAAGGACAAAAAATGGATGACTTATTGATTATATATTTTTTTAGGATCAACATTATGATAGGATGAGTATAGCTTTTAATCGACGATTGTTGGAGACCGCCGTCAACTATAGAGATGGTTCTATCATCGAGGAGTTTAGTAAACTTTCACATGACCTTTCAGATTTTGGAGCTAATCACAATTGCTCGATAAGTGTTTTTTTGTGGCGTTTTTTTTTCATTACTGATTTCTATATCTAATGATTTTATCTTGTTAATATCACTAGTACAACGAGCTGCCATGTTATTCATGACAACCTATTTGTAGCATGAAGAGATCGTGAATTTGCTAAAAGATTTCACAACAAAAGTTCATGTGGTTGAATTGAACTATGAGGCGATTCGGCAACATATTCTCAACAATAAGCATCTTTGCAAATATTTGAAAAAGATACTTATTTCTTAACTTTTAACACTACAAAATATGAGAGGTCGAAAATTGGTAAAATCCTTTTCATATTTTTTAGGATCACTAAGTCGTCCTTAATATGTGATGCCTATATCCTCGTCATTTATTCTTTTGAGGACGATAAAATCAATGTCGTCCTCAATACTAGAGATGGCAAAGTGTCTCCTATACTCCATTTCATGTTATTATTAGGTACTTTTTGGGGACAATATAGTGACTCAATTCATTTTTAGAGACAACTTGTCGTCCCAATAATTGTCTCATTGAAGTTAATAGGTTGTCTTCAAAAATTTTACTACCGGAGAAGATATTAAGATCCTTCAATATTGCTTAAGGACAAAAAATGGATGACTTACTGATTATATATATTTTTTAGGATCAACAATAGGATGAGTATAACTTTTAATCGACGATTGTTGGAGGCCGCCGTCTACTATAGAGATGGTTCTATCATCGAGAAGTTCTGTAAACTTTCACAAGACTTTTCAGATTTTGGAGCTATTCACAATTGCTCGATAAGTATTTTTTTGTGGCATTTTTTTCCATTACTGATTTCTATATCTAATGATTTTATCTTGTTAATTACACTAGTACAACGGACTGCCATGTTATTCATGGTGGCCTATTTGCAGCACGAAGAGGTCGTGAATTTGCTAAAAGATTTCACAATAGAAGTTCCCGGGGTTGAATGGAACTATGAGGTGATTTGGCAACATGTTCTCAACAATAAGCATCTTTGCAAAGATTTGATAAATGTACTTATTTCTTAACTTTTAACACTACAAAAAAATGAGAGGTCGTAAATTGGTAAAATCCTTTTCATAATTTTTAGGATCACTAAGTCATCCCTAATATGTGATGCCTATATTCTCGTCATTTATTCTTTTGGGGACGATAAAATCAATGTCGTCCTCAATAGTCAATATTAGGGATGGAAAGTGTCTCCTATACTCCATTTCATATCATTATTAGGTACTTTTTGGGGACAATATAGTGACTCACTTCGTTTTTATTGACAATTTGTCGTCCCAATAATTGTCACATAAAATTCAAAGGTTGTCCTCGAAAATTTTACTGCCGGAGAAGATATTAAGATCCTTCAATATTGTTTAAGGGAAAAAAATGGTCTCCTTTTCATACCTTTGGGGACAATAAATTGTCACCCGTGTAACTCCTTCTAAGGACGATTAATTGTCCTTTATATTGTCTTTATGTACGAAAAATTATCACATATTTAACTTCTAGGGACAACTAATAGTCCTTTGTGCCTTTCGAGACCACAATTTTTCTTTCCATAAGACGTCTTCCATGCAGTATATCATCATGGAAGTAGGGGTGTCAATTCGGGTTCTTGTTTTCGGTTTTAACCGAATCCGAACTGTTAAGATTTTTTTTTTTTTGGGTTTCGATTTTGTTTTGGGTTCGGTTTTTTGGTTTTCGGGTTTTATTTTTCGGTTTCGGGTTTAGCTAAAAAAAACTCTTCATATCCCGTAGGGTGTTTTTGTTTTCGGGTTTGCCTTAACCGAATCCGAAAACGTTAAGAGATTTTTTGGCTTGATTTTCTTATCTCCGTGTTAAGATGGTTTCTTGAGGTTGATCTTTCACCCTTGCACAATTATTTAAGTATCCAATTATACATTTAGCAAAAGTTATAATTCACAGTTTTGCATTGAAAAATGAAAAAAAAATAGTAAATAGTTTTGAAAAATATAATCCTCTTTCTGCAAAGAGAGTCACATTATCAACTAACTTGTGCCTACTCTCTACATCCACCTCCATGGATAAAACTAATACAAATTTCTACAATGCATCGAACCAAGCACAAAGGGTGGAAATGATAAAAGTACCTAACTACCTATTATATTCAAAATACTTGACGTGTCCATGCTTCTTTTTCAGTTCATTGTACTTTAAAACCCTTAAAATGTTATTGATAAAAGCAACATCCACGCCGAGATGGATAACTAGTCGCACACCACATTTTTTTTGTGTGTGGAAGAAATTTGTTTTCCAAAACCATTTGATGAACATAAACAAATCTTGTTAATTGAAGAATGAAGCGGGTTCAAAGAAAGAAGAAAATATATGATCTCAGCTGATAACGGATAACATGCGCATAAAACTACTTGGGTGATGGGGGAATAAACACCATAGGGCCTCTAAACGAACATTAATAGGGCAAGAATGCAAGGTTATTCTGAGTGATTTCAGATATACTATTGTGTGTGTATATATATGCAGGAAAAACAACTGCTGTAAAACGAAGCTACAAGTCACTCGGTCAAAGGTGATCATGCATTCAGGAATAGAAGGTATCTTTAAGTGATTTCTCATTAAGAAGTGGTAAGGAAGTTGCATTTTCTTCAACTCGTGGCTTGAATATGTCTATTTTCTTTTAACTTTTAAGGCCTTTCACCTCATGCCAACAACGCTCAAGCATCTGACAAAAGTCATCCTATGCTTAGTGATGGCAATGGGTCGGGGCGGGTACTATAGAGATAGTTCTATCATCGAGGAGTTCAGTAAACTTTCACATGACCTTTCAGATTTTGGAGCTAATCACAATTGCTCGATAAGTGTTTTTTTGTGGCATTTTTTTCATTAATGATTTCTATATCTAATGTTTTTATCTTATTAATTACACTTGACAACGGGTCGCCATGTTATTCATGAAGGCCTATTTGCAGCACGAAGAGGTCGTGAATTTGCTAAAAGATTTCACAACAAAAGTTCCCAGGGTTGAATGGAACTATGAGGCGATTCGGCAACATGTTCTCAACAATAAACATCTTTGCAAGGATTTGAAAAATGTACTTATTTCTTAACTTTTAACATTACAAAGAAATGAGAGGTTGAAAAATGGTAAAATCCTTTTCATAGTTTTTAGGATCACTAAGTCATCCCTAATAAGTGATGCCTATATCCTCGTCATTTATTTTTTTGGCAACGAGAAAATCAATGTCGTCCTCAATACTAGGGATGGCAAAGTGTCTCCTATACTCCATTTCATGTTATTATTAGGTACTATTTGTGGACAATATAGTGACTCAATTCGTTTTTAGAGACAACTTGTCGTCCCAATAATTGTCACATAGAAGTTAATAGGTTGTCCTCGAAAAATTTACTACTCGAGAAGATATTAAGATCCTTCAATATTGTTTTAAAGATAAAAAAATGATGACTTACTTTTTATATATATTTTTTAGGATCAACATTATGATAGGATGAGTATGGCTTTTAATCGACGATTGTTGGAGGCCGCCGTCTACTATAGAGATGGTTCTATTATCGAGGTGTTCAGTAAAATTTCACATGACCTTTCAGATTTTGGAGCTAACCACAATTGCCGGATAAGTTTTTTTTGTGGTGTTTTTTTAGGCTTTTTTTTTTCTTTCTCATTACTGATTTCTATATCTAATGATTTTATCTTGTTAATTACACTAGTACAACGGGGTGCCATGTTATTCATTGCGCCTATTTGTAGCACGAACAGGTCCTGAATTTGCTAAAAGATTTCACAATAGAAGTTCTCGGGGTTGAATGGAACCAATGAGGCGATTCGGCAACATATTCTCAACAATAAACACCTTTGCAAGGTTTTGAAAAAGGTACTTATTTCTTAACTTTTAACACTACAAAAAAAAAATGAGAGGTCGAAAATTGGTAAAATCTTCTTCATAGTTTTTAGGATCACTAAGTCATCCCTAATATGTGATGCCTATATCCTCGTTATTTATTCTTTTGGGGACGATAAAATCAATGTCGTCCTCAATACTAGGGATGACAAAGTGTCTCCTATACTCCATTTCATGTCATTATTAGGTACTTTTTGGGGACAATATAGAGGCTCAAATCGTTTTTAGAGACAACATGTCGTCCCAAAAATTTCACCTAGAAGTTAATAGGTTGTCCTCGAAAATTTTACTACCGGAGAAAATATTAAGATCCTTCAACATTGTTTAAGTACAAAAAATGGATGTCTTATTGATTATATATTTTTTTTAGGATCAACATTATGATATGATGAGTATAGCTTTTAATCGACGATTGTTGGAGGTCGCCGTCTACTATAGAGATGGTTCTATCATCGAGGAGTTCAGTAAACTTTCACATGACCTTTCAGATTTTGGAGCTAATCACAATTGCTCGATAAGTGTTTTTTTGTGGCATTTTTTTCATTAATGATTTCTATATCTAATGTTTTTATCTTATTAATTACATTTGTACAACGGGCCGCCATGTTATTCATGAAGGCCTATTTGCAGCACGAAGAGGTCGTGAATTTGCTAAAAGATTTCACAACAAAAGTTCGCAGGGTTGAATGGAACTATGAGGCGATTCGGCAACATGTTCTCAACAATAAACATCTTTGCAAGGATTTGAAAAATGTACTTATTTCTTAACTTTTAACATTACAAAGAAATGAGAGGTTGAAAAATGGTAAAATCCTTTTCATAGTTTTTAGGATCACTAAGTCATTCCTAATAAGTGATGCCTATATCCTCGACATTTATTTTTTTGGCAACGATAAAATCAATGTCGTCCTCAATACTAGGGATGGAAAAGTGTCTCCTATACTCCATTTCATGTTATTATTAGGTACTTTTTGTGGACAATATAGTGACTCAATTCGTTTTTAGAGACAACTTGTCGTCCCAATAATTCTCACATAGAAGTTAATAGGTTGTCCTCGAAAAATTTACTACTCGAGAAGATATTAAGATCCTTCAATATTGTTCAAAGATAAAAAAATGATGACTTACTTATTATATATATTTTTTAGGATCAACATTATGATAGGATGAGTATAGCTTTTAATCGACGATTGTTGGAGGCCGCCGTCTACTATAGAGATGGTTCTATCATCGAGGTGTTCAGTAAAATTTCACATGACCTTTCAGATTTTGGAGCTAACCACAATTGCTGGATAAGTTTTTTTTGTGGTGATTTTTGAGGCTTTTTTTTTCTTTCTCATTACTGATTTCTATATCTAATGATTTTATCTTGTTAATTACACTAGTACAACGGGGCGTCATGTTATTCATTGCGCCTATTTGTAGCACGAATAGGTCCTGAATTTGCTAAAAGATTTCACAATAGAAGTTCTCGGGGTTGAATGGAACCAATGAGGCAATTCGGCAACATGTTCTCAACAATAAACACTTTTGCAAGGTTTTGAAAAAGGTACATATTTCTTAACTTTTAACACTACAAAAAAAAAATGAGAGGTCGAAAATTGGTAAAATCTTATTCATAGTTTTTAGGATCACTAAGTCATCCCTAATATATGATGCCTATATCCTCGTTATTTATTCTTTTGGGGACGATAAAATCAATGTCGTCCTCAATACTAGGGATGACAAAGTGTCTCCTATACTCCATTTCATGTCATTATTAGGTACTTTTTGGGGACAATATAGAGACTCAAATCGTTTTTAGAGCAACATGTCGTCCCAATAATTTCACCTAGAAGTTAATAGGTTGTCCTGGAAAATTTTACTACCGGAGAAAATATTAAGATCCTTCAACATTGTTTAAGTACAAAAAATGGATGTCTTATTGATTATATATTTTTTTTAGGATCAACATTATGATATGATAAGTATAGCTTTTAATCGACGATTGTTGGAGGCCGCCGTCTACTATAGAGATGGTTCTATCATCGAGGAGTTCAGTAAACTTTCACATGACCTTTCAGATTTTGGAGCTAATCACAATTGCTCGATAAGTGTTTTTTTGTGGTGTTATTTTTCCATTACTGATTTCTATATCTAATGATTTTATCTTGTTAATATCACTAGTACAAGGAGCTGCCATGTTATTCATGACGGCCTATTTGCAGCACGAAGAGATCGTGAATTTGCTAAAAGATGTCACAACAAAAATTCCTGTGGTTGAATGGAACTATGAGGCGATTCGGCAACATGTTCTCAACAATAAACATATTTGCAAAGATTTGAAAAAGGTACTTATTTCTTAACTTTTAACACTACAAAAAATGAGAGGTCGAAAAATGGTAAAATCATTTTCATATTTTTTAGGATCACTAAGTCGTCCCTATTATGTGATGCCTATATCCTCGTCATTTATTCTTTTGAGGACGATAAAATCAATATCGTCCTCAATACTAGAGATGGCAAAGTGTCTCCTATACTCCATTTCATGTCATTATTAGGTACTTTTTTGGGACAATATAGTGACTCAATTCGTTTTTAGAGACAACTTGTCGTCCCAATAATTGTCACATAGAAGTTAATAGGTTGTCTTCGAAAATTTTACTACTGGAGAAGATATTAAGATCTTTCAATATTGTTTAAGGACAAAAAATGGATGACTTACTGATTATATATATTTTTTAGGATCAACATTATGATAGGATGAGTATAGCTTTTAATCGACGATTGTTGGAGGCCGCCGTCTACTACAGAGATGGTTCTATCATCGAGGAGTTCTGTAAACTTTCACAAGACCTTTCAGATTTTGGAGATAATCACAATTGCTCGATAAGTGTTTTTTTGTGGCGTTTTTTTCCATTACTGATTTCTACATCTAACGATTTTATCTTGTAAATTACACTAGTATAACGGGCCGCCATGTTATTCATGGAGGCCTATTTGCAGCACAAAGAGGTCGTGAATTTGCTAAAAAATTTCACAACAGAAGTTCCCGGGGTTGAATGGAACTATGAGGCGATTCGGCAACATGCTCTCTACAATAAGCATCTTTGCAAGGATTTGAAAAAGTTACTTATTTCTTAATTTCTATGAAATCGTTTACTAACCAGGGCGAATTATTTGTCAAAGTCGTTTTCAATATCGCTATCATGATCATAGTCTGTAGCCTTAGTTCTAAACGCCAAGTTTCTGCTACGTTTTTCATCTTCTTGACCAACTTGCTTTAAGACATGTTCATGGCTCAATAGTGAAACAATCAACTCATTAGTAGGCAAAGTAGTCAAATTTTTTCTTCCTCGATAAGGCTCTAAGGATTTTTCTCTTTAGATCCTTCGTTAAGTACGTCTTTCCTAGACCCTTAAGCTTGTTTATTAGGACAGTAAACCTAGTGTACATCTCATGAATCCCTTCATTCTTATTCATGGTAAAAGCTTCATAATCATGAACTAGGAGATCAATACGGGATTGTATAATGTTAGATGTACCTTCGTAAGTGCTTTCCAAGGCTGGCCAGATTTCTCTGGCTGTAACGCAGTTTTCCACTTGATCGGCCTTGTTTGGATTCATCGCAGATTGTAGCACGTGCATAGCTCGCTGGTTCAATTGAGAGCTCTTCTTCTGCGCAGCTGACCACGTATTTTGCTCTTCGTCATTCATTTCAATTGGGCCATTCTGCACAACCAACCAAAGTTCTTCGTCAACTCCCCACATGAACTGTTTCATCCTCTTTCCACGTGGTGTAGTTCGAACCGGTGAAAATCGGTGGATGATTGATAGTTGCATGACCGAAGGAACTAGAAGCCATTGGATCGTAACCCTTGGCAGTAGCTAGCTTCGTCAAGAACCAGGCTTTGATACCAATTGAAGATTTAGATTCGATTGAGAAATTAGGTCAGAAACCAGAGGAAAGGGAAAAAGACGATAGAGAAGTGAGAAGGGAAAGAAACACGACGATCTCGAAATCGAATTTGCACATATCAAACTCAGCGACCGGGCTGGGAAGTAAGTTGGGCCCAGATTAGACTGACGGGTTAGAAGGGCTTGAGCCCAAATGCCCACAGTCTTAACAGAAGCTGGAGCCCAAACAGAACCTCTGTTTCGATCAACGAAGGACTGGGAAACAAAGTTCTTGTCAAGAACAGGGGAAGAACACAGCAGAATGTAAATGCAGAAAATGTAAAGAAGACATGACGTTTTTAACGTGGTTCGCCCAAGTGCAATGGTGTACTTCCACGTCCCAGAATACAGTCTGGGAGACCCTGGTTTAATTTTTGTTTAGAGAAATTGAAACAAGACCAAAATACAAACGATGCAGAAATAAAACGAGAAAGAAAAAACCCTGATCACAATCTGATATGTCTCAGCCTTGAAGAAGCTTGAACCTTTGCCTCAACCTTCGTCAACCCTTTGTATTTCCTAAGCTAAGCCCTCTACCACTCTAGCTTCTACAAAGTGCCCAATACGAGACAGGAGCAGGGGAATATATAATGATAGGACACAACTAGCCATTAGAAGCAATCGGGGAAACAATTTGAACTGCAGACGAAACTTACTTAATTAACTGGTTACTGAAATTGAGCATTGATCAAGGATGCAATCTCTGACTTGGTTTCCCTTGATGACTCCAACACTTATCATATCATTGCACGTTGCATGGGAAACCTAATTTATGTGATATGCATCTATTTTGAAGAGTACACATACATAGACACGTTCAATTCAGGGAGCTCAGTAAGGGAGGGAGGTGTGGAGGAAAGGGGTCTTAGGACCCCAATTAGGAAAAATGGTGCAACAAAACCCTTTAGATACATAGAGTTTAGTATGATCTTTCAAGTTTAGAATATCATAGTTTTATCGATGTTAGCTTACCTAATAATCTCAATCAACTCAAAGTTCATTAGATATACAAGGTTTAGTGTTCTTGAATTTTTAATGACTCCAGTGAACTCAAAATCTCGCTACGTCAATGTGGGAGCTAATAAGTACAAGTCAAAAAATGATAATTGTATTAGTTAATTAGAGGTATATAACCGTACTTTGACATCTTTCTCCAATTTAAAGGTCATTTGTTTTTTTGAAAGATCCAATTTAAAGGTCATTGATTGTCCATTTCCCATCATATATCCATAATTAGAAGGTGCCCAGTAGTGGTTAACTACACCCACCTTAACTATGCAAGCTTTGACACCCAAGAACCAGAACTCGTTTAATACATGTATTTAATTTAATGAACACGTATTCTAATCCACACCATGCAACGACTGCCCTAACATCAGTAGTGAAGAGAAATACTAGAAGGTGATGATTTTGCTGGTGTTTTAGATGGCAAAAGAGAAGGCTTGATAATGAGTCAATGACCAATTCGCTCACTATCTCCTAATAGAGCATGAGCATCCTACTAGCTCTTTTCCTCTTCAGGCCACACACCCCCTTTTCACTTGGCTTCAGAAAAAGAAACAATGGCCGGCCATAGTTATTCTTGCCAGTTGCCACTTCCTATTGCCTTCTTAACACTAAATCTCTGCAAGCACGCATTGAAGTTCAGTCCCTGCTGTGTTCTTCGTGCGGTGGGATCATCACTCAACAGGCTGAGTTCGTAGTCTAGTTTGCGCCTCCTCTATCTTCGTCCGGTTGTGATCAGGAATATCTACAGAAGTAAAAAAAGCTCCGCCGGCAGCTTCAGGCTTCTACAGGTAATAAACTCAGAATATTAGTAATCAAACAAAATTTAATATAGATGGAATGAACGGTAGTTGAATTAGTTACCTGTTCCGACCAAAGAACGCCGAAAGTGTATAGAACATCTAATCTGAAACGGTTCGTGTGACAAGCAGCATCAAATGCAAACTTTGCCATTTTCCAATGCCTTTGCTTCCTCATGAAGCTCGTTCCAGAATAGGTAGGGATGAAAATTTGAACCCGTCCCGCCGGGCAGTGACGTAGCCAGACTTTATATAGATTGGGGTCCTAAAAAAATTAATGATGATTTTGTGTTTGATTGATATAGCTTGTGGGTGAGCAAAACTAACAATGTCACCCGTAACCGCGACACTCAATGCCAGAACTCAAAAGAATATCTCCCCTGCAATATAGAGAATATAATCTTAAGATGACTTGTCCAGGGTCATATTTTCACGAGATTCTTATCCGAGCCAGGGAGGTAATTAAGGTAGGGACTGAGAACGTTGATAATGAAGTTAAACCTAAAACCCACTACAAAATAAATCCCTTATAGCAGGGGTTTTTTGGGCTTTTAGCAAGGGGAAAATCCGTCGCAAACGACCCCGTCAGCGGTTGCAATAACTGCTGTAAAACCGCCGCTACACCGACCGCCGCTGATTTTTCCCAGCGGTCAGTGCAACCCCTGGTGGAAGTCTTTGCGTCGGTTCCTGCAGGGGCCACAACTGCTGCAATTTTTCCTGACCACCATCGATCCCTGCAAGGGTTTGTGACGGTGTCAAACCCATGGTATTTTTAGCAGCAGTTGAAATAACGTCCTAAGACATTCACAAGCAGCCTTTTAGAATTTTGCAGAAATACCTGCTGTCCAACTTCAATTATAACTTTTAAAAGTGACATTAACTATTATCCATACCACATAACTGCACCAGTTAATTACATTTAACATTATACATGATTGTACATGTTTGAAACTCAACAACCAAAAATTTGCAAAAAAATTCAAAATGTGAAAGATAAAGATCTAGCAGGATCAACCCTCGCTTTCTTCTGAATCATCCAAATCATGCACTGGATGTTAACCTGTTACAAAACCAACCAAAATAAATTAAACTATGGTAACGGCAACTAGTCGAAGAAACAATCATGACAAAACAAAGTCTTGATCTCAAATTCTGGATTTCAATTATATTGTACAAACAAATACCTTAATCTTAAGCAGAAAACAGAACCCATAACCAAAAACTGAATAGGAAAGCTTGATTGGCTGAATTGAAGAGTTAGAGTGAACTAAATATAGACACTGAAGCTAGTTTGGCTGATAGTGCATTGAAAGACAAAAAAAAGGAAAATTAAACTAAAGCTTGTTAAATGTTCCCATTGCTCCATGCATCATAAGTACAAGATGAACAACACAGTTAAACTAAAGTCTCTTAAATGTTCCCACTGCTACTAGCCGACCATTTTGTTTTTCAACCAAATATCAACCTTCTTGTGAAACTAACCAGAGTGCTAACTAGTAAGTAGTAACAAGTTAATGGTTCGGATCATGACCAAGGTGAGATAAATCATTTAAAATCAAATTACCCTAGGATGCATGTGCTAACAGAGTAGGATGCATGTACTCTTATAACATTAGTAAGACCACAAAGAGGAGACTAAACATACCATCCACTGCTGCTGGTGAAGTGAACTCTTTATTTCAATGTAGCAGGACCTAAAAAAATGACGAGTTCGAAATCCAACGAGTAAAAAATAAGGCTAAAATTGAATAGAAAGATCTATCTATACCTGGTAGCTAGATCTTCTCGCTTTCAGTATCCCATGGTCGATTTTCTTTCATTGTTGTTGTATCCCAAAGATCGGTAGCCCCATTCTTCCTCTCCCCTCGACTAGAATCAAAACCTAGAAAATAAGACAGAAGGGAAGTAAGAAATTTAAGCTAAAACAAAAATAAAACATGCAAACAATTGATTAAGTGTGATGCTTATCACAGTTAGATTGAACAAGGCCATTTTGGGCATTTGTTCTGTAGCTGATTCCTTTCATACTTAAATCAAAAGCAAGGCTGCCACTTAAGAACTTAAGTAGTTCAACCAGTAACTTCAGCTGCTCTTCTTCCCCACCTGCCAACCAAACCAACCCGAAATATCATCATCATTATCATCAATTGTGTTATCGTTTTACCAATCTTTCACCCATATTCCCCCAAAACACAACCTGTATTACCTTTGTTAACAGCGTCTACTGTTGTGCAATGAGTTGGAGGCAAGCAGCAAGACTTGGAGTGCTACTAAGGCACACCAGAATCCCACTCAACAGAAGAGACTACAGCAACACAGAACTATCAGTTTCCATGCTGCTTATTGGCTTGAGAAAGCTGTCATTCCATGGCTTCTAGCTTCGGCTTACACAGCTCTTCTGGATAAGCACTGATGGAAATCCGGAGGAAAATGAGATGCGGTCACCACTAGTTTCAATTCATCATCTGGAACAGCAGAACCATCTACCATTGGCTCAGCAGCTGTCTCCATAATTATCTCATCAACTTGCTTCAACTGATTGAATGGTATGTGGCAGCATTGCATCAGGAACTTCAACATCCTGAATTCGAACAAAAAGCAATCATATTTAGAAAGTCTTGAAACCATACACCAGATAATTTGAATAAACTACACCACCATAACAGATTTATCTCAGGGTGATCTCCGCCGAAATCTGCAAATCGATTTCGAAAGACTTCTCTTCATGCCATGTAAGGGATGCTTTCCTACTATATGAACTCCGACACAATATAATCAACATTCAGAGAGACACGGAGCTCAAGGATTGTAGAGCCGATTCTTTCATTGAACTTGAGAGATTTAGTTAACTCAATGGTTTCAGGGAAAATTTACCTCAACTGTGCCAAATGTCTGTAAGAGAACTCTTTCTTCTTCAAGCATTCAACATTGGGGCCGAAGTAGATCAAAAGAAAGAAGAGGCTCAAGCTTTTCCAGGAATCAATCCTTTCAAAGACAGGAACCAACCACTTAACTTCACCCTACCTGCTACCGGATAAAGCTTATACCAACAAATCAGTAACACTATCCAACTAAATCTAGAACCATAAGCATGCTATATGCTGGTAAAATAAATCCAGAAGATCAAGGGTAATGATTAACTGCCTGCTTTGGCTAGAGACCTACCTCAACAAAGTTTAAACGATGCAAGAAGCCACCAATCTACAGCAATAGTGTTTGGCATCACAACTCCATCGACATGCATAATGCCGGTGAACTTAGGGTTAGCAGCAGAACCAATTGAAAGAACAAATTTGCAATTAAGAGCAAAGAAGAACAATGGATCTATAATCGGACCCAAGGGAGAGGTCTCATTCACCTCAAAGATCTGAATCCACCCAAGTCGGCGAGGGACGGAGCCATGAGAGCCGCAAGCAGCGATGACGTATTGCAGCGATTCAACGAATAGGTTTTGTTTTCTTCGAAGAAGTAGAAGGATTTGTTGTTAATGGAGGATTTTGATGGTGGTCGAGAATTTAATCGTAGCAGGGCAGGCGAACTAGGCTTCGATGGCGATAAGGAATCGAATTTGTGGGTTAGGGATTTATTTTCGGGGAGAGCAGAGCAGAGGAGGTTTAGTTCCAAAAATACATTTGCTTTGATCCAAAAATTTCAACGATTTGGATTATAAAAAGATGAGAAAATATGCAGCGAATTCCAACACCGCTGCAGAAGTCGCTGCCCGAAATAAAATTTTGAAAGTCCAGCAGCGGTTAATATATTCGCTGAAAGAAAACCCCTGGGCTAGGCCCATTTCCTTGTAGTGACCCCACATAGGCAAGACATGCTACCGCTGCCATTTCAAGCCAAAACATGGCGCCAGAGAAGCCAAATTTTGGGACTCCAGAAAACTAGCCAAACTCAATCCAAAATAGATTCGGGAGTCTTCTTAAATGCCAAGACATAACTACTTTGACGCCATCTGAAAGCATATATAATTTCTTACCATGGAGGAATCTCATGTGCTTTATTGCTATTCACAACCCTTTCCCGCTACTCAAAAACTGTCAAATCCTTATTCCATGAGAAAAAGGCACGGAAGCAGGGAAGCAATATGGATCAGGCCCAGATAATCGAGAAGGACCAATCCATCAACTATACAGCAATAGCGGCCAAGTCAAAAGGCGGATGGAAGAGGCTGAACAGGGACACGACCCAGAGGGAGGTGGGGGCCCTGGATGGAAGTGAGAATGGCAAGCGAAAGGAAAGGGAGGAAGACGAGATACTGCTGCAAAAGGAGTCTGTGGAAGGAAACAAGAAACAAAAATCGGCTGCTCGAGGATTCGCGCCGAACCCAGAGGCGGACCTTGCTACAGGGCAAGGCCGCCTACCGCAATGAAAATCATAAGCCTCAATTGCCGGGGACTGGGGAATCCCGAGGCAAAGGCGTCTGTTTCCCAGCTTGTTAAGCAGGCTGTTCCCCAAGTTTTGTTTCTGATCGAAACGAAACTGTCTGAATCTGAATGCAAGAAGTTCCAGAGAAGATTGAACTTTAGAAATGGTTTGTGTGTAGCTGCTCGCAACACAGCAGGAGGGCTCGCTATGTTTTGGGACGAGGGAGTGGATTTCACTCTGAAGACGCTGTCCCTGAACCACATTGATGGAGTCATCAGATGCTCGGAGAAGGATGTAGAATGGCGTGTCACTGGGTTTTATGGTTGGCCAGAGAAGGGGCAAAAATATCGTTCGTGGGAGTTGCTTCGCAATCTACATAGTCAATATTCACTTCCATGGCTTGTGGTAGGAGATTTCAACCAAATAGCAAACGGAAATGAGAAGAAAAGCAGTGTGCTACCTGATGAAAAGGAGATGCAGGAGTTCAACAATGTTTTGGCCGATACCGGGCTTGGAGATTTGGGCTTCACGGGCTACCCGTTCACCTGGGATAACGCGAGGAAACAAGAGGCCTTTACTGAAGAAAGGCTGGACAGGGCCGTGGGAGATGTAAATTGGGCCGAGATTTACCCGAACGCCCTTGTCAAGCATCTGGGCCGTTTTGACTCGGATCATCGTGCAATTCTTGTGGATACAGAGGGCGGAGACTGTGAAGAGATAAGGTGGGGCTGGCGATTCAAGTACGAGAGTGTTTGGGAGGACGATGAGGAATGTCGAAGGGTGATCCAAGAGGGATGGCAGGAGAATGGGTACGCCGACGTGAATCAAAAGCTGAAGAACTGTGAAAGGAAACTCAGGGGCTGGAGTAACGAGAAATTTGGGAAGGTTAAAGAACGCCTGAGACAAATCAATGGCGCGTTGGAAGCTATGGAGAGTGAACCGAAGGTCGAGGATTGGGTGGATAGGAGAAGACAGCTGGAAGCGGAAAGGATCGAGATTCTTCTGCGAGAAGAGAAGAAATGGCTCCAAAGATCTAGAGTCTCTTGGTTGAGAGGAGGAGATAGGAATTCGAGGCTTTTTCACAATAGAGCCTCGGAGCGCCGGCGTCGAAACACTATTAAAAAGCTGATCGACAGCCAAGGGCGGGTGCATCTGGGTCAGCAGGAGGTCAGCTCGTGCCTGAGGCTTTTTTACGAAGACCTATTCCAGAGCAGTGGGGAACCGGACAGCGACTTCGTGGTGGCCTCAATTAGCCAGAGGGTAACGACAGAGATGAATAGCTGGCTTACCAGAAGCTTCACAACTGAGGAGATTGAGGCAGCGTTGAATCAAATGGGTCCTCTCAAAGCCCCAGGGGACGACGGCTTCCCAGCTTTGTTCTACAAAACCAATTGGGAGGTGGTGAAGAACAGGGTAACTGGGGAACTCTTGAATTTCCTCGAGACAGGTGAGTTTCCCGTGGCACTCAACCATACTCTGCTCTGTCTCATCCCTAAAAAGAAGAACCCCAAGTCGCCAGCGGATTTTCGACCCATTAGCCTCTGTAACGTGCTGTACAAAATTATGGCAAAGGTGATTGCGAACAGACTTAAGGTGATCTTAGACAAGATCATATCCAAAACTCAGAGCGCCTTCGTTCCCGGGCGTTCCATATATGATAATGCCTTAGCTGCCTTTGAATGTTTTCATGCCATGAAGAAGAAGGATAAGAGGACAAAGAGGGGTTTCTTTGCGGCAAAGCTGGACATGGCGAAAGCTTACGACAGAGTAGAATGGTTCTTTTTGGAAAAAATGATGCGCAAGATGGGATTCGATGAACGTTGGATTCGTTTGATTATGGCCTGCATTTCCTCGGTGAGCTACTCAGTTCTAGTCAATGGTCATAAAACAGAGGCTTTCATTCCTACTCGGGGATTGCGGCAAGGGGATCCCATCTCCCCTTACCTCTTTCTTATATGTGCAGAAGGCTTAACGGCTTTGATCAACAAAGCAGAAGAAGAGGGCAGAATACATGGGATAAAGGTATGTAATAAGGCCCCAACTGTTTCGCACCTACTGTTTGCTGATGACAGTATCGTATTTGCAAGGGCAAGTCCACAAGAGAGCGAACAACTGAAGAGCATTCTCAAGACCTACGAGAAGGAGTCTGGACAAATGGTTAACCTGAGTAAATCGGAACTCACCTTCAGCAATAATGTGGGGCAGCAGCGAAGGGTAGAAATTGCTACAATTCTGGGTATTAGAGAAGTTTCTAAACATGAGAAGTATTTGGGGCTCCCAACGGTGGTGGGAAGGTCGAAGAAGGTCGCCTTTTCCTATATAAAAGAGAGAATTAGAAGCCGGATACACAGCTGGAAGGGCAAGCTAATTTCGACGGCTGGAAGAGATGTCCTGATAAAAGCAGTAGCGCTGGCCCAAGGAAACTTTGCCATGTCTGTGTTCAAGCTCCCGGGCTGCTTGGTGAGTGAAATTAATAGCATTATCTCCAACTACTGGTGGGGTGAGAATGAGAACAAGAATAGAATCCATTGGAAAAAATGGAGCTATATGTGCAAGAGTAAAGCAGAGGGGGGTATCGGTCTAAAGGAGCTGGCAAGTTTCAATAAGGCCCTGCTCGCTAAGCAGTTGTGGTTACTTCTTCAAAAGCCAGACTCCCTTGTAGGTCAGATTCTTAAAGCCAAATATTTTCCCCACTGTTCTGTCCTTGAGGCGCAGGTTGGTTTCCGGCCGAGTTACACATGGAGAAGCCTGATCTCAGCTCGGGATTTGATCTTAAAAGGAAGCAGGTGGCGAGTTGGGAACGGCACAAGTATAAAAATATGGGAGGATTGGTGGGTGCCAAGTTCGCAGAGGAAGGTTCTGACGGAGGGTCCGAATGGGAAGATGGGCTTTGAGTGTGTGGCTGATCTAATTGACCAGGATCTTAATAGGTGGAGGGTCGATGTGCTGAACTTGCTGTTTTCACCAGAAGAGGCGAGGGCAATTCAAGCAATTCCCCTGCAAGGAAGACCGACAAAAGACTCTCTCTGCTGGAACTTAAATTCCGATGGCAATTACAGTGTAAGATCAGGTTATAATCTTGCTACTCAAGAACCAGAAAATGAATTCGAGGAAGAGGAGGAGGACGCACAAAATTTGCAGGCACCATCAAGCTCGGATTGGGAGACCATGTGGAAAGTGAACTCTCCACCTAAGGTGAAGTATTTTATTTGGCGGATCCTGCATGATATTCTCCCTACTAATATGAATCTGGCCAAGAAAATGGAAGAAAAAATGGAACCGGATTGCCCCTACTGTGGTTTGACAGAGACGCAGGAGCACAGGTTCTTGGAGTGCGGCTGGTCTAGGCGGGTGTGGCGACGTTCGAGTTGGCAGGACCAGTGTGGTTTTGTCGAAGGAGGAAGTATGATAGATTGGTTAAAACAGGTCCTAAGCTCGACAAGTTCGGAGACTGCAGGGGAGATTTGTACACTCTTGTGGTTCCTCTGGAACGAGAGGAACAGCCAGCAATTTAATGGGAGAAAGCTTGATGAGGAAGAAGTGGCTATGAGAGCCCAAAATTGGATCCTTGAATACAGACATGAACAACAGGCAGCGGGAAGTAGAAGAGAGCAAGACTCAAGGAGTAAGAACTGGCGGCCTCCGGGGATTGGATTACTAAAAGTGAACACTGACGCGGGATGTTTGGGAGACGAAGGTACTGGTCTGGGTATGGTTGTCAGAGATTGGACGGGAGCTTTCAAATTTGCTGCAGCAAAGAGGGAAGTGGAGTGTTGGAGTCCAGCAGTAGCGGAGGGCCGAGCGGTGCTCTTTGCGATTGAACAGATGAAGGAACAGCAACTTGGACCCTATGAAATTGAATCAGACTGTCTGACTTTGGTGAAAACCTTGAAACAGCAGAGAGTGGATTTAACAGAACTTGGTATGATCTGTGATTCTATTTTGCAGGCAGAGGGAGTGGAGGAATGCTATGCGTGGAAGCACACGTACAGAGAAGCGAATACGGTGGCTCATAAACTGGCGCACGTTCGGATAGGTTCAAATCATTGTAATAGTTGGATAGGCATTTCCCCTTCGTTCATTTTGAGCGAAATGTACTTGGATTCTAGCCATTTGGCTTAATTAATAAAATTACAGGAGGTGCGGTCCCTCCTTTCCCTCAAAAAAATGAGAAAAAGGCACGGAAGGATGATAATTTGGAACCAATTATCAACTTTTGTGCAAAACCTCCATTAAAAAAAAAAAAAAAACTTGTGTGCAAAACCATAAATCGCTGCAAAAATAGGGTGTCATTTTCACTACAGGTTGACTAAAAAATGAAACGTGGAAAAGAGGATTTTGGTCAATCCAATTCTTCTCGTGAGTCTCCCATATTTCCTAAACAGATACAAGGATCCTCCCAGTACTCCTTGGCGAAAAAGAAGACGGAAGAAGAATCATATTACCTCACAAAGTAAAGGATTTCTATTATTCTAAATGTTGGGAGGCAAAAAGGCTACTTATTTTATTTCATCAAAGGTAAAGTTTACACTGTTCGTGATACAATATATACAGCTGTAAATAAGTAAAATAACAAAACAGTACATAATATAAACAAACATTACAACAAGGTACTTAAACTAAGTCTACTTTACAATATAGTCCAACACCCCCCCTCAAGCTGGAGCATGAATATCCAGAGTGCCCAGCTTGGACTGCAAAACAGAAAACACTGCAGTAGGCAAAGACTTTGTAAAGAGATCAGCAACCTGGTTAGTAGTCGAAATATGCAGCACTTTAATTAAACCAGAAGCTATCTTATCACGAGTTAGATGACAATCTAACTCTATATGCTTGGTACGTTCATGTGCAACTGGGTTTTCAGCAATGCGTATGGCCGACTGACTATCAGAATACAGAATGCTAGGGGTAGAAAACGAAACACCCAAAGCAGCAAACAAGTAATGTAACCATTGAATTTCACAAGTTAAATCTGCCATGGCTCTATACTCAGCCTCAGTGGAAGATCGAGAAATGGTTTTCTGTTTCTTGGAACGCCAAGCAATTAACGAGTTACCTAAAAACACACAGAAGCCGGTTGTGGAACGCCGAGAATCAGGGCATCCAGCCCAATCACTGTCTGAAAAAGCCTTTAGAGTCAGTTCTGAATTACTAGGAAAAAATAAACCAAGACCTGGATTTCCTTTCAGATAATGAAGAACACGATAAGCAGCTTGCAAATGTACATCAGTGGGCGCACTCATGAACTGAGTCAACTGATGTACAGCAAACGCTATATCAGGACGCGTGTTACACAAATATAATAAACGTCCTACCAAACGACGATAGACCGAAGCATCATCAAGTAAAGTACCAGTCTTACTAGACAGCCTAATTCCTGGATTACAAGGTGTGCTAACAGGTTTAGCAGCCAACAAACCAGAATCAGACAAGAGATCCAAGACATACTTTCTTTGGCACAAAGAAATTCCAGTTGATTTACGCGCAATTTCCAGCCCAAGAAAGTATTTAACATGTCCTAAATCTTTGATTTTGAATGCATCATCTAAGCCTTTCTTAAGATTTTCAATTTCAGACAAGTAATCACCAGCCAAAATTATATCATCTACATAAACAAGCAAGGCTAAAAACTGACCATCCTTGTGTTTTGTAAATAATGAGTAATCAGATTTTGACTGTTGATAACCAGCATTCAAAAGGAATTCAGTTAACTTGTGATTCCACTGCCTACTAGCCTGTTTTAGGCCATAAAGTGATGTATTCAATTTGCATACAACATCACCAGAATTGGGAGGAAGATTTAAGCCTAAGGGAACTTTCATGTACACATCTTCATCTAGTTCACCATGCAAAAAAGCATTATTTACATCTAGCTGATGTAAATGCCATCCTTTAATTGAAGCTAAAGCAAGTAAAGCCCTAACAGTTGTTAATTTAGCAACTGGGGAAAAGGTATCTAAATAATCTATACCTTCTGTTTGAGTATATCCTTTTGCAACTAATCGAGCTTTAAAGCGCTCAATAGTTCCATCAGGATGAAATTTTACCTTAAAGACCCATTTATTTCCAATGGGTTTGACTCCTGGTGGTCGTAGGACAATAGTCCACGTTTTTGTTCTGATTAGTGCATCCAGTTCAGTGTTGACAGCAGCATTCCATCTTTCATCCTTTGCTGCCTCATGATAACTAGTAGGTTCTGTAACAGAACTTACTGCATTAACAAAACTAGAGTGACCATTAGCAAGGTTAGTGTCAGAAATAACCGAGGATAATGGATATGGAACAGAGGAGCCCACTGCAGAATTACAAACATAATCTTGCAATCGAGCAGGACGTTGTCTATTCCTAGCAGGTCTGCCAGAAGGTGCAGAATCAAAAATAGGAGGATACTCAGGAGGTGGAACTCCATCATCGTCGTCAGAAACAGTAGAAGAAGAAGGAACTTCTATATGTTGGTCGGGATTTATGGAATGAACTACGCCATCCACTGTGTTTGCACCATGAGGTGTAACCGCAGCAGAAGGCGAAACCTGAATGACAGGAAATGCAAACTCAACTGAATCCAGATTTTGACTTTTATTAAAGAAGGGAAAAATAGACTCGTGGAAGACCGCATCTCTAGATTCACAAACAGAATTGGTAGCTAAGTTATAAAGTTTATAACCCTTAGTGGCAAAAGGAAATCCTAGAAAAACACAAGGATCTGCTCTAGGTTGAAACTTGGGACGATTATGAGACAAGGTAGACGCATAAGCCAAGCAACCAAACACACGAAAACTATTGTAATCTGGAACAGAATCATGAAGCAGTTCATAGGGAGACTTATCACCTAAGACTGGACTAGGAACTCTATTAATCAAAAAAGTGGCATGTAACACAGCATGACCCCAAAAACGTGAAGAAAGAGAAGACTGAAACAAAAGAGCTCGAGCAACAGCAATGATGTGCTGCTGCTTGCGCTCCACCCGACCATTTTGCTGAGAAGACTCTACACAAGTTGTCTGATGCACAATACCCAAGGAATCAAAAAATGCACGCATCTGAAACTCCTGACCGTTATCTGACCTAAGTGTCTTTATCCTAACATTGTATTGATTTTGAACATGAGCAACAAAAGTCTGAATCAAAGGTCGAGCTTCAGATTTCTTATGCATAAGGTAAACCCATGTATTACGTGAAAAATCATCTACTATGGTCAAAAAATAACGATGACCCTCAAAAGTAGGAACACTATAAGGACCCCAAATGTCAGTATGCACGAGATCAAACATATGCTCAGCTTGAGACTCACTTACCATAAAGGGAAGACGTTTCTGTTTGGCCAGTGGGCAAACAGAGCAGTGTTTTGTACATTTAGAATCAATACCTCTTATTCTAGATGCTAGAGTTTGTAAACGAGACAAAGATACATGACCTAGGCGAAAATGCCAAAGATCAAAATCATGAACAGTCTTATCAAACAGCACTGAAAAAACAGAAGAATCTGGACAAGGTGAAGACATTGGTAGAGGCAGAGGAGCTGAGGTGTGCACTGTTTCTGAAAAACAGTAAAGTCCACCGCTCTCTCTAGCTATACCAATCATCTTGTGGGAAGCCAGATCCTGTAGTAAGCAATGATCAGTAAAAAACGTCAAAGAACATGACGAATCTTTGCTTAACTTGCTAACTGAGATCAAGTTAAAACCAAATTTAGGTATTAAAAGAACTCGCTGCAGAATTAACTGATCATTTAGCCTAACCGAACCTATATGAGTAACAGGAACTCGAGAACCATTCGGTAATGATACAAACACATCACACACAGCAACAGGTGATATTAAACAAGCAATATCAGACACCACATGATCAGAAGCACCACTATCTAAAATCCATTTAGATGTGTTAACAACCATAGAATTGGCAAGAATAAACTTACCTCCATCCTGGCTTGAGGAAGCACCTGAGGAAGAAGCCAGGAATGCAGTGTGTGATGGATAAGACTGCTCGACACAACCTCCAGTGGTGATAGAGTTCACAGTAGGGACTGGAGGAGGAAGAGCCTGAGGGTGACTCTGAGCAAACAATGCTCTATACTGCTGCTGTGTCAAAACAACAGAATCGGAAGGAACACTTCCGTTCTCACTAGAACCAGAATTGTTAGTGTCAACAGACTCACTAACCACAGCATTGACTCTAGGACGTGGCTTATACCCTGGTGGATAACCATGTTTCTTGTAGCAACGATCAACAGTATGCCCAGTCAAGCCACAAAACGAGCAAACAGGCCTTTTCGACTGGTTATTCCCTCTATGAGGACCAGACTGAACAGCACAGGCCATAGGATTGACAGGTTTAGGGTTAGGATTCCTAATCTGACGCTCATGCTGGGCTATCATGGAGAAGACCTTGTTAATGGGAGGCAGAGGATCCATTAACAGTATCGAACACCTAACAGACTCAAAATCCTCATTCAGACCTCTCAAGAACCTAATAACCTGATCTACTCTCATGTACTCAGCACAAGAACAGCGAGGAACACATGCACAAGATCGCACAGGACGGTAAGTCATCAACTCATCCCAAAGAACCCTAAATCTAGTGAAGAACGCACTTACAGAAAGATCGCCTTGTTTAAGACCATAGATCTCATCCTGTAGATCAGCGACGCGAACTAGATCTGCGATGCTGAAGCGCTCCTGGAGATCTCGCCAAACTTCGACCGCAGTGTTGAGCCAGAGAACGCTCTGTGCAATCTCCGGCGAGAGCGACCGGAGAATCCACCCGAGGACGAGCGTGTCACACATCTGCCAGGCCTGGAAGAGCGGATCGCCAGCAGGAGGCGTCTGGACGGAAGGATCTACGAAAGAGATCTTGTTCTTCGACAGAAGACCAAATCTCATCGATCTGGCCCAGGAATGGTAATTCGGCCCGGTGAGAACGACGGAAACAAGCTGCGCCGTGGACGAATCGCCAGAACTGATGAAGTACGGATGATTTGGTGCGAGCGTCGCCGAGATCGGCAACGGCGGCTGGAACGAAGAGGAAGAGGCGGAAGAAGTCGCCATGGAAAGAGAACGCGGAAGCAAGAAAAGAGACGAAACGGAAAGAACTCTCTAGAAACGGTTTTGCTCTGATACCATGTTGGGAGGCAAAAAGGCTACTTATTTTATTTCATCAAAGGTAAAGTTTACACTGTTCGTGATACAATATATACAGCTGTAAATAAGTAAAATAACAAAACAGTACATAATATAAACAAACATTACAACAAGGTACTTAAACTAAGTCTACTTTACAATATAGTCCAACACTAAATATTAGTAAATATAAGCAATCACAACCAATAGAACTATAGAAGTATTCTTTTTTTTAATTTACTAATTAATCGATCAATTAGGAAACATCAATTTAGAATTTCGAAGTCAATTGGGAATTTCATTCTTGTGACGAGAACAAAACGAACTGATCAAACCTGTAAGGGTTGTAACACTGAACACTTAACATGAACCCACTTACATTTCTAAAAAAAAAGATAATGATATAGATTTTTTTTTTTTTTATAAAATGGAGGCCGAGGCCATGAGAAGATTACATGGGAGGTAGGGAAGTGCCAGCACCATCACAGTGGTTCTCGGCTACAATGTATCTATCGAAGCTAATGCCGCTCATGTCATCCAATATTATCTGCTGCAGCTCAGGAGGAGGGTTCGCAAACTCGTACAATCCAAAAGGATACGAGACTGTGCTTCGAGAGCCAGTCTGCGGCTCTATTCCCTTCACGATACGTATGAGTGATGCGTGCAAACTAACCATCCTTGAGCTAGTTTTCGCCGAATTGAGTCCAATAGGGTGGAGTGAGGATGGATAGGATCATTCCTCTCGTTTATCAGTTCAATCGCAGCCTTGGAGTCAGTTTCAAGTATCACACACTTTAGTCCAATGCTCCAAGCAAGAGAGAGGCCTTCATGTATCGCCCAAAGTTCTGCTAGTACTGTTGTACTGCTACCGATTTTGTAGACAAAGCCTCTAATCCATTCCCCACTAGGGCCTCGAAGCAAGCCTCCCGCTCCAGCTGATCCCGAGCTTCCTAGAGCTGCACCGTCAGTATTAAGTTATGCCATCCCGGGGGTGGGGGTTTCCATCCGATTTGGGCTAAAATTCTTTCTGCTGGCCCTTGCATATTGTTAAACTTTGGCGTTGGGGAATTCCAAGCTGCTGTCCATAAATCCATTGTAGATAGAATAGCATTAGTAAGGGATGGCGGAGTGAGACCTTACTCTGACCATGGAAGGAGAATTCGTTCCTATGCTTCCAAAGTATCCATGCTGAGACTGCAAAGAAAAATTCCCATGGAGTTTGTCGAGGTCCTAGGTCGTTGTTGGAAAGGTTATCGGAGTGCCACACTGCTTCTGCTTGTGCAAAGAACTGCGGTTGTTGTGTAGGTGGGATGATTCTCTTCCATAAGTATTTTGCAGTTGTGCAGTGCCTGAAGATATGGCTGCGCGACTCGATGGCGTTGGGACATCGCAGGCAATATGGAAAGGAAACTAGATTCTTGGGGTGAAGCCTTTGTCTCGTATTGAGCTTGTTAAGGCACAATAACCAGACAAAAGTTCCAACTCGCTCAGGAACCGGAAGCATCCAAATGTTTCTTCAAGGTGGTTGTGGATCTGCTGTAGGTGTTGGCGGTGGATGAGCCAAATCGTATGCTGTCTTTGTAGAGAAGTGGTCGTTTGAGGTCTCTCTCCAAAAGATCTTGTTAGCGGAAGTTGTCTGGGCATCAACGACTATAGTTGTAATCTTTTCTGTTACTTCTTGTGGCAGCAAAGATTGGAACTTGGCTTTAATCCATTGTCCTCCTTGGTCAACATACTCTGAGACATTCGTTTGGAGAAGAGATTCTGGGATTGTTGAGTTTGCTAACTGTTGTAGTGGTACCTGCAAAATCCAAACATCAGTCCAGAACTTTGTGTCCTTTCTGTTCTTAATATTCCAAGCACATCCTTTCTCAAGAACATGAGTGGCTTTATTAATACTACGCCAAGTAAAAGAGCTTCCCTTTGATGCATGAAACATGTCCAGCCCATGTTTCTTTTTTACATACTTTGCTTTCAGAACTCGTACCCACATGCAGTTGGGTTCTGTGAGCATTCTCCATCCCGTCTTGGCAAGCATTGCAAGGTTGGCATGCCGGGTAGATCGGAGTCCTGCTCCCCCGTTATCTTTTGGTTCTTTTAGCTTGTCCCACGAGACCATGTGCATCGTTCTCTTCTCCTTCGTATCTCCCCAAACAAAGTCCCTGTTACGCCGGTCAAAGTACCTGCAAGTAGAAGTAGGCAAGAATTATGTGTGCATGGGATAAATAGAGACTGAGGAGGAGATTGATTTGACCACTGTTAAACGAGCTGCTAATGACAATCGTCGCGCCTTCTAAGGAGAGAGTTTTTTTTTTAATTCGGCAGATGAGCTCAGAGTATCGTTGTTTGTTAACTCGCCCGTTGATGGCTTGGATTCCAAGATAACAGCCAATATCTGATGTAAGCGGGATCCCTGCTATGTTGCTCAATTCGGTTGCTTTGCTTCGCCTTATATTGGGGGAGACATACATGACCGATTTGGAGAGGTTTACCCTTTGTCCCGAGCTTTCACAAAAATCTTCGAGGCACCCTTTAATAGTATCAATCTGGCTGTTTTCTGCTTCTGCGAAAAGGATTCAATCATCTGCAAAAAAGAGATGAGAAAGCCTCGGTCCCTCTTGGGAAAGTTTCAAGGGTATCCAAAATTTCTCATGAATAGCTTGATTGATTCTATGTGAAAGACGTTCCATACACAAGACAAAAAGATAAGGCGACAGAGGGTCTCCCTGGCGAATCCCTCGAGAAGGGGTGATTGGTGGTGAGAGTTCTCCATTCCATTTGAGTATCATGGTATTGTGTTCCACACATAACATAATCTGGCTTATCCAACTACTTGGAAGGCCAACTTCAAATAGGGTATCACGGAGAAAGTCCCACCGAAGCCTATCATAGGCTTTTTCGAGGTCAATTTTAATAACTAATCCCCCACGTTGGCCTTTCTTCTTACGCATCGTATGGAGCACTTCCTGCATCACAATGATATTATCAGTTGTCTGCCTCCCAGGTATGAAACTACTCTGCGTTGTTGCTACGAGTTTGTGAATGATTGGTTTCAATCGATTGGTAATGGCTTTGGTGATAGCTTTCAAACAAACGTTGTTTAGGCAAATGGGACGGAGCTGGTTAACACATTCCAATCACAGAATGATAAGAGAATGATATAGATACAACCACAGAATTCCAATCATAGTCATGAAATTAATCGTACTAATTTTATCTCCTTTGATGCCAGTTATCATCATACATGATCATGAACACTTCCATTAATACAAATGGGCCATAACACATCCAGCTCCAACAACAGGGTTTTCCCACCCGCCCACGTACAAATTTATGTAGAAAAATGAATATTAATCGAACCGAAACACCATTAATTACTACTTATTTATCCTTGTTCATAACGGAAGACACCTTGGGCACATGAACAGGATACTCCCCAATCTCATCCATCCACGGGTTCTTCTCCTTCGCCGGGTCAACCGTCCGCAGCGCCCGCCATACCGCACTGTTACACTTAAAACCCGACCCGAACGCGATCTGCCACGTCCGGTCACCTCGCCTGATCCTCCCCTTCGCCTCGCTGTACGCCAGCTCGTACCACAGCGAGCTGCTCGACGTGTTCCCGAACCGGTGCAGCGTCATCCTCGACGGCTCCATGTGCCAGTCCGTCAGCTCCAGGTTCTTCTCCAGCTCGTCCAGCACCGCCCTCCCGCCGGCGTGGATGCAGAAGTGCTCGAACGCCAGCTTGAAGTCCGGGATATACGGCTTTATCTTCTTCACCTGTTGATTTAATTAATATGGTTAAGTTGACCTTCTAAAAAATTCACTGCTGGCCACTGTCTCACACTTCTTGAAACTAGTCAATGTCAGACAGCTTATTAGCAAGCATTATATTTTTTTATCACTCTTACTTCATAAAATAATAATAAAAAATTAATCAATGTAGTACTGAGTGATTTTTTTTTTCCGAACCTGAAAGACCTTCCGGGCGACGAGGGTGACGAAAAAGAGGAGCTGCTCGGACATGGGGAGGACGAGCGGGCCGAGGGTGGTGATGTTGGTCTTGAGGGCCTCACCGGCGACGGCCATGAGGTCCTTGGATAGGGAGACGCCGACGCGGCCGGTGTCGTCCTCCTTCTGGAAGACGCAGCTGTAGGAGCGGTCGTCGGCGCCCTTGTGGGTGCGGACGGTGTGGATGAGCTGGTACTTGGAGCGGCGGCGGTCGGAGGAGCGGTTGGAGAGGAGGATGGCGGCGCCGCCCATGCGGAAGAGGCAGTTGGAGACCAGCATGGAGCGGTCGTTGCCGAAGTACCAGTTTAAGGTGATGTTTTCCATGCTCACCACGAGGGCGTACGAGTTCGGATGTACCTGCAGTTGTAAACAAAAAAAAAGGTAAATTTAACCGCCGCACACAGTTAACTAACTGCTAAAACCACGTGGTAAACTGTAAAAGTAAATCTTTGCCGGGTCAAACAGACTTTAGGATGATGCATGGCATTGAATGGAGGTACGGGAGTTGGTTGAACTGCCAACCTAATAAGTCCCATAATGTTGTATTATAATTATTATAACATCCAACCAACTAGAAAATATAATTTTAAAAGCATATCGGTGGGGAAGATGGTCATTATGCTGTTTACTAAGTATTTATGAGGCAGACAAATATTGATGGTAATTTTAACTGGATTCGTTGGGTATTATTCAATCTAATATGTATTAAGCGGGTAATATTCGATTCACAATGTTATGGGGCGGAAAATGGGTATTACTTTTGTCGTTTTCTTCTTCCTGGCCGTTTTCGATTTGTTTTATCTTTGATTGATCTTAATATTCTATTTTGTTGTATTTATTTTATTTTTTTATTTATCCTAACCCATATTTTCATCAGATGATACTTTAAATTAGTGAAAGACTTCATCTGTTAATTAATTTTCCTTCAAATAATCTCCCTATTATTTCTATATTCTATTTATGAACTATTTCTCTGTGTTTGAAGTTAAAATAATTTTTTTTTTTTTTCAAATTATGTAAAACGATGGGTCGACCTATACCCCGATCCACACCCGCTGATAAGTATTACCCAACCTGACTAGTACTTAATGGCGGAACATGTATGAATATTAAGAATCTGTCCAACCCGTCCCATAATTGCCATCAAATACAGACAAAGCTTTCCAAATTAAAAGGGTTGACGTTTGACAACTCCCAACCCTCCCGCTGGAAAAAGAAAAATACTTTAAAAGCTGTTTGGCATCCTGGATAGTGAAATCACAGAAACTAACACGTATTTATGTCACTACTGCAACGGCCAACCATGCCCAAACCAGCTCTCCAAGTTTATATGTAGAAAATGTAGTGGTGAACTTTTCCTCTTTCCCCCCACATAATATGTACCCGCCTGACGTACCCTTACACACCGTTTTCAGGGCATTCAATACCATCATTGTGTCCCTTTTCCATAATTTTCCAGACCCATATTTCATCACTCCACCGTCCTATGACCCTTTACACTAACTACTACCACGAAAGGACAGGTAAAAAAGATCACCCTAAATCGACAATACTACGTGTCAGTTCATGGTGAGTTGTAGTTACGCTTCAATAACGTTGTAGCTTATAACGGGTGCATCATATATTACGCAAAAAATCAACGAAAAAGTTACAAAAGATAAACTATTCTCACTTTTCATTCTAAAATTCTAACTTTTGTCACTGTCAAAAGGAAGGTTAAATAGATGAATAAGGGGAAATTTTTTTCTCAGCTTAGACTACATACAAGTTTTAGTGACACATAACCTTATATGAAAGATGTACACTACAAGACTACATTAATTATTATTTAGCTGAAGAAACACGACACACATGCTTGCTTGCTTAATCTCTTCCTATTAAATTCACGATGTCAACCATTGAGAGATTATGTAAACCAACGCAATCTCCATCGGCTTAAGCAAGAATCACGAAAATTATTATGATAATAATAATAATAATAATAATAATAATAATAATAATAATAATAATGCAACTCCCTCCTTGTTGTTCCTCAACGTGACATTATTAATTAACACGATAATTAATTAACAGATAACTTAAATCACTACCCAAACGAAATTAATCTGAATTACCTGCAACAACTGCTTGGCGAGATCGATGGAGATAAGCCCCGCGCTACACCCCATCCCGCCGAGATTATAACTCATCACGTTCCCCCTCAGCTTGTAATGATTCACCACCATGGCGGACAAAGACGGCGTCGGATTGAACAAGCTGCAGTTGACAATCAAGATCCCAATATCTTTAGCTTTGACCCCGGTCTTCTCCAAGAGCTCGTCGATGGCGGTGAACATGACGGCCTCGGCCTCTTTTCTGGCCATGTCCATGTTGGGATTGGGTGGGACCGCCATGACGGCCTCGGGCAGGTACGTCTTCTGCCCGAGCCCTGACCGCTCGAGGATCTTCTTCTGGAACGCCACGTTGTCGCCCGTGAACTTGTCGGCGAGGATGGAGCGCTCGTAGAAGATCTCGCGCGTGCACTCGCGCTCTGGGCCGGGCTTGTAGCAGGCGAAGTCCACGAGGTAGGTCTTCCTGGGCCGGCTGGTGAAGTAGAGGGTGGCGAGGAAGATGAGGAGGCCCGAGCAGAGGGCGACGGAGACGGTGTGGAAGCGGAGCTGGGCCCAGAGGCGGAGGAGGTCTTGGGCCGAGAGGGTGGATAAGTGGGCCGAGGAGACGGCGAGGACGGGGACCAGGAGGAGGTACATGGCGTTGGAGATGAGGTAGTGGTACCCGAGTTTCACGTACTTGAGGCGGACCGAGAGGAGGAAGTTTGGGAGTTTTCGTTGCGGCGGCGGCGGCGGAGGGTCGAGGATTGTCACCGGGTGTGGTGGTCTCTCCGCCGCCATGTTTTGATGAGCTGGAATTGTAGAGGGTTTTTTTTTTTTTTTTTTTTTGGTTGAGGGGAGAGATGGTTGGAAATGGAGAAAGGGTTTGGGAGAAAGCGGGGGGATTTAAAGGCGGGAGGGAAATGGAGAGGGCTGAGGGAGGATGCAACTACCCCAACGAACTTTTAATTGTTGTGAGTCCCACGTCCAGCTCAGCGCGCGTGGAATTGAATTCCCTGGCTGAAAGTACGAGTTTGGGGTGGTAGTGAGGAGGAATTTACGAATCTGCCATGGGTGCCACGTGTCGTGTAGTGTGGTGAAGGAAGCGAAGCTAGGGGGAAATGGGGTTTGTGTAGGGCAAGTTGGGAGTTTTAATTTGGGAGTATTAGTTTTAAGGGATGGATGGAGGGAGGAAGTGAGGATGTTGGTGAACTGTTTGGTGTTATGGTTGGGTTATATAGCTTAAGTGTATAATTTAATATGTGTTGATGTTGACAAGGAGGGGATGGAAGTCATGGTAAAAACAACTAATTAAGGCAAGTAAGGGCAATATAATTGTTTGGGCAAAATGTGGAGTTTGCTATATATGGTTTTAAATGATAGGGGTGTGTGGAAAGGTTTGCTCACCGTAACGGGACAAAACAACATTAAGATCGAATAATATTGGATCGAATATAACATGATTCGGTGTTTGATTTCATGAATCATATGGATATTCAAGAAAATGGAGGAAATTTAAATTGTGACTATTTCACCTTATGAAACCATATTAAATACAACGATGATTCGGTTTTTTAATCCTTGAATTTATTTTATTAGATTGTGGTTGTCATGATTTTGTCCGAACCGTCTCGGACCGGGCCATTCGGAACACCTAGAATGGGAAAAATTATTGTTTGGCCATTTTTTGTTGGATGAACAACTTATATATATTTGTATGCCAATTTTGTAGTCCGGCCTGTTGGCTCGGAAACGATATTTTTGGATGATTTGGTTTGTGCCTCATAACAATGTTTTCGACATGCATGAAATTATTCTGTATTGCGATGGTCTGTAGCGTAGCCGATATCCAATCTTACTGGGGTCCTATTTATGAATAAATTGAATAATATTTATTCAGTTTTTTTTTTTTTTTATAAGGGTGAATATTAATTAAATCGAGAAATTACAACAAGTGCTCGAAGTTCAGTAGGGCTGAACTTGGAACATCGAAACAGAGAAAACAGAATACTGCTGGAAGAAAGAAAACAATAAACATACACTACAATGCATAAGAATCACCAGGGAAAGAGCCAAAAAGGAGACAACCCCAAATCAGGAGGCAGCCATCAGATCCTACCTATGAATAAACCGAAAATGAGGATCCAAAAGCAAAGCAGAGGCACATCACTCAAAGTGGCTTTTTAGCCACTCAATGCTCTGAGGTTTGTTGGCTTTGCCGTTAGCGGTGATCCAGTTGATGATGACTTCAGCAGTTCGCCTCGCTGTAACACCAAAAGGAGTGCATACCTCGTCGAAAATGCGCCTATTTCGTTCAATCCAAAGGTTCCAGCACAGGGCGTGAATGAGGCAGTAGCTGAACCAATCATCCAGACAGTCCGGAGAAACAGCAGGCCAATTGCGAATGATGTCTCTAATATCACTTCCCAAACGAGGAATCCGTCTGCATCTTCTTCTGAAAAAATCCCAGACGCTCCCAGCATACTCGCAGCTGATGAAGAGGTGGTTCTGGGATTCCTCTTCTTTTTTGCAAAGCTCACACCGATTGACGAGTGCCCAACCTTTTTTCTTCAGCCTGTCGATCGTGGGGATTCTTTCGTGGCAAAGGGTCCACAAGAAGAAGCAAATCTTCGTTGGGATGGTGCTCTTCCAGATCTCGTGATAGGGGAAATCAGGAACTCCCGGAAATGACTCATCGGCTAGGCACCTGTACATTGAAGAAACAGAGAATCCCGATCTTGGGTTGGGAACCCAGACCGGTCTACAAGGACTGGAAGTAAGCTGATCAAAGGGTAAGGAAGTAAGATGATTATAAAGGTTAACCTTCTCTCTTTCAGCCCCTCCCCTAAGCGTGAATCTCTTTTCATATATCCTTTTAAGTAATTATTCATCAAACTATAAATTATTTGATTGTGTAACTTACTTCTCGTTCAATCTACATTTGAAAAGTGATGTTTCAATAATTAGCTAAGCATATTAGACAATCAAATAAATAAACTAACACATATAGACATTATAAAATCCATTTGATGACCTAGAAATTAAATCTTAACAAAAGAAATGGATTGAATTAAAAGGTGTTCTTTGTTATAGTAGGAGGTTTTTATATATAATATATGTAGTAGAATGATAAATTTTTGTAACTGCAAGTTAGAAAATTAAGGATTTTCTATGTTATCTTATGTTATAGTATTCTTTATTTGTGTGTATCACATTGTTAATGAAAGGTGAATTCTGTAACAATGGGGTCCATATGTCTAAATCTAAATGTCAAGAACAAGTTGATCCCAATAACTCAAGTTATCAAAAGAGGTTCAATCGTGGATCATATACTACTCACTGACACGAAATAACATTAATTAAGACATTGAATCTTGGATTTTAATTGGTAACATTAGTCTGAAATGAAGATATAACATATGAGCACAACTAATCAATTCATTACAAAAGGAAATGGATTTATTTTTTTAGTACGTGAACAATTGAGGATTTGAAAATCGGGGGAAATAATATTGTGGCTCTTCTCTAATTTTTCTACAATTTCGGCATGCTGCTGCAATCCATATACAGTAAGAAAAGGGTTGGACAACTCTAGTCCCTAGCTAGGTCATGAAAAAGGGGGAAGACAACTTGGCTCTTCTTAGGGCTGTTAATGAGCCGAGTCGAGCCGAGCTTTGACATAGTTCGGGCTCGGCTCGTTAATATATTTCCAGGCTCGAGCTCGGCTCGTGTTCGTCACGAGCTTTAATATGCAAGCTCGAGCTCGGCTCGTTTATGAAAATGAAAGCTCGAGCTCGACTCGAGCTCGGCTCGTCAAATAAGCTTAACGAGCCCAAATTCGAGTTCATCTCATAAAATGTTCATAATAGCTCAAGATTGACATAGAACTGTGCACAAAATTACATTCTAACCTATAGCAAAGTCTAGCAAAGTAAAAGACAATATTTATCCCAATTTCAATACATAAAATCCATGAATTCTAAACTTTATTTATGTCAAACCATTAAATGAGCTTGTTCGCGAGCTTTCGAGCTGAACATGGTATGGCTCGAGTTCGGCTCGTTTAGTTAACGAGCTTGTTCGCGAGCCGGCTCGATTAAAACGAATCGAGTGTCGAACGAGTTTTTCTCGAGTCGCACACCGAGTCGTTCATGAGCGGCTTGGTTCATTAACAGCCCTAGCTCTTCTCTCTTGTATCCTCCATTTGGGAGACAGTTTTTCGAGGCACACAAGCACACAACCACACCAGTAACTTCTTTGTCTACCATTGCTCCTACTTTATTTGCCGCTTGTTCCATGACCCTAAACTGTAGCTCACACAAGAAACTCTGTATATCAAAATCGAAAGTAACAAACCATGTTCCTTATGAAAAACTAGGGTTTGTCTAAAAACTCTTGCCTCCAAAACCACAAAATGGCTTCCTCCTCTTATACATTGAAACTCCGAGTCCGAGTACAACTCGTAATCAGCGTACTAGCACTCAAACCCAAACTCAAAAGACTCCACACAGATCATCACTTGTCTCCCACTCAAACTCGCATTAGGGATTCAGAAGAAAAACCTAAAGACTTTGTGCCGACGAAAGAGAAGAAAAAAAACGCTATCCGAGACTCTCACGCAGCTCGAAAGGAATCAAATGTGGGGCGTAGATGATTGATTGTTCTCGTGCAAGTTATTTTTAGCCGTGAGCAAAAAGAGAGCAATTTTTTTTTGGGTAAGTGAGTAATCGAGAAGGTGAAAATCGGGGGAGAAAAAAAAATAAAAACATTGGCTCTTCTTTAATTTTCGCTCAATTTGGGCGATGTTGCTACTTGCTACTATACATAAACCAGGGGTGGAGTTATGTAGAGGGCCTCCCGAGAATTTTGAAATTTACATATAAAGTCGTAGTAAATTTCAAAAATTACGTATACACTAATATAAATATAGATAGAATCCAATTGCAAATTGTTACCAAGATAGATTTACAGCCTAGTGGTGAGAATGCATTTTTACATCTAAAAGATAACTGGTTCGAGTCTGGTAGGCAGCAGTTTTACCTTATTATTTTATTAGTGATTTTTTCCAGTTCAATCCTTTAATTTTTCTGCTTTGTCTTATTAATCCTACAATTTCAAATAACGTCATTCGAGTTCTTGAAGTTCTACATTCATATTTTCAAGGATTTTTTATATTTAATTAATTTGTACAAACATTAATATAATCATAAAATCATATTCAATGCATAATAAAATTGAAAAAATTACATGATACATTTATTATATTTTGAGTGCTTTCGATTATTTTAATTAATGTTATATTGTTATATACTTATATATATTACTTTTTTCTTTCATTTTGACGATAATGTACAAAGTTACTCCGCCCCCTCCCCCGAACTTTAAATCATGGCTCCGCCCGTGACATAAATAGTAAAAAACAAAAAAAGTGTTGGACAACTCTAGTCTGTAGCTAGGTCATGAAAAATAGGGGAAGACAATTGTGAGACTCTTCTTCTCTCTTGTGTCTAGATCACCTCCTCTCGCAAATAATTAATCGATATTCTAGATCTCATTTCTAATTGATAGGCCTGCACTTAGGGTTATGGGGTAATGGTGACCCTATGTCCAATCTATCATTGGGTCCAAATTAATTAAGGACCTCAAATGAAACGGCTCCAGACCTCCAGTACTAGTACTGTAGAACTGGATCAAATATGGGGCTCCTATTTACTCACGACCACCCCACAAATCCAATCCAAATGCCATGGACGAGATGGATCGATCGATTGGGGAAGATGGGTTGGTTGCAACTTACATTTCTCCTCTTTTCATTTCCATATATATATATATATGGGGAGTTCTACGGTACCCCGGGTGAAATCCGGGGTACCGCATACCTTAAGTAAGAAAACCCTATCTAGAACTTGAATTGACTGATCTTTCGGACATTATACTATACTCTAACCCATAAAGATCAAAATCTAGGTCTTAATTCACTAAATCTTATACCCCAAGATCAATTTAATTAGAAACAATAATCGATGGTTATGATTCGTCCAAATATAGGCAAAAAAAGTAATGCTCCATCTTAGGGTTTATAGTTTATGATTTAGATAATTAGGACCTAGGGTTCACTCATTAAGGGTTAGGGTATAGTATCATGCCCAAAAATCATGCTAATTCGAGGTCTAGATAGCATTTTCATACTCAAGGTATGCGGTACCCCGGATTTCACCCGGGGTACCGTAGAAGGCACCATATATATATATATATATATATATATATATATATATATATATATATATATATATGGGTCAGACTGGTGTGCCGCGGCCTGGTTGTTCAAATGTTCATCTTTGTGGTGGGAATGCAAAAGGAAACAGGGCGCAGGCAGTAGTTGAAAGGGGAAATAAATGTGGCCGTATTGATGCAGATGACGACAAACCAAAATCCAGGGAAGTTGGGGAAGGAAGGAAGGAAGAAAGGGGCATTGAATCAATCATATATCGTGTGCTTTTATTATTGTGTAGTGATGAGCAGCAGCTGACAGTAGTGAGCTTCGCGCGGCAGCTGTTAGCTGGTGGTGGTAGAGCGGTCGGTTCAATTCATGGTTGCAGACTTTATTACTACGGCAACCACATTAATTAATACGTGGATTGGATAATACATATATATACGTGCAGTTGTATTATATACGTACGTACAGGTGCAGGTCGGTCTTCTAATAGTATGTATCCTTTTCTTTTTGACTTGGGTAACCAAGTCAACTGCCAACTCTTTCTCTGCTGGCTTGAAGTCGATCGGCCGTTTTGGAAGACTTCAAAAAGAAGGAAAATTTGGAAGTGTCAACCTAAACTGATTTAGCCTCCTACTAATGGGACTGTGGCCTGTGGGTATAACCGTATAAGGTCGCTGGATATCAAAACATTTTTCTTCTTTTTTTCAATCAATGGGTAGTTCGTATGCGGTATTTGTCAAACATGTTATAAAATTCAAACGGTATTAATATGTACAGAGTTTATACTTCGTTTTAATAGAATAGTGTGTTAATTATGACATATATATTGAGTCTTTGTTTGTATTAGGCATAGTTAAAGATAAGAGGGGCATCCAAATAATGGTTTTGAGGATAATTGGAGAAAATTAGGACAAAAATTAAGACTAAAAAGGAGAGGGTAGTTTGGGATGTGGAATAATTCGTGGGATTTACAATTTCAACGATCTGCTCGTCGATTATTTGTTTCTCAAAAGAAGTACATAGCCGATAGCTGATCTGCTTGAAGTTTCAAAGTATGGCTCATAATTTGTGACTGTCTCGAGAAAGTGGGAGAGATGTTAGATGCTCATACTCAGTCAGCTTATCACAACTTGGTTGGTGTCTTATCTATTTGACTCATACTCGCTCAGATATCTTTTATGCGGTTTAAGTGGTAAGTCAATATACGGGGATGACACGAATAATGCACATGGATGCAGTTTGCAGGTTGCTCCGGTTGTTGAAACCTTTGCCGATGAAGACTTTGTTGGGTGCAAGGACATGAGACGTTCCTCATCTGGATGGTGTGTGCGAGTGGTTAAGTCTTTTGTGTCATGGCGTTGTAGTAAGTAAGATCGAGTGTCGAAGTCATCTATAGAGGCAAGAGTATTGGTTTATGTCCGAAGTGATCTCGGAGATGGAATGGCGATGGTCTATCGACGTCTCATGAGGATCTATGGCGATAACACTAGTGTCATACAAATCACCATAAATCTAGTGCTGCACGGAAGAACAAAGTATATCGAAGTACATGTTCATTATTATTCAACAGTTAGATTGTTGAAGGGACTATTCATGTTGGGCTACTTGTCTTACTAAGGCTCTGGCTTATGTTAATAAGCCTATAAATATGTGGCGTATGAACTCTATCTAACTTAATGTGAATAAGAGTTTAATCTCACAATCAGGAAAACTACGTTAAATCATGTGTTCCATTGTTTATTTTGATCTTCTGACACAAACATAGGCAGTGGCGGATATAAGCATGTTTAGGGGACACCCTTAAATTTTGGAAAAACGATTATCCAACTTTGGATAGTTGTTTGCGTATGGATAAAAAAAATTAAGTGGTAATGGGATACCCATAAATTTTGGGGAAAGGATTATCCAATTTCCTGTAGTAGTTTGCGTATTGATAAAATAAAATTTAAGTGATATTCTATGTGATTTGAACTTGGCACACTACTACTATTGTTAAATATATTTTCAATTAGAATACAACTCAACTTTTGTTGTGTTTTAGATCCAAATATAATAGAAAAAGGCTATTCGTAATCCCAAATTTTCAAAACCCGATGATTAAACCCAATTACTGGCTACCCTTGTCTAATACGATATGTCGAGAAAGATTTATTGATCAGAGTAGACACCGAATGTATTTTACCATTTTTGTCATAATACAAAACACGTATGTACTTTCATTGTAATTTTTATACTTGGATATTTCATATTTAATAATTATTTAATTTAATTATATTTAATTTTTGAAAGAGGACACAGCTACGTAATATTTCTAGAGCCGCCACTGTTTAGAGTTACGGGAAGTGGTGACTTATGTCGATCATTGTGTCCAAGTTAACGATCTTAAATGAAACGGCTCCAATAGTAGTACTCGACCAAATATGGGGCTCATAATCACTCATTGACCTCTCCACAAATCAAATCAAATCAAATCAAAAGGAGACCTCCTGTTCTTAATCCGATTGGGATCAAATACTACTCTTCAATTCCACAGTTGCATGGACGCAATTGGTCGATTGGGTTGGTTACATTCCTCCTAGTGCGCTTTAACTGTGTAGTGAATACGATTGGATGAGCAGCTCGATCGTCAGAAGGGCATGCGCAGCTGTTAGCTGCTGGTGGGACGAGCAGTGGGTCTTAACTCTCAGCTAGCCACTTGCCACTTTATTGCTGCAACCACATTAATAATACATACGTATTGGATAATACTATTGTTGTATTATATACGTACAGGTGCAACTCGATCTTCTGTGTATATATCCTTTACTTTGACTTCGGTAACCAAGTCAACTGGCAAGCAACCCGTGTCGGAATAGGTTAGGGTGGTTACTCAATTTTGAGTAATCACGGTGGCTACCAACATCTATACCATTCATTATCTTTATTTTATTATATTTTTAAATTAACGATTAAGATTAGCTAAGGGTAATTTAGGAAATGAAAAACATACTACACCTGATTACTCTATATATTATACTCAAACCCTAATAGGCTAATACAACCTATCTACCTAGCCGCCGTCTCTCCCTTCTCCCGCCGGTGCCGTTTACCAGAGCCACCTTCCCTTTCCATGAGAAACCCCGGAGGCAATTCCCGGTCGTAGCATGCCAAACCAAATCCACCGTTAAGGTACGCCACTGCGATTTCCCTGCGCTTCTTCGTTTCCTTTCACCTGTGTTTAGGTTCCGATTTCATTCTATTGAACAAGTGCAGGAACAACAGGCTGATAGTTCAGGGACGGACAACGCCGGCGAGGCGACGAGTTCGTCTTCTGATTTCGCTGGTCTCCCCGAATTCCCGACTAGGAATCTGAATAGAAGGATAGCAGTTGGTTCGGGGCTCTTCGGAGTTGGGCTTTTCGTTTTAGGGCGGCTGGGTTTTGGGGTTTCCCTGAAAGATTTATCCACCGTTGCATTGCCTTATGAAGAGGTTTGTTCGTCTGTCTTCTAACGATTGCAAGGTTTGACCAGATCTGATTTTTTCGCATTGGTAGTGATTTTTTCGTAGTGATAGTGTTTTTTTGCATTGGTATTGTTTTTTGTCGTATTGGTATTGATTATCATGTAATGGTATTAATTTGCATGTATTGGTATGGATTCAATCTGCAATGGTATTGATTTTTTGTGAAATGGTATAGATTTATATTGGTAGATTGTTTATATTGGTAGTTTTCGTGTAATGGTATTGATATTTTTCAAAGTGGTAGTGATTGTCTAATGGATTGGTAGTGATTTCGTGTTTTTTTTCTTTTGCAGAAAGATTGAGAAAAATAAGGAAACGGGATCTGGCTGAAGATTATGGAAGTGAGAGAAAGAGAGAGAATTGTAATTAATAGATTCTTGTAACTACCTAAAATGTAATTTATTAAAAAAATTAATTAATACAATTTATTTTTCATAGCCAATTTACCCTTAGTAACCACGGTGATTACTACTTATGTAGTAAGGGAGTCAAACGGACAAAATAGTAACAAACGACATGCAGAAATTAGGGGTTATTGATAATGCATGTTTTTATTTTTTTTAAAGATGCGAAATACCAATGCAGTCAAAAGCACGATTCTACCTAGAAGCGCAAAAGGGGTAAAATCGTAAAACGTAGAATTAAAGCGTAAAAGCGTAAGTTTTTTACGCATACTGTAAAATGACTACAAATTTTTTAAGTACTACATATACTATGTAAAATATGACTGCACAAAATTTAGGTAAATTAATATATACCTGCAATTCATGCCTAAAGTAGAGCAACTTATAGTCTCTTAATAATAAGTTCATAAACATAAATTATAACAACAAGCCACCTTCCCCTCTATACTAATGAATTTGAAAAGAGCCTAGCTGGTGAATAAGATTACTCTATTAAAATTTAAAACTGAGAATGCATCCAAGTACCTTGTATGTATCTTTTAATCTAAAATGTATCATATTGTTGGTGATTTACCTTTAAAATATACCTTTTGTAATTAATTTCATTAAAAAAAACTCATTTAGTGAACTAAAAGCGTAAAGCGTTTTGGTGAACTATAATTGTAAAAGCGTAAGCTTTTAAGTTTTATGGGGAAACGAAAGCGTTTTAATGATCTACAAACATAAAACCGTAAGTTTTTAAGTTTTAAAACGAGATTTTGACTGTATTGCGAAATACCACTACCTCTTATATGTAAATCGAGCCAACAGTAAAATCGTTAACATTGTCAAATAACAGTCAATGGCTAGTGTGTTGGTTAAGAGAGACTCATCCAAGTTCACTGTAATCCATCCTGTCAAGGCTATGAAGAATGAATTTCACAATTTTGGACAAAGTGATGAATGATTACAAATAGGTGTATATATCGGACAATTCTGTTAATCCTAACTAAAATAGGCATAAAACAAATATCAGATGAACAAAGTCCATACACCATAAGCAAAATCATGTACTACTACCACTTGCATAGCAACATGTAACGTAATCAAAGCATTCAACGGAGCAAATTCTAATATTGGGTTAAGGAAGATCACTTTGTGTTTGAATTTATTTCTCAAACCCTTATTCCACAGCCGTTTAATTAGATTATTTATTTATGCACAACAAGTTTAGATCATTATATGCATGCAAGCAGGCTATAACAATTCTTTTAGTCAAAGTCGTCAATTTATACTAGACATCAGTTTACTTCTCTTTTTTCTCCTGATTCTGTCATTATACAATTTAATACCTTTACTTTAGGTCTTCTTCCTAGCTTCTGACGGTTAAACTGAATATTTAGTGGGTAGGTTAAGGTTAGTTAAGTTAGTTGGCTTTCCGGTTACGTTGTTAGGAAGTTAGCTAGATTGCTGTTGATCGCATAATCCATTCTAATTTAAAATGTTCCCTCTCTTGATTCTTTCCTTCCCCTTCTTGATCAATTCCACCTCTCATGATGCATACAAAATCATGAAGTTTCGATTCTATCTCGATTTCTTGGTCTTGCTTTGTCTAGTTTTGTCCTATTCTTGTTCCATTTTATTTTAAATGTTCTTCAACAGTAATACAAATTTAAGTTATTTTTGACTATTCCATAATATGAAAGGTATAGCTTAGGCGAGCTTCTCTTTTCTCAAATAATTGCTCTACCTTATGGATTTAGAAAGTGTTTTGTGATGTACACGGGCAGGCTCAAGATAGGGTGCATAACCATGGGTTATGCACCCATCAATAACCAAATCTGGACCCTTCATTTAGAAAATCCAGATCTAAGGATGGAGAATTAAAGGCTATTTTTATTTTCACTAGTTTTCTTAATTGACTCATATCTTTTTCGTTTTAACTTAGATTTTAATTTTTTTTGCACAGATGGAACGAGTTCACTGTGCTCTACAAAATGAGATCAATTTTCAATATTTTTTTAGGAAAAAAAATTCTGGCCTCTCGGTACCAACTGCATACCATATGGTATCTTCTTCGTTTTTAATTCGTTTTTGAAAACGTTTGCACAACAGGGACGAGTTCATCATGATCTACTGGATCTACAAATTTCTGGATGAACAAATTACAGGACCAAAAAATACCACACAATACCATACAATACCACCCTGGTACGGGGTGGTATTGTATGGTATCTTCTTCGTTTTTAATTCGTTTTTGAAAACGTTTGCACAGAAGGGACGAGTTCATCATGATCTATTGGATCTACAAATTTCTGGGTGAACAAATTACAGGACCAAAAAATACCACACAATACCATACAATACCACCCTGGTACGGGGTGGTATTGTGTGGTATACAATGTTAAAAGTCGTAAATTACAATTAATATACTTCTACTATCATGTATTCAACCATCCTACAGTATTGGTTTGTTCATACCACCATGGTACGTTTTTCAAAACATATGTATGCTTTTATTTCAATACCAGTCAATACCATATGGTATAGGATGGTAAAAAATGGCTCAATTTTTTTTGTTCGAAAAATATATTAAAGTGGATATCATTTTGAAGAGCACAATTAATCTGATCTAACTGTGCAAAAAAAATTAAATTTCGACTTAAAATGAGCGAGAAATCGTCCGTCAAAGATTAAAGAGGAAAAAATTAAAGGCTTTCTATGAGAGAGAGGATGCTGATGTCATGCTGATGTGGACGGGTTACTCATGGTTACTCACCATTAGGGATGGCAATGGGTCGGGTTGGGGCGGGTTTTGCCAAACCCGAACCCAAACCCACGGGTTTGTCCGTCAAAAAAACCCGGGGTAAAACCCGCTGGGTTTGAAAAACCCAAACCCAACCCAACCCGCTGGGTATCCGCGGGTTGACGGGTACCCGTGGGTTTTTTTTTTTCGTAAGAGAGGAAGATGAGGTTTTTTTCTCAAGCTGTGCAACAGAGCTTCTCCAAAACTCCCTCGAAGCTGCCTTCCTCCCTGCCGGGCAACCCGTTCCCTTCCTCCCTCCTCAACTCCAACGTGCTCTGGGGGAAGTACAGCTGCAAGTCGTTCGCCTGCCTGGCGAAGGAGAATCCGAAGCTAGGGTTCGATCTGGGGACCGAGATCTCGAAATTCATGACCTACAAGACCGAGCTCGACCTCCCGATCCCGCAGCTGATTCAGATCTCCAAGACCGCCAGCTCCCCGATCCGGCTGGGGATCGACGTCGGCGGCGGGACGGGGACCTTCGCGGCGAGGATGAAGCAGTACAACGTGACGGTGGTGACGACGACGATGAACTTCAACGTGTCGAACAGCGAGGTGGTGGCGATGAGGGGGCTGGTGCCGCTCCACGCGCCGCTGCAGCAGCGGCTGCCGGTGTTCGACGGGGTGCTGGATATCTTGCCCGCAAGGTTTCTTCGATCTTCAGCGCCTGAAATTGAGGGTTTATTGCTCTGGATCTCGTCGCTTTACACAAAAATCGGCACAGCTCGAGTGGAGAAGATGGATTGAAAGGGAAAGATGGACGAGGAAGCGGACCAAAGCCCAGATCTATTTCTTGCTCGCCGGTCAAAGAAAGACAATTGTCAGGCGAGTGGGAATGGCGCGGAGAGGAGAGGGGGGATGGCGGCGGGATGGGAGGAGTAGGCGGTCGGCGACCGTCGGGAAGGGAGGGACGGAGGGTGGATTCAGAGAGAATTGGAGGGGCGGCGGGTTTGTTGGTCTGGGAAATGGGGGGTAATTGGAAAATGTAGTCAGCTGTTGTTAGGATTTTAGGGTTAGGGGTGTGGCCGGGTATCCACGGGTCGGGTTCCCCCAAACCCGAACCCGCCCCAACCCGCCCAACCAGCCACCGGGTTCAAACCCGAACCCGACCCGAACCCGGTCAACACGGGTTTTACCCTGTTTGACCGGGTTGGATCGGGCCGGGTACCCGCGGGTCCGGGTTGAACTGCCATCCCTACTCACCATAAGGTTACTGACCTGATCCATTCCCCTTCAGCCGTGATTTATCGGGCATTAAGATCTTGTGTATTTTTATTTGGTTATTCGCATTTAATTGAGATTCAAGACCGTTCGACATTCACATTTCTTAATTATCGTTCTAGTTGGATTATGATTTGTAATAGTTTCTGCAGGTTACATTTAATACGGTTTCTTGGGAAAGAAGTGAAGCAAGTTGACTAGTTGAGTAGGAAAAGAAGATGGACAGTGGTCAATGGACTAAGACGAGGAGGGAGATAAATTGCTAAATGGTTAACGGTCGTCCTAAAAATTACTAACCATCGTTCTAACTTAATATATAATTTATCGAACTATTCATTTTCAATTTCAAAATCAAACACAAAACAAACAACCCCTCCCCCTTCATAAATCTAAAAAAAAATATAAACCAAAATCCAACAAATTATCTTATGGACCGAACCATAAATTGATATAAATCGAAAAAAACCTATAAAAAAACCCTAAAACCCCTCAACCGAAGCCAATTTTTGGTTGCACCATGGCTCAACCGAAGCCAATTTTTGGTTGTACCATGGACCAACCGAAAATCAGCTTCGCTTGCACCATGGCTCAACCGAAGATAGTTTTCTGTTGATACATGGTACAACTAAAGCTGATTTTCGGCTGATCCATGGCACAACCGAAAATTGGCTTCGGTTGAACCATGGTACAACCAAAAAATGGATTCGGTTGAGGGGTTTTGGATTTTTTTTATATATATTTTACCTTGTCGGAGTCGCTACTCATGATTCGGATGCATTCTCGACAATTACGACTTCAGAATGTCAACGATGAATTCGAGAGTGTGGGAGATTGAGTGTTTTTCGTCTTTTTTTATCAAAGTGATGTTTGTTTGCTAAAGAAAATGTAAAGATGCCAAAAGGTTAAAAATGTAACTTTGTGGTCATTTAGGACGATCATTAGTAATTTTAAGTACGACTTTATCAACTTCCATGAATTGCAGGTGCAATTCTATAAATATATAATTTGGTTTACGATTAATTAAAAAGAAGATCAAAACCCCATTCGCTTTTTTTCCTTTTTGCTTTCTCTTGCTATTATTTCCTTCATTTTAGTTCAATTCAGTGTTTTTTTTTCCAATGATCAGTGTTAGTTTGTGAGGCCTCAATCCCCCAAAGAAATATAACACGCCACATGTTTCTCCTGTTCTTTTTTGTAACAATCGAGATATTATATATGTTATCTTCTAACTGCATATAAAAATAAATCGACCCACCCCATTTTGTATCGGTACAAATATTACTTGATCCAACTAGCTCTTGGCACTAGACACATATATGTATTTAGAAAGATACCCATCCTAACCCATTATTACCTAGAAATGCAAAAGAGGCTCAATTGAGTCTCTAATTGTGATGACCCAAAGGGACACGTTCCAAACAACAACGAAACCCCAAGCGGTCATCCTCCCTGGAAACAGTGCCAATCACATTTGTGGTAGCAAACTTGGCTTCTTGGTGTTCTGCTGTTTTCCTCCTTTCTACTCATTGTCGCTTGGTGTGACATAAATGGTTTATAATAAATGCTCAAACCCCAATTCCTACCAAATAACAACTACCAAATACATCACTTGATTTAATTGATGTGTGGAATTGGGTTCTCACTCAATTAAACAAAGAAGATGGAGATGGAGTTTAATTTTGGACTATTCCCAGATTAAGAAACAAATAACAATCATAATTCTAGACCGGTGGAGTGTGGGGCTGCTTTTGGGCTTCTCTGTAGGGATGGCAATTTCGACCTGATCCGTTTTACCCGACCTGTTTGACCTGTTTTGGGGCGGGTCCGACTCGCCCCGTAGGCGGGGCGGGGCGGGCATGGGTAGTCTCATCGACCCGACCTGCCCTGACCCGCCCCATTCTCGACCCGTTCTTGTCTAAATTACATTTAATCTTAGTCGAATTACTTAGGATTTTCCTTTTATTGCATCATATTTTTAGCTATAAGAAAGTTGTAAATTAGTGAAAACCTCAATTTCTCCAATAATTTAACTACATTTGTCATAATATTGTTTGTTTTCTTAGTCTTATAATAAAAATAACGAATATTGCTAATGTTTTTAATATAAATTGCATACCCATTGGGTCGACCTGCCCCGACCCGCGACCCGAGATCAATTACCCGACCTGCCACGGGGCGGGTCTGGGCACCAAGAAACCCGCCCCGGACCTGCCCATTGCCATTCCTACTTCTCTGTTTACTTGTCTTGGGTTTCAGAGCTGCACAGGTAGAACAGGTGGAGAGGAAAATAGTATCTATGTTCACAAGAAAAGTTTAAGAAGGATTTAGGGGGATTAATTAATACAGAAACTAAACACCTTCTAAGTACACTTAAAAAGAAACTAATTACAACAATAGCTTGCAACTAAATTTGTAGAGGCATGACAGATGACCTAACTTGAGTCACAATTCTAGCGGGACAAATATAACAAGCTTCATACACTACGGAAGTGGTATAAGTCATTTCGATGTTGTGCATGGTACACTTGATCGTGAGCATATTTTTCGGGCAAAAATCAAATTTAAACGAAGAAAATACAAATGAATTTAAAAGAATAATAAATTGAAGGGAGAAAAAACTATGTGATCCTTGAGGCTTTAGATTAATCTAAGATGTGCGTCTGTTGTTCTGCAAATTTATGTAAAATAAGGTTACCCACCAGCTGTCAAGTGGCTAGGCAAGCACTCCCAACTTGATGTCGAATATGGTTACTATGCTCATGCCAAAAACCGGGGTTTACAAACTTAATGTGGATCTCGTTGTGCTAGCGACCCAAATGCACTATTAGTCCGATTCTTGATACTAATATATATTTTACTAATAGATGGATGCCCACCCTAATGGTATGTATGTTTTGATGTAAGCCACTAACTATTATTGAGTTGTCTGAACAATAACAGAACTGGCCCATACCGAAATTTAATGCAACTGCTAACCCCCAAAGCATCATTTTCCAGATTGACTTATGAAATGAATCTTCAGCAGTATCTCTTATTAAAAAACAAACTCTTCAACGGTAGGATTACAAATTAGACTTCTTATCCGACGGTCTTCAATAGGAACATGCATATAAACCACAAGGCTCTATCACCCAACTACCAACTCTCCCACTTGCTCCCCCTTTCCATATTTCTGGTATTTACGAGTAGGATCGCAAATGAGTCAAATCGCTCGTGAGCAATTCGGCGTTCGAATCGAAAAAAAATTGTTCGACACTCGGCTCGTTATTTAACAAGCCGGTTCGCGAGCCGACTCGTTAGTAAACGAGCCAAGTTTGAGCTAGACCATGCTGAGCTTGATAAGCTCGTGAGCTGGCTTGATTTGGTGGGTTGTTGAGCTAAGCTCGCGTGATGGCTTGTTTAGAGCTTGTAGAAGGATTAATTATTCTTCTGAATATGAACATTATCTTGTTAATCCGTATATGTAGGTAAGTTAGCTGGTATTTTTAGTTTCTAGTGTTATTTTTATCATTTTAATTCTTATGTGTACACATTTTTCAGCAAAAATGATTTCAAATTAAGCTAATCTTAAGCCGAGCTTGTACTCAGCTTGACAAGCTGTGTTAATGAGCATTTATCGAGCTCGAGCTGAATCATTTTTAATCGAGCCGAGCTCAAACTTGAGCTGGACTATCAAAATTCGAGTTCGAGCCGAGCTTGAGCTGAAATATTTATAAACGAGTCAAGCTCAACCTAGGCAAAAACTCGACTCGACTTGTTTGCAGCCCTGCGAGAGTATGAGACAATCTCCAATCCAAGTGCTGAACTTGAAAGTGTAGCACTCTTGCTCCTCCACCAATCCATAATGTTTAGAGGTGTTGGGGAGATTTGAGAAGAAATAATCACCAAATTATCATAAATTTAGGGATTTAGGGTTTCTTTGATAACTGGTATGGCCATAAATTAACTATCACGCCAAAACGATCAAAAAGCAACTAAAGGCTATTTCTTCGAAGAAAAAATTCACTACAAAGGTTTTCTTGGACAAGGCAGCACAAGGCCACCTTAAACTCATTTAAACTTGTGTTGTTGTGTGTTGTGTCCCTTGCCAGACAGAAGCATATGTACAACTCTGCATATACAAGTTTATAGTACATACTAACTAAACATAGTACAGTTCTGCAGAGAATTTGTTAGCAAATCCTTACAATCTAGCCATTACAGAGCTCCTGACCCAAACAATCCAGGCAAAAGGGAAGAAGACATTCTCGAAGACCGTTCAAGACGTGCCAAAACGGTAGCAGCCTTCCTCCCCAACCGACCATTCTCATGAATACTCCGACCAACAAAACCATCAAGCATCAACCTAGTCACCGAACCATAATGTTCCACCATCTCCCTCGACACGAAAACCTTCTCCAGAAACCCCAGTGCTTCCTCCTTCAGCAAATCACTCCCCCAGTTCAGAATCTCCAACACAGGCTTCACAGCATCAGCATCGTGCAACACGATGGCTCCTCGGTTCGGGCATCCAGGTTGAACCAGCGTGGACAGCGCCTGAACCGCTTCGAGAGCCATCACATGAACCTGTGACTTCAACAACTGCACCAGTCCAGGCAGTGCATTTGCTTCTATGAGGCAGAATGTGGTCTTTACGCTGCAGATTCCTCCGTGACAAGGGCAGAGATTAGGGCGCCTTCGAACGAAGCAGGAGCAACAGAAGGGTGATTTGGGGAAAACAACAACAAGCTTTGGAGTGCTTGTGGATAGATCGCCAATGAGTGCAGCTGCTCTTGCTTTAGCAGTCACTGAACCAGTTGTAAGCAAGTTAATGAGCAGTACGTAGGCTCCTTGTTCGACCACGAGTCGTTGTGACTCGATGTTTGTGGGATCAGTGAACCTGAAAAGGGCACTCAGAGCATTCTCTTTTGCGTCCATTGTTGTATTTTCTCCCCTCAATATGTTGATCAGTGCATTGATTCCCTCCAGCTCAACCAGCTTCTTTGTCAAGCCCACCTCGGATTTTGGAAGGTTCGCTAATAGACCAGCAGCAGCCATTTGAACATCAGGTTTATAATCTTTCTCTAGAAACCCCACTAGACATTCAAGCCTTTTAGGCTTGAGAAGGTACTCAACTAGGCCTTCTGGTCCATGGTGGGAGAATAGAAAGAGAATTTGGATGGCCAATTCCCGGATCTCTGAGTCGGTCTCATCAAGAAGAGGGAGAACTATAGACAGGCCTTTGGATGTGAGAACAGCAGCCTTCACCAAGCTAGCATCCAACTGGCATATAGCTAGAAGTGCACGTAAAGCAGGCTTTCGGATGTTAATGGATGGGTTTGGGATATGGAAAGTTAACAAGTAGGTGATGGTTGGTTCTAGATCAACTTCATCCCCATCCTGATTCACAAAGAAACCAAGTCCGTCGCCATTGGAAGAAAGTCTTTCAAGGATTTCACAGCATTTGCCGGTGAGGAAGGGCCGCGTCTGCTGGGAAAATATTTGTTTGATAATGAGAGGAATCCCATCAGCGGCAGCAATGAGCTGTTTATTAGCATGACAGGCAGATATTTTGACTAGTGCAGTCAAGGATACATCTTTTGATTCAATGTTGCCAGATGCTACCATTTCAAGCAAAGGAGGAACGATTCCTTCTCTTCCAAGGATTTCCAGATCTGAATCTACTATTTCCATACTAACAAGAGGCTTCAGCATTGAAACCCTTAGCGATTCTGGCCCTGAAGAAAAAAGCTCATTATGAATCAAGGAAATCCAATTTACAAGCACATGATAATTTTGTTGATGTAGCAGCATGCAATAGGGAGGAGCTATGATATATCTTACCTTGTACTATTTGGTCCACTAGTGGTTTATACCAGCCAGCTTTTGCAGCATGAAGAAGATTTTCCTCATCGATTTCGAAAAGCTGGTTCAATATTTTGTCTGCACAAACAGCTGAATCTTGATCTATACCATTCAATAGGGAGACAAGTGAAGGAATTGAGCTGCCTTGCTCAGAAAGTTTCCTCAAAGCACAGATATTCCAACCAGACCTATCCTGCAACAACTCAAAGAGTAACTCCACAGCAGCCTTTGAGATGCTCTCAACACCTGCTAAGCACGAAAGAATTTGATCCCATCCCTCACTGTTTGCCACCTTTTCCTGGGAAAAATCACTCCAGTCAATTACTTAAGCCAAAACAAATTATAGAGATCGAAATAATGTAGAAAGGGTGCTTACCTTATTCCGACAGTGCCCCTCTACAATGTCCTTCAAAGCAACTAAAATCTTCCTCTTCACATCCTCACTGTGGAAGCGACCAAGTATTTGTATTACATCGTCGGTCAGCCCTCCTATGGAGATCCAATCCTTGTTAATAGAGTTTTCTCTCAACAGATTTTGCATATGGCTTAATCCTTGCTCTATCAGTAAACCATCTCCTGACAACAGTTTAGCATTGCAAGCTCTAATCCTTAGGCAATAGTTAAGTTCTCTCCATTCCTCTATTGACTGTCTCAGTGGAAGATTAGGCCTCAACGTCCTATCTTCAAGAACCTCACCTGTTTCAGGGTCAGTGATTTCTCCACAGTCGAACCAAGCCTCCACAGCAGCTCTCTCACAGGTCGTACCAGTGCAAAGGCTAACAGGATCGATCATCACAGTCCTAGTAATCTTACAAAGGAAAGCATTCAGTGGAGTAATGTATTCTTCCATGGGGTTATACCTCTCGACTACTTGAAGCCTCTGGTAATACTGCTTCTCAACTTCTTCATAGTCCCTAGCAGCATCAGCTCTCGAGAGAAGCTCAATGACTTGCTCCAAAAAAAGCTCCTCAGCCTTCTCTTTCCGGTTTGCAGCTTCCTCCTTCTCCCTTTTGAAGCTTCTCAACTCTCTACTTATCTGTGAGGGCTCCACGGGAACCCCAACTGCCCTTGCAATTTCCTCCAGCATATCGTTGGCAAAACCTTGATTGAGCTTCTGATCTATAAGGCCTTGGTTTAGCTTGTCCACGATTTGAAGCTGAGAATGAGAAGCTTCGAGCTGGACCCGTTGCATCTCGTTCTGCAGCCTATGCACTTGGTTGGATATCCCAGCAAGGACTTCTGTGTTTGCGAGGGAGATTGCAGCTAGAGACCTGCCAATATCTCTAGTCACCTGTTGCACCTCGTTCACAATGTGCCTGCACCTGAGAAGCAAGTAGAACCGGGCTCTGTTCTTGTACTTGTCCACCAAGTTACTGGCTTTCTTGACATCGGACTGGAGGGTTTCGAGGGCTGACCTGGCAGCTTGCGAATCGTTGAGCTTTTGAAGCTGGAGCTCCTTCAACACAGGTTCAATGTCGAAGAGGTGTTGGGACAGAACTTTGAAGCTTTCCTTTTCGATTAGTATGTCCTTTGCTGCTTGTGCTGTTTTGACGACCTGGTTCGTCACTAGAGCTAAGATTGTCCCTATGGGTATGAACTCCATCGCCATTGACACAGATGCTATTTCGTCTTGAAATGTCTGATAATGACTGCATCAACGGCCGATCAATAGCCCTGTAAAAAGGGCTAAAAGGGTAAAAGAAGACAAACCCGTGAGCTGAATTTGAATTCTGAAGCTTTAATTACCCTGCAAACTGAAATTTGACATATGTCATGCAGAACCCAGAAACTGGAATCAAAGCTTCAACCAGTTGGTTGGGTTGGGTCAACTGTTTCAGATGTAAATGACAGAGGAAATTACGAGAACAGAAGAAGAAACTGAACTAAGCGGGTAGCAGAGAAAGTACCTCTGCGTTTCCTTTCTGGTGTTTGGTTGCCGGGAAAGCGAGAGGAGGAAGAAGAGCTGGGTCGTCTGCATTGACTTAACAAGTCAAGCACAACCACAATCCAAAGAAAAGGCTCCAGCGGGGCAGGAAGTTAACACGCCCGTTGAAAAATTCGTTATTTCTTACCGCCAAAACATCTTTCTTGGACGAGAAAACGCGGCGTTTCCTCTTAATGCATATCCAAGCTCTGCGCGCAGAGAAAAGGAAAGGAGTAGCCGACATTGGCCAAACACTTCCACGAAATTTCCAACTGCAATAGTCTCGCTTTCCCTGACCAAGTCTGCAAGTGGAAGCCTTTTTCTTTCATATATAAAGTTTTGTTCCTTGCACTTATCAGAATGAATGCAATAATTTAAGCAGCAAACCGGCCCGTCCCTGATGGAAACCGGCCTAATTCTGTTCGTGTGAGTTATATGACTCTGGAACGAAGTTCGTCCCTATACGGTGCAATCAGAATTCCCAAAACTGAATCCTGAATTCTTATTGAAAGTGGACGACTACCAAAACCATGTGTAGCCTAAGTTGGAAAGTGTAATTCAATTTACACAAAACCTTCTATAGTTCATCTTAGCACTTCAGAGCCTCGTCGCTTTGCTGCCGGCAAATGTCCTATTTCTGTCGCCGGCCAAACATATAGCTCATTCTCTAGTTCTTTGTTATTGTAATGTTTCGACGGAGGGGATTTCTTTCCTACCATATCATTCACAATGTACCGGAGGGCGAGGAGCAGCGCTGCTCCTCCTTCCTGAGCTAATCAATCATAACATTCCATTTTTCTGCTTTCCTGCAGGCATCAAATGTGGCTACCACTGCCTGCACTGTCTTTTCGTTAGCGGATTACACGAAATTTTTTACTGCAGTATGTTTGCTAAAATCTCTGCGAGTTTAGACATGCATATCATATCGAATCAATCCTAGTAATCTACAACACAGACTAGCCAGCCAGCATTGTGCCTTCTATCTATGAACAAGCATAATATAGCAAGCAGCCACAATACACAGCTGAAGAACGTAAAAGTATTCTTATTCCATTTCTGGAAGCAAAACCCGACAACCTACTGCAATCGTACTGTTCCTCCTTACTACTGCAACCGTACTGTTCCTCCTTGGGAAGAAACTACAACAGCAAACTTACAGCATGCTAGCAGCAACACTGAACTTTCCTGTCTCGAGCTAATTGTCTGGCCATTTCTCTGAGTTACTCTGGGGATTGAGGCCTCTCTGCCTCTGGCGGATGCACTGTGTAATCTCACTGCATTTCCTAAACACAGAAGAAGAAGTAAACAAATGCCCGATTCAATTGATAATCCATACTTTGACGATCAGAAAATCAACACAAGGTAAACAGAGTGACACACCAACCAAAGGACGATTTCCACAACTTAATATGCTTATACATGCTTCCCCAATCAGGCAAAATATCAACCAAAGTTCCATATTTTTTGCTCCCATTTGCAACGATTGATACCATCCTCTCCAAGAGGTTCGGACAATTCGTGACCAGCGGAGTTCTAAACTCTAATTCAGATTCTGTTAACAGCTGTTGTTTTCCCTACTGATATTGATCCATCAGAACACAGAGCAGCAAGATTTTCCATTGACCTAGCTATAGATTACTCGTTCATCTGAACTACGGCCCTCATTCAGCTGATTGATTTCCTACCCAGAAACCCTAATTCCGGAACATAAAGACTTTCGGACTGAGCTCTTCATCGAGTCAATCGAACTAAGCGAAGAACAACAACAAAAAAAGCCATAATTGAATTTCAGGAGCGAAACATTTTCAAACCAATACGATCCGGGAAAGGGAAGGGAAGAATTAGGAGAGTGAAGTATTACCTTGCCGGTTAATTTCTTCATGAACTTGGTGTCGGCAGCGAAGCTCATAAGAAAGAGTGGAACACCGATGTATAGGCCGAGCTTCACGCCCTCCAGAAATCCCTTGGAAAATACGATGCGCGGCAAGTTGATTCGCCGGCGAGGAGGAAACAGAAATCTCAGGCGAAATATCTGTTGCGTCGATCTTGTGGATGGAAAGTAGAGGACTTGGGCCTCGCTACGTGGGCGTTAAGTAGTTTATCTGGGCCAGGCCCACGCAAAAGGGAAAATCAAAACCGGGCTCGTCTCCATTTCGTTGATTCATCCATTAGGGCTCTCATCCTTCTACAGTCTGGTCGTCCAGGCCTTTGGGAGTTATTAGTTATTACCATTGTGCCAAGAGTGATAGAAAGTTCCCTAATTAAAAGACCTTGATGAATTAGCTCACATGATGGTGAAGACAAAGTGAATTTTTCAATGTACATTAGTAGATGTGATTTGTATGGATTAAGAATAAGTTTCGAAATCGAATAGGCGATCAGTCCGCAAATCATTATCTAGTAGAATATATTGAAAGACGTTTGTTGACCACTATAGATATTGAATGCATATTTTTTATGAATATAAAAATACTCAACGAGGCTATTTGTTATAACTTTGTACTAATTGGGTAGCTTGTTATTTGTTAAATTAGTTCAATTGTATAAATAGGAAACTGTAATAGAAATTTCTGAATCTGCCATGACTCTTAAATCCTCATACTTTGTTTATAAATGGGAGAACCAATGATAGGATCTAAGGGCTAGATCTCAGAACCAATGTTAGCCCATTTGATTTCACTTCCAAAAATACATGTCATGGTCCATTTCTTAAAAATTAGATTATATGTCACTGTTCATATCTTTAGTGGTGGTTGTTTCTATACTGCTTTGTTTTAATTCGCAATTAAATAAACTAATGATGTTGACGTGAAATATCTAAACCTCTCTTATTGGTTGTCCAACAAGGCTCATTAGCATCTAATCTAGCACACTCATTGGTCTAAGTGGAAACTCCACTAATCAAGAGGGCGGGCCATAATTAAAACTTAAATTCTTCACGAACATGATGAATATATATATATTCCTTTTTTGTATGATAAGTAATTTATATTAGTCTCTGAAGTTGACGATTTTATCATTTTGTATGTAACCAAATATTATGTTTATATTTTATATACATAGAACGCACCAAAAACTTCCAATTACATATCTTTCTCAAACCCACCAATAACTAGCCCTACTTAATTTACAAAATTGATAAAAAAGCCAATTGCCCTATTGGGCAAATCGAAAAGTACTGTACCTAAAGACAAAAAATTTGCTGTCCATTATTTTATTTAAGAGTTAATTGTAGATGTGGAGCAAGTAACGGCTGTGAGAGCATGCAAGTTTTAAAACCCTTCATAATTTCATGAAAAGAAAAGAAAAAGGAGGAAGAAGAAATAATCAACTATAAATTTTTTGTGATGATGGAGCTTTTAGATGAAAATTAGACAAATCTTCATCAGAATTAATGTTACTATGATTGTTTGATTTAACCATTGTTATAAGAACCGAACCAGATCAACGGTTGTGCTAGTAGAATTGCCAAACAAGTTAAGATAGCGGTCTGCTTCATTGCTTGGACGATTATTGGTTGACCAAACAGTTTTTCATGGTTCAACATAAAACCGGATGAACCACCACGATTTAACTGGTCCACTGATTCACTATTTTTACCAAAAAAATTAAAAATACTTTAATATAAACTAAGACTATCAAACCATAACTATTAACTTTATGTATGCTTCTTCTTCTCATTTTCCAACCTTGTTCTCGACTTACGTTGTCCACTATCGACTGACACTGTAATTTTTAAGTTGGAGACGGTTTGAATGATTTATTAGATATTTTAGTGATGATATTAATTTGAAATTGTTTATGATCAATTATAACTTCATTCTTAAATTAGTGTAACATATAAGTCTTATTTGTTCTATATCATGAACGATTCTATCAACGGTTCACCAACAGTTATGTAACGATTAACCACTGAACTCTAAACCACTAATTTTTCCAATTTAGCCTCCGGTCTGTTTATGAAAACAGAAGATTTAACCAATTTAGGGGTTAAAATCAATTTGGTCCCGTTTTTGGTCAACACGATTGAATTTGGGCCAAAGTGGTAACAGCACCACACTAGATCGTATATGATTATGACCAAAAAAGGACCAGATAATTAAGGAGTAGATGCATTGAGAATGACTCTGGTGATACTTGCATATATATATACTGGGTATATTCCTCTCTTCTCCATTTGCCTGCCCACTGTTTTACTATAATATTTCAAGAACGCCATTAAGTGGGTTAATTTTTTTTTTTATAATCATCAAGTGGGTTAATTTAAAATTGTCTAATATCATATCACTTAGCTACTTTGCTTTGGTGCATAATGACGTATGATCTCATGGAATATCAACAGTGGGAGACAATAAGATACCATTTGATACTTTGTTACTTATGAGGAGGAGAACAAAGCTACCATGAGGCATTAATTAGTTCATTTCCCCCTCCAAAATCCGAACATACACCGAAACTTTCGTAGTTCTTGTTATTCAATGTAAATGACCCCATAGATAAAATCATGAACAACGAACTTGTTGATGTTATTTTTACTATTTCTATTTTATAATATATCGTAGCTACTGAGTCGAACTCTAAACCTTAATTTCTTTACTGCATCAACCTAGGAATAAGAAAAATTAAGAGGGGTAGCAGTGTGCTATAGCTTCTGATATCAACATGGCATTTTTTAAATACTACTCAATATTAATTGGTTAAACTACTGTTAAACTAACCATTTGTCTTTGAGGTAAACTCGAAAACATGAAGGTCAATTTTTGGGTCATCTCCCATCAAGGAGAAGAATAAACTAAACTCATTTTAAGCAAAATATCCAGGAATTGGGAAGTAAACAAATGGGGAATTGAATTAACAAACTATTCTTCTTGTCTCCTTATGATTAGCACTGAGTCTGAGTGGTGCTATGGTTTGTTTGTTACCCAATTAGGTGGCTCCAAATGAAAATGGACCCTTCAGCTAAGTGCTATATTATTTCTCTGTATTAATATATTATAATTAATTCCCATATAGGTAGTGTTGATTGGGGCCCTAGGGCTGGGAGTGGGAGACCTGCAATTATGTCAAACAATGGTTATTTATGCCTAATATTGATTTAATCACAAGAGATTTATATACCATATTAATTATATATCAATCACCAGAACTGGTACATCATTGTCCTGAAGATAGTGATATTGGGACTAATTCCATGGAATGAACGGCTGAAGAGTACCTAGGTTTTCCCTTGTCAAATCCAAAAAATAGTTTGAAATGTAGATGGAGATGGCTCCTTCAGTTTGAAGATAGCTTTGATTATTGTCATGAATGGCTTGGAATTTAAAATGCTTGAAAAGGGCTTTCCTTTAACAAAAAAATACTTGCTTAGGAGTAGAGCTATAAAATGAGTCAAGCTCGGGAGGTTTGTCGATCGATTTCGGGGGGAAAAAAATTGTTTGAAACTCGATCTGCGTCTATTAACGAATCGAGTTTGAGTTAATGCTATTTCAGCTCTTGAGGCTTGCGAACCAGTTCTATTTGGTGGCTCGTTGAGCTCAACTTATGAGTTGGCTTGACAGTGTGTGGCTAGCTAGCTAGCCAGGAAAATTGAAATCTTAGTAGTGAATCGATATAGCTTATGAGCTGAATAATTTGTACCACAATGTTAGCGAATCACAATAAAAAAAAATATGTTCGAAAAGTATCCATACAAATTATATTTGTACCATAATGTTAAAGCAAGGTACAAATAATTTGTACCATAAAATTTTAATGTTTGTAAATATGCATATCATTCTGTTCATCTGTTGCTATGGATTTAGTTTGAATTTGTCTCCAAAATTAAAGGAGCAAGTTGGAAAGTGTATGTGTGGACTGTTGTGATTCTAATGTTAGTAGAACCAAACTGGGACTTCTCTTTGTCTTAACACTATGAATTCCCCCACGTGCTCTTTTCTTCTTCTCCTTTCCTTTGGCACGCAAGAAAATACCTCGCACAAACCTTCGACGCAATTTCCACCCTTTCATCAAATCCCAAATTGGCAAAATACGTACCAACCCTAGCTAGCTAATTATCATATTCATTTCTTCGTTGAGCATATTGTACGTTTTGGTTGGATGTCTCAATTATGAGAAGTTAATTAGGACTTGTCCTCTGTCTGCTAGCTTCGCTCTCTCTGTTCAAAAGATAACTTCATATTGCTATGGAGGAGCTTAATTTTGACTGCTCAATGATCTTCATCCTGTAATTTTTAATGTTTAACCTGATGATTTTCATGTTGCTGGTGAAGGCTGGCTCTGAATCCGAATCCGATCCGGAGAAGGAAAGAAGAGTGGTGCTCGGTTTAAATGTGTTTTAGTGTTAGTAAATAAGACTGCGTCGTTTGTTCTTTTATAGTTTCAGTACCTAGTGTTTGGTCTTGTTCAAGGCAGGTCATTTAGCCGTTGTGGCTGTTAGCTAAAGCAGAGGAAGTAGTTGATCAGGGAACTATTTCCCAGGGATCAAGCTGTTAGGGTTGTTCATCAGAGCCGAAGTTTTTGGCTCTGGTTAAGAGTCTTGTGTATACATATTTCATCTTCAATCAATGAATAAATCGTCAGTTTGCAATACATCTTGTGGTAACAAAGTGGTATCAGAGCGTGTTTGCGAGCTGTAACCAAGGAAAGTTGAGTGATTTGTGAGCTCAAAGAAAGTGATCGAGTGATTATCTGGGTTGGGAAACACGAGTGAACAAGTGCAGTGAGGAATTTCTTGGTGAGTGAAAAACATGAGTGAAAGCAGTTTTACTCAGGTCTGTATACCCAAATTCGATGGGGATTTCGACCACTGGAGCCTGCTAATGGAAAATCTGCTGCGATCCAAAGAGTATTGGACAGTGGTTCAAGATGGAATAAGGGAGCCAGCACAGGGAGAGCAACTGAATGAGGCCCAACAAAAGGGGCTGGATGAGAGAAGACTGAAGGATCTCAAAGCGAAGAACTATCTGCTTAGTTCTATTGATAAGAGCATACTAAAGACTATAACACAGAAGGCAACAGCGAAGGAACTGTGGGATTCAATGAAGACAAGGTACCAGGGCAGTGAAAGGGTGAAGAAGTCGCAGCTCAGGAGAAGTTTTGAATTACTGCAGATGAAGGAGGGAGAGTCTGTAGCAGACTACTTTGGCAGAGTTATGACAGTGGCTAATTCCATGAGGAATTGTGGAGAGGAGATGCCAGATGTGAAGATTGTGGAAAAGGTATTAAGAACTCTGTCCACCAAATTCAATTATGTTGTCTGCTCGATCGAGGAATCCAAGGATATAGATGAACTCAGTGTAGAAGCTCTGCAAAGTTCTTTACTAGTTCATGAGCAAAAGTTTGCCAAATCACCAGCAGAGGAAGAACATGCATTGAAAATGACATTTGAATATGGAGGCAGAGGTGGAAGAGGTTCTGGAAGAGGCATGTTCCAAGGTAGAGGAAGGGGAAGAGCAAGGGGGCTGAATCGTGATTTGGTGGAATGCTTCAAGTGCCATAAACTGGGTCATTTCAAAGCTGAATGCCCTGAGTGGTATGGCAATCAGCATGCATACTACACGAGCCATGATTCTCGTTCCAATGGCCCCAATAATCCCTATCCTGATATGACTGAAGATGTGTTACTGATGGCATTTGTGGAACAACAGCAAGAGAAGAAGGAAGTGATGGTTGTGCAGAATTCCATGGCACATCTGAACACACAGCCTGATGAAAAGAAGGACACATGGTGGTTTCTGGATTCTGGATGCAGCAATCATATGTGTGGTGAGAAGCAGTGGTTCATCTCAATGGAAGCCAGCAGTGACTGTAATGTGAAGCTGGGGAATGGAACCAAAATGGCAGTAGCTGGCACAGGCACAGTGAGATTAGTAGTTGATGGAGTCTCACTGTCCATCAGAGATGTGTTTTATGTGCCAGGTCTTACAACAAACCTACTCAGTGTGGGGCAACTACAGGAAAGGCAGTTAATCTTTGTGATTAAAGGTGGAATATGCAAGATCTATCATGAGAAGGGGCTTCTACTGCAAACAACAATGAAAACCAACATGATGTTTGTTCTGCACTCTCAAAAGCAGTCAAACAACTCTACAGGGGATCATTTGTGTTTGCAGAAGGAGGCCAGTATCAACACATTGGATCTCTGGCATATGAGATTTGGTCATCTCAATTGCCAAAGCCTAATGCAAATGCAGAAGAAGAATGCTGTGCAAGGGCTGCCACAACTGCAAGGAAATCTGGGAATCTGTTCCACCTGCCAGATTGGAAAACAACACAGAGGGAGTTTTCCAAAGCAAAGCACCTGGAGAGCTACCAAAAGGCTACAATTGATCCATGCTGACCTATGTGGACCAATCACCCCAGCTTCCAATGGAGGCAAAAGGTACATTCTGACAATCACTGATGATTTCAGTAGAAAACTGTGGGTATACTTCTTAGAAGCAAAATCAGACACTTTGAACTGCTTCAAGAAATACAAGGCTCGAGTAGAAAAGGAGACAGGAGAATCCATTGTCTGTCTCAGAACAGACAGAGGAGGAGAGTTCCTCTTGAATGAGTTCAAGGAACTCTGTGAAGCTGCTGGAATAAGAAGGCAGCTAACTGTTGCATTAACTCCCCAACAAAATGGGGGGTTTTTTTTTTTCTGAGTGATATCAATGAGATAAAAAAGTTAATCTTACAGTTCTACCCAGGACCCCTTAAAGACACTCTGCTGAGGCTACCCCCAAAAAATCAAAAGATTCTAGCTCTACAAGAGATAAAAGCAGTGCTTTACGCGCCACTCTATGGGCAGCACTGTTGGCGGACCTAGGTACCGCCCTAAACTCTATACAAATAGACAAAGAGCTAAGGATCTGGAAACACTCTCGTAACACCGGACCACCAATCGAATCTTCTGAGATGCCTTGACGGACTTGGTTGACAACCACTTCGGAATCGCCTTCGACAATCACCTGGGACAAGGATCTTGAGGCTACAAAGGAGATAGCATCCCTGAAAGCTAGAAGCTCTGCCAGATAAGGATTGTCTATTCCTTTATGCTGCAACCCAACCGCCAACCTTACATGCCCGTCTGAGCCTCGGATAACAAGCCCAGTCGAACACCCGGAGCATAAAGGTTCCAGCTGTGTTCTAGCCAGAAGCAGTGGCATGGACTGGTCATGTGCTGAACATAAGTCCAACCTCAGCCAATTCTGGAAGAACACCACCATAACTTTGGACAGGTAAACCTCCAGCTGTTGGCCACTTTAAGATTTTTGGATGTGTGGCATATGTGCATGTGAATGATCAATTGAGGAAAAAGCTTGATGACAAGAGCATACAGTGCAACTTCATAGGCCTGTCTACTGAATCTAAGGCCTATAAGCTGTATAATCTATCACCAAGAAAGTCATCATCAGTAGAGATGTGGTTTTTGATGAGACAAAAGGCTGGAACTGGGATTCTGAACCACAACCAGAGCTGACCAGGGTAATGTGGGATGGAAGTGACGAGCCATGGTATGATTCTGAAGGAGAAGAAGAAGTATTTGCAGCTCCAGATGCACCAGATGCACCAGAACCAGTCACTCCCATCACACCAGCAACTCCATCATCAGCTGGAGCACATCAGGATGATGGGGAGGAAGAAGAAGATGATCCTGATGTGCTTGGACTTCCTCCCAGTGGAGGTTTAGGTCCCAGAATTAGACATTCATCCCAACATTTGTCAATCTATGACTGCACCTATTTTGCAGGATTGGATTGTCTGGCAATGGTGACTATCAGTGATGATCCCACCACGTTTGAAGAAGCTGTGCAGGATGAGAAATGGAGGAATGCTATGAAACAAGAGATGGTCAGCATTGAAAGAAATGACACATGGATACTGGTGGAGCTTCCTGCAGGAGTGACTCCAATTGGAGTCAAGTGGATTTTTAAAACCAAACTGAAGGAGGATGGATCTGTGGATAAGTTTAAAGCGAGGCTGGTGGCAAAGGGGTATGCTCAGAAGCATGGCATAGATTACACTGAAGTCTTTACACCAGCTGCTAGATGGGACACCATCAGGACCCTACTTGCTTTGGCTGCATATCATGGATTTCCAGTGTATCAGCTCGATGTAAAAAGTGCATTCTTGCATGGTGAGCTGACAGAAGAAGTTTACATCATGCAACCTCAAGGCTTTGAAGTTCCTGGGGAGGAGCAGAAGGTTTACAAGCTTAAGAAGGCCCTCTATGGACTGAAACAAGCTCCAAGAGCTTGGTACAGCAGGATCGAGGCTTACTTTCTTAAAACAGGCTTTAAAAGGAGTGATTATGAACACACTTTGTTCATAAAGGAAGTTGGAAGTGATATACTACTGGTCAGTCTCTATGTGGATGACCTTATGTATGCAAGCAGCAGTTCTAAGCTCATAGAAGACTTCAAGAAATCCATGGAGTCCGAATTTGAAATGACTGATTTAGGGAGAATGAAGTACTTCCTGGGAGTTGAAGTGCATCAGAGTAATGCAGGCATCTTCATTAACCAACAGAAGTATGTGAAGGAAATTCTGGACAAGTTTGGTCTCTCAAGCTGCAATTTTGCAAAGAATCCCATTGCTCCTGGAGCCAAGTTGACCAAAGCAGGAGATGGAGTCCAAGTTGATGCTACTGAGTATAAGAGGCTGATTGGGAGCTTGCTCTACACCTGTGCTACCAGACCAGATATAATGTATGCTGTATGCATGTTGAGCAGGTTCATGGAAGCTCCCACCTGGCAACACATGTTTGCAGCAAAAAGGGTTCTGATGTACTTAAAAGGGACAAGCACTCATGGTATCTGGTACAAGAAGAAGGATAAAAACAACAAGCTTCTTGGCTATACTGACAGTGACTATGCAGGAGACTTGGATGATCGAAAATCCACCAGTGGTTATGTGTTTTTTATTGCAGGAGGAGCTATATCCTGGTCTTCAAAGAAGCAACCAGTTGTCACTCTGCCTACAACTGAAGCTGAGTTTGTAGCTGGTTCTTATTGTGTTGCACAGTGTGCATGGTTGAGGAAGATACTCGAGCAAATGGGATGGAAGGACAGTGTGTCTGCTGCTACCAAGGTTCTATGTGACAGCAGTTCACCCATTAAACTGTCCAAGAATCATGTCTTTCATGGTAGGAGTAAGCACATTGACGTGCGTTTTCATTTCCTGAGGAATTTGGCTAAGGAGGAGGTGATTGAGATGGAGCATTGCAGGAGTCATGAGCAGGTGGCTGATATTATGACCAAAGCCCTCAATTTGGATGCATTTCAGACTTTGAGGTACCAACTGGGAATGTGTGCAGAAAAGGAATTCAAGCAGGAAGAATGAACAGTGTTGATGCAGTGAACTGAAGTCAGTAGAATTTCCAGAAGGAGACTTCAGTTCAGGGGAGGAAGATGTTGCTGGTGAAGGCTGGCTCTGAATCCGAATCCGATCCGGAGAAGGAAAGAAGAGTGGTGCTCGGTTTAAATGTGTTTTAGTGTTAGTAAATAAGACTGCGTCGTTTGGTCTTTTATAGTTTCAGTACCTAGTGTTTGGTCTTGTTCAAGGCAGGTCATTTAGCCGTTGTGGCTGTTAGCTAAAGCAGAGGAAGTAGTTGATCAGGGAACTATTTCCCAGGGATCAAGCTGTTAGGGTTGTTCATCAGAGCCGAAGTTTTTGGCTCTGGTTAAGAGTCTTGTGTATATATATTTCATCTTCAATCAATGAATAAATCGTCAGTTTGCAATACATCTTGTGGTAACATTTCATCACAAGAAATAGGAATATATATATAAGTTTCTCTTTGACACGATTTTTGTGATGAATTCTTCTGGCTCCAATCATTCCCACTTCTCAACATACTAATGAGATTTTGTAATTTTCCTCTTCAGTATCTTGTAAAATAATGTGTAATTATAATATATATATATATATTCTACGATAGCAAATAGATACATATATCATTTAATTTCATAGAAACGTTATTAAGATATTTAGGGGGGAAATATAATTTCATAGAAAATTATAAAAAAAACTGAATAAAAGTCAAAGTGATCTTGCAATGGGTATAGGCTTTGTTTAGGATTTTGTTTTAGATTTGAAATGTATAATTAATGAAAATAGACTAGGATGCAAAATGTATGAAGATTTTTGTTGTTGATAATCTAAATGTTGAACAAGAGACACATTTTTTTATATATATTTAACCTCTCCTTGAAAGATTTTTAATGATGTAAAAACACATTATGCACAGCAAAAAAATGATGTTTTTCCCTATTCACTAACTATTACTAAAACAATCTTTGGCTTCTAAACTAGAAAATTCATCACATCGTCACTGATAATAACGTTAATAATTTATCCCATTTTAGCAATAAAATAGCCCAACCATATTTCTCGTTTCTCAAAAGCCACACCATTGATCCCAAGGAAAACACATGTATACATAACAACTCTCTGTATATACATAAGTTTCTTTCTCTGCCGCCTGTCATTTAGCTTAGGTAATCTAATCTGCAACCGTGGTATATTTAGATAACACACTTGTCATTAATTCAAGAATATTCCTTCCTTACCTTTGCCTTCCATTATTCGTAGAAAATTAGAAGAGTGCCAAACAACAAAACGAGAATAATACACCTATACGATATGAAGCCGGACACCTACTCACTCATGTATATATGTATTGACTTCCAATAATAATAATACAAAATACAAATTAATTATTATGTTGTTGTTGTTGTTAGAGAGCTCACATAAATAATCTCGGTGCACCTTTTTTTCTAGAATTAATTTTTGGCCTAGAGTACATAAATTAATATAGTAGGTATTTAAATACCGGTCACAAAACAGCATGCGTGCAATGTCGTTTTACAAGAAAAAGAAAGAATGGAGAAGAAGCAGGTAGGTCCCTCCTTCCCAGGAGAGCCTACCACCTGGTAGGAAGAAGAAGAGAGAGAGAAGCAGACTGCCTGAGCAACAGGTCATTGTAGATGATGACGTGGCGCGTTGCCAGCCGTCCAACTCATCCTAGTTGCGAGGCGCTTCTGGTTAACTTGAGAGAAAGGGCTCGAACCAGAGAAAGACAAGTGGACCACGCTGGTCTCCCCGCGGCTCCAACGCCAACCACTAGTGCAGTGCTTCCTTCCTTCCCGCCAAATATAAACCTACTACCAAGGTTGTCAACCCGCGGGTCGACCCGCTTTGACCCTAACCAGATGAGAAAAACGGGACGCACGCACCTATGGGGTCGACCGCTACAAGGTATCAGGTAGAAGGTCAAATTGTGTTATATTTTTCTTTTGATTTGCGACATGCGTCTATTTTTCGATTTTTGTTTTCGCCTAACTCAGTTATATAAGTGTGTGTGAATTCTCACTATATGTTGGTTCTAAGCACGACATGTTATTTTGGTGGAAGATTATATGTTATAACTCATATGTTAGATGAGATTTGATATAATCTATCAAGATAAGTACAATATTATAATGACTCTTTCCATATTTCCGGGTTAAAATAGATGACCCATTAACCCTTAACCTACTAGCTCGACTGGGTCCGGATCAGCCCGCGCGGTTGATAACCTACTTACTTCCCAGCCTCTAAAACAACTCTTCTGTACCGTTCAAAAGTCCACCTTGCTTACCGCTTATCGCTTAGCTACTCCTGAGATCATTCTACCATGCAACTCTTTTTTTTTTTTTTTAATACTGACATTAATACACCTAGGCTCCCAAATTCCATTAACTTATATTCAATATCTAATGAAGAAGAAGTCGTTAGTTTCTTTTCTTTATTTTCCTTCCCTTCCTAAGAAGGAATCATTGGGAGTTGCCGGCGCGGGCTCCCCGTCCAATTATATTCGTGGGTGGGCGCTCAGCTCGTTGCTTCTTCTTCTTCTTCTTCTTGTTGGCTGCTGGCGGGCCGGGTGGGACTGGGGGCTGCTCCATTCTCCACCGGTCGCTGACTTGCTTGAGTTCTTTTACCGAATTAACCTCAAGACAGAGACATCAGACATCATCGTTTGATGTTTCTTTCTCTCCTGCTTGTGTTGAGTTGTTTCCTAGATTTTGGTTTTATGGATATTCGATTCCCTCCTCCTCGTGATGGGTTTGACCGTTCAATAGAATGAAAGGGAAGAAATAATTTAAAAGGGTCGTTTTCCTTCCCTCCACTGTAAACCGGAATTGCAATTTGCAACCCGTGAAATTCAAGTTTCTGTTGCGGTCAAAATATTTGGATAACTTCAGTTTAATTAATTTTGACTGCCTAGCTAGAGCCACACCGTACATTCACCAACTACTTGCCAATTCATGTCGACGAATCCCCAGTAAAGGGATTAATGTCTATTGGAAGAAAAAAAAAACAACCCCGATTTCAATGATATTTTCCAGCAAAATTTATACTAAAAGGAATTTATGAATTGTTTTTATAGTTATATGTATAATATGTCTCTCTATTATGCATTTTTATGAAATGTACTTCTTTACTATTTTTTACATCAAACATTTCCATGCACTTTGAAAAATAATCGAAAATGTCCTTATGTTAAAACTTTCATCGAAAAAATTGTGCATCACGGCCGTCAAATCGTGATTCGGATGATATGGCATCGGCAAAATGGAAGGAACAATGTCAGCTTTATCCCTTCATTTATTCATCTAAATCTCGTTAAAGTGAAATTATTAAGGATATAAACATAATACCACATTGTCACTAATTAATTTATGCACGTGGGAGGGGCAATTTGTAGTACGCCAAAGGAGAAGTTTTTTTTGGGGGGGTGGGGGGTACGTAGATCAAAAGGTTGACATTTTCTTTGGTCACGAAATTGTAGAACCAATACGTAATATGTGTAAAGAGATAAATAATTGATCTACGCGAACGTTTTTAACAGGGGGATTTATTGTAAATCTTTTTATATTTACTTTTTGGGTTGTTCTTTGTTCATGCATTTGCTGCATGTCTACAACTACAACTAGAAACACAACTTGAAGGGGATCGATGACATAGCTGTGGCTGCTAGATAAATTATCACAAATGATACGTTACAAATTGGTCAGAGTTTTCTCCCGAAACGTTATGATGCTGTAATTTTGTGGTTGAATTCTCCCCCCCTTTTTTCCCCCTCGTGATCATCATATATGAAGTTTAGAAATTAAGACGGAAGAAAATGGGGGAAAGCTGAGACATGCATGTACAATAGTAGTAGGATTCAGAGAATTTGGAAAACTAATTACAAGGCTTCCTTCCTAAATTACTGTTGATTACCGACAACAATCAACGGCTAAAAGAGAACAAATATACGAACCATCAAATAATTAAGACCAAGACGCGCGGCTACACCTACACTGTATAAAAGAACTGTAATTGCCACTTAATTATAAATGGGGATTGCTATTCGTCGCCCTAATTAAGATAATTTTACTCTAATACCCTTAATTCATTTATTAGTAGTTTAAAGTTTAAACACTTAAACCCAAAACAAATTACCAGGAAATAAAATAAAATTGACATCGACTCATCGCCGGCCGCCGCTGTGCGATTTACAGTCCATAACAATGGCGGTGGGGCTCGAGTTAAATCCAAGTTTTGCACTGAAAACAAAACACCAAACCGGTACTAACAATCACCAACGGGGAGCAATCCGCGCTTCTCTTGCCATGGATTTTATCCAACATTCCTATCATTTCCTGCAACTTCCCTTCTTTACATAACCCATGAATCATAGCTCGAATCCCAGCTTCATCAGGGTATATTCTCCTGGAAATCATCCGCTCATAAACTTTCCACAACAGCTCAATCTCGTGAGATTTCAGAACAAAATCAAGCAGAGTATTGTAACTTATCAAGGTCAGAGAAAACCCACGGTCTTCCAAATAACAACATACCTCGAACCCAATTTCCAGCATCCTCAGCTTCGCGTAGCCCTGAACCAGCAAGTTGAACACTAGCGGATTCGAGACTGTAACCCTGTAACTATCGAGCAACGAGTCCACAACCTCAAATCTCGAGTCATGATCTGCTGCTCTATCCTCTTCACCACTGATTCGAGCAAAGCCCGTGCATCAGTGACCAGCCGGGCACCAACGAGGATGTGAACCATGATGCAGTAGGGGTGAACCCCATGGACGGAATGTAGGTTTTTTATTTTTTTTATTTTTTAATGAATGTAATAATGAGGTGGAAAATATAAAATTTTATTTTGTTATTTTTAATAATTTTTTAATTGCCACGTCACATATTTAACGGTCAACTATGAAAGTTGACTGCCACATAAGCTAGAGTTAACGGAAATGGACGGAGAGTGACCAAACTTGAACCATTTAACTAATTTGAGTGACCAAGATTGGATTTAAATATTTTCAGTGACCAAACATGAACGCTTTTTGTAATCTCAGTGACCAACAATGCAATTAACCCGATTATAAATACATAAATTTTTTGTAATATGTTACAAAACTAGAGTTATATGTAACAACAACACGGTAGCTGGGCTGCAAATGAGCCGAGCCGCTCGCGAGCGGCTCAACGTTCGACTTGAGAAAAGCTCGTTCGAAACTCGACTCGTTAATAAACGAGCCGAACACGAGCTCACCTTTGTTCAGCTCGTGAAGCTCGCAAGCTAGCTCGACTCGGTGACTTCTTGAGCTAAACTCGTGAGCTGGCTCGTTTAGAGCTCATGATATGTCTTGACATATGGCTAGAGAGCCAACTCGATTCCCAACTTATGGACGAATCAATCTATATCTTATGATTTTAATTCATATGGTTGTTAATTTATATATCCCACCATATATAAAGTTTGCACATTGAGTATGTGAGCAAATATATCTTATTTTCTACTTTAAAAAGAAATTATGCATCATAGATTACTTCGAAACAATGAAATAACATGATGTGGAGTAGTTAAAATTTATTAACTAAACGATATATGATACCAACAAAGTATAAAGTATAAGATGAGATTAACTAACAAAATAAATCATATGTATCATGATATACAAAATGAAGTACCAAATAAAAGTTAAGATTTTAATAAACAAGCTAGCTCGAGCTCGACTCGACTCTGCTCTGCTCGTTAGCTCGAGCTCGACTCGTTTATTAACGAGCCGAGCTCAAGCTGGGGTAAAACTCGACTCGACTCGGCTCATTTGCAGCTCCCTCCCAAATTATCACGATTCAAATCTCTGGAGTTTAAATTTTCTTTAGTCTCCATCACTCAAATTGTTAGCACTGTCGTTGATGCATGAAACCTTACAGAATTCACTAATAATTAATCAGGCCATGGTTATCCCCAAAGAAAACCTTCACTTTTTATCACTTTTGTTCTAGATAGCAAAAGCTTGTGCCGAATGATAATCTAGTTTATAATGCAAGTACGGTTTGGATTTACAATAATCATTTCCTAAGCTTGATATTATCGTCGAGTTAGTACATAATTGATTTAATTTCGTCCTTAATAATCCCCCTTCAAATGGAGGACTTGTTTATTCATTCTTCCCCATGACAATTACAAATATCTCCAATATTCTCCACCGTTGAACCCTTAACTTTGGCTCGACATCTATATATGATAAATCTATATATTTTTTAGTGTCACCACTCACCATCCTCACTTTATTTTCCCCTCCATTCTTTATACCCGTCGATCTATATACTTATTATGTAACAAAGAGTGGCGGCCAGTTCATCTCCCTAATGATGATTATCAATGATAATTAGTGCTTATCTTCCAAAATGACATTGGGGATGGGATATTCCAGGTTTTGATCACACGTTTTGTTAGAAAATAATGAACAATATATTTGAGAAGTGAGATGCCCACCACCAATTAATATGTAAAGGAAGACATGGGTCAAAAAGCCGTCTTTATGGCTGGATCCACCAATTAATATTTTATTTACAAGCAGATACGCGATTAGGGAGAATAATTTCGGATTAATGAGAAAAGTATCAGAAGGCAAATCATGTACGGGCACCGAGGTAATTAGTGACGATACTTTGCTCTCTTCTATTGGAGAAATGGGAGTGATATTATTGTTGTTTAAGTAAGCTGTCATATCTACTGTGTTGAGAAGACACAAGTTGACCTATTTCATGCATGATAAATAAATAAAAATCCTTCAAAGTTACGAGACCCGGGCAGTGGCAAAGCCATAAATTTTAACGAGAAGGATGAAAAATCTACAATCAGTCAATTTGAATTGTGGTAATTAGTGAGAAGTTTAAACCCTTATATAAATTAGTCTGTTTCCTGAATTTGTTACGAAATTTACTTGTAATTTTACTTAATTTTGAGCCGCTATCACGACTGACCGGGGTAGTTGCTAGCTGGTAGTTAGTGGCTCCCCTGGAGCAGTGACATCTTCTTTATTCTTTTTGTGTACACAAGATAAAGGGGTTAATTAATATTGCATGGTTGGTCACTGAGATTACAATTTATTTTATTTATTATTTTTTAATTGCCACGTTAATGAGTTAACGGTCAACTTTTAGGGTTGACTGCCATATCAGACAAATTTAACGGAGTTGGACGGAGAGTGACCAAACTTGAACCATTTAACTAATTTGAGTGACTAAAATTGGATTTAAATATTTCCAGTGACCAAACATGAACGTTTTTTGTAATCTCGGTGACCAACCATGCAATTAACTCCAAGATAAAAGTAAAAGAAAGTTGAGACTCAGCAATATGGTAATGACAACTTGTCTCTGATTTCATGTATAGATGAAAGGGAGTTTCCCTCGACGAGTAGAAATTGCGGTTGGAAGATGGACATCAGAGCAACTCATGCCGACAAAATGCATAGGCCTACTGGATGGGCTAACTTTTTAATTTAAGCGTACAAACGAACGAGTGCTGTCTAGCAGTCAGTGCAAAGAACGTAAATCAAGAAAGTTGAGAGCTGTGACACCAAAAAAATGGGGAAAACATGAATATGTTTAGTTGATAGTTTTGATAAATTATCTAAGTTGAGAACTGGAAACATTAGCAATTAGTTACTCCCAGGGTCGGCCAATAAATTGTGGAGATCCTATTCAAGAATTGAGATATAGTTCAAATTGACTTCAAGTATAATAAAATGAAAATCAACATACAGCATCGTTATTTAAAATGTAATCTCTTTCTAGTATTGTTTAAAATAAAATTATATATTAGCTCTCTAATCATATATTTGCCATAACTAATCGAATAAGGTTTTCTTGTGCCATTTTTTCAAACAAATATGATTTTCGACTCCCAAACATGACTTTAACAATCTTTATACTTGCTTCGTGTATATATATACATGAGAATATTGACCAATAATTAGCATTAATTTTAATTAATATAATTAAAGTAATTATCAAACTCATAACAAATTAATTATATAACAGTACACCATAAATACAACATATAGTATACAATCAAATTAACTAATGGACTTAAGTGAAAACCACTAATATTGGGAGGCTCTGTGCTGGAGGACCTCCTGCCACACCCTCATGACCGTTCCTGGTTACTTCTTTAGGCATTTAGAATTACTGTTGAGACTAAAAAAGGTAGAAAATTATGGGTGGAATAATATGACAAGTATTATTAAAAGGTTTTCGAGATGAGTTATGCAAAAATGGTGAGTAAAAAATATGTACAAAGTGGCCAGTCAAGTGAGATTTTGTTATAGAATCCTTTAAAACTATTCCTACAACTTATAGGAACTCATAATAAACCGCTTTTGAATATATCAATGAAGCTACTTAAAGTAGTTTCATTGATTTCAACTAATTTAAGTTGTATTGTCAAATTTTGTTCCCACAACAACCGAGGAAAATTGAAGTAATATGACAACGAAATGATATTCTATCACTTTTTTTAATATTTCTTCAACATATATAAGATAACTTAAAACACAAATCAAATATTTAGGGATTGTACTAATTTTCCGATTACGCATAACTCCTAGGGGGGAAACGGTACGGTCTATGGTCTAGATCAAGAGGCTAAAGTATAGACCACAGACCAGACCACAGACTATACGGTCCGGTCCAGACCACGCCTGTGCGGTCTGGTTCGGTCTGGTCTGGTCCAGATAGACCACACTCAACGAAAAATGAATAATTTGTTTAGTCAACCACACAAAAAATTGCCAATAACCAAGAAAAATAATTGTTATTTGCCTTAAAACATTAATCCTAACATGCATGAATAATTTTGATACTCTAAATCTTTGTACATAACAAAGATACAAAGTAAAAACATCACAGCTTGCACCATAACATCATAAACATTAACATAATGTCATATGGAGACACTATTATCTCTACTCTCTGATTAAATGTGGTTGTGAATGAAGGAGGGAAGAGATTCACAAAATTAAGGTTGAGACTTGGGTGTCGTCGTGGGAGTTTGGAGAGTGGTCGAATGGGCTGTTAACACGTATTGATAAGTCAGTTGGGTCCACGGTTTGGTCCGGTAAACCGCGGTCTAGACCAGACCAGACCAAGAGATCAAATCATAAAATAATACAGACCATGGACCAGACCAGACCATACTTCACGGTCTACGGTCAGGACCAAACTGTGCAGTAAGGTTTGGACCACGGTTTTTCTAACGGTCTGGTCTATTTTCCCAGCCCTAATAACTCCATCAGTCATGATGATACAAAAGAAAACCAAATTAAAAGAAGGTTTTGAGTTTTGAAAACCTTTGGATTTATGAAGGTTTTGTTGCATGCATTTTGTATCTGAAAGATAACATTGTTTGTTTAGTTGATTTTTTTTATCATGGATTTAGTTGATTTGGTATTTGGGTTTCAAAATTTTGCCTTCCATAACCAAATACTAAATGAAATGTGATACTTACAAATCCTTGGGTTCCAATGATTTGCATACCCTAACAAACAATGAATTTGTCCAAAAACTTAATAGTTGGTATTTGAACACCAAATTCCAATTTCCAAATCCCATTAGCAAACAACATCAAAATTAGGGCTGCAAATGAGCCGAGCTGAGCCGAGTTTTACCCCAGCTTGAGCTTGACTCGTTAACATATGAGCTGAGCTCGAGCCATTTACTAACGAGCCGAGTCGAGTTCGAACTAGACTTGTCTACTAAATTCTTAGATCATATTTAATACATACATTCATAGTATCAAAACAATTTTGTACATAATTTCTTTATAGAATTAAAAATAAGGCATATTTTCTTACATGTTCACCATGTTAAACTTCACATGATGTGAGATATATAATTTAACAATCCTATGAATTATGAAAGTCCAAATTAGATCGATTCGTCCATAAGTCGGAGATCAAGTTGACCCTCAAACCACAATGTTGAGACATCTCATCATGAGCTCTTAATGAGCCAACCCACGAGTTGAGCTCAACAAGCCACCTAGTCGAGCTAGCTCGCGAGATTCGCGAGTTGAACAAAGCTAAACTCAAGCTTGGCTCGTTAGTAAACGAGTCGAGTTTCGAACGAGTTTTCCCCGATTCGAATCTCGAATTGCTCGCGAGTAGCTCGACTCATTTACAACCCTAACCAAAATCTATCAAATAGAGATCCAAGAATCCAACATGGTTAGGCACTTCCTCATCTACCAAATCAATGGACAAAGAGCTTCCTTCCCATCGATCTACCTCTTCAAACAACGTGAGAAAGCAATTCTTTTTCAGAAGTACAAGTTCCTCTTACGTCTGAGTAAATTTTCCACTGTTTCTCTAGTCCATTCACTTGATTCGTCAAGATAACAAGAATATACATTAACAATTTGTTTTAGTATCTCCTAGTCTCTGTATTAGGGAATATCAAATATCTACTATTTCTTGTTTCTCTTCTTTTCTATTAATAGAGTTGTTTTTCATTGGTCCTTTTTTCTATATTGGGAAAATATCTCCAGACTATCTTTTTCTCAAGTGGATAAATAAAGGAACTGCGTATTGTTATTTTCCCTTTTGTGCACTCTTTATTTGGGGAAAAATCCACCAAAATGTCTGTATTGATACAATCTCAAATACATCTACACATTCTATCAATTTCTCCTCAGAAGATGGGCAGAAGACAAAAGAGACACCAATGTTAATTTAGGTATTGTCATGTTCAAACACATTGGCGTTTCATTGCCACTATTTTTGCCTCGTCAGGGTCTTGTAGGATCGATATAATCAAGTAATTAATTAACACTTTATTTTTTAAATTATTAACATTCAAGCCCTAATTTGCTTTGGGGAAACCATCTTATTCTTTTACGTACCAGTTATGCAAGGAGTTATAATATTTCTTCTCGTAAAAACAAAAGCACAATACTCCTTTTTGGATAACAAAAAATAAAATGTACATTTCTTATTTATGAAATTCTTGATACTCAATTGCTTGTTTTTTATTGGTTGTCCACATAACCTATGAATTTGCCTACCACACCGCAACACATGTGGCCACAGTATACACTTCATCGATCGATAACATAATATACTTATTTGTATCATGATAACATAAGATTGAACATATACTGCATTTAGCATAGAGCAATTATCGTTCAGACGACTCAGATTGAAAAAACTCTGACAATATTATATAAAGATCGAGACTTTATAGAAACACGGAATGTCAATTCACTACAAAGGTGGTTGCCTAGTATGTGCACAACACTTTCATAGTGACTGAAAATTTTCTTGTAGAACACTTTGACGGGAGAGTGGAAATTGAACTGCAAAACTTTGTTCAAGTGAGTCTAACGTCTGAACTACTTTGGCGACAATCTCGTTAGCACGATGGGGAATTTGGACCAGAGAGATGTTGGAGAATATAAAAGGATTATGTTTATTGTATATAATAACTAATACAAAGTTATTTTTTCCTTGTTGCACATTATTCCTCATGCTATGTTATATTCCAAATGGTAAAATTTTCCTCTTGAAACTTAATGTGTAGGGCTTTTCTTGGAGTCAAACCTAATCTCTATCGCTCCAAACAACACTCCAATAAATCGAATTTTGATGATCTATTTTTTCAGAATAAAAACACATCACAAACCTCCATTCCCACTGAGGCTAGTTTTGGAAATTATAACCATTTTTGTCCTCTACGTGTGGTTAGCCAACAAGGCTTGGAATCATTTCCCAAAAAAATTGGTTTTTTATTTTATCATATAGGCTGGCCGCCGAAAAGAACCAAAATCCCAAAGTCCCCGCCGGCCGGTTGGTAATAACAAAAATCAGCTGTAACAATTCAACAATATTTTCCCGTCTCTCCACACACACAGCACATAAACACTACCGGCCGACGTACGTCAACATGCTAGGTTTCTCCTCAACCGCTCTTTTTCGTTCATATTATTATTGCTCCAATGACTACGAAAAGAAAAATACTAGGCAGGGAATAATTCAGCTCTACTGGAATTATCAGCCCATATATTTTATCCATTATATTTCATCCATGATTCTGACGTGATATCGTGGTTGGACCACAACGAAACGCTTATCGCTGATTCGAGTGATACAATTATGCATTTATGTAATCGAAGAATTTATATCGGATGATACAATGCGCTCAAACTTACTATCTATTATGGTAAACCGACGTTCATTTTAAATTTTACTTGAGTGTTTCATAGAATGGAGGTTTTGCATGGCGATCAAGAGCTCGTGCCATATGAGATGTTTGGTTCAAGACCTGTAACGAGCAAAACTCTCTTTTTGTGTTGCTGGCAAGACATGTACATAAGGAGGAACTTTTGCAACCTAAGCGGGACGAGGAGTCGAATGACGTGTTAGTGCTACTAAGTAAGTGCAGACACGTAGTTGTGTTGTTACTGAAAAGGGACTTTGTCGAAGAAGATCCACAAGTGAGAGCTTGATCAACAAATGAGAAGACAAAGTGGCAGGAGCGGTGGCGGAGCCAGAAATCCGAATGAGGAGGCATACTTGAATTATCACAAATTGGGAGATGGGGATTAAAGACTTACCATTCAAATTCTTAAATTTGTGTAAAATTTACATATATTTTTACCTAATTTTTGAAATTGAGGGGGACTAGAGCCCTTCTAGCTTCATCATAACTCCACCACTGGACCAGAGAATCCATCCGTAAGGTATATATAAAGACTTTTTTCAAGGTCCATGGATTATTTTCTATTCTTTCTGTATATTACAGTTAATTATATTTATTATATTATTAGTTCTATCATACCATATGTTATATTTTAAATCAAAATTTCACCATTAGAGAATGGTTCCATAAACTCATTTGGCACAATCGTAAGTATTGTGTTACAGACCATAATTTCAGCTACCAAAAAAACAATAAAAGAAAATTTAATTGAACAACCCGGAAACAAAAGAAACAACAAAACAGAAATTTGGAGGGAGGGGTAGTTTGGGGAAATCGGAAAGGTCGTTCTCGACGTGAATTACTGAATTCTGAATTCTAAATGGAACGTACAACTGCCAAACTCTCTCTCTCTTAGTTTTATTTTTGTTTTGTTGCATTATTATTTCTTTTTCTTTTTTTTTTCCGGACTCTGACATTATAAAACCAAAACCCTCTTTCCCCAACCACTAGAGAAGTAGAAATCCCCGTCCCCAATTAGATCCCAGACGGCAGAATCCTCCCCCTTCTCTCTCCCCCTCCGCCGCTGCCCCATGACGCTCCGCCGGCAGTCACCGCCACCGCAGCAAGACGCTCCACTTCCACCGCCGCCTCCTCCTCCACCACAACAACAGCAACAAAAACGGAGACCGCAAAACCCGCTCAATAGATCAACGTCGATTCCGGAGACTCTCCTAAACAAGTACAGAATGGGCCGCCTCCTCGGCCGCGGCAGCTTCGCCAAGGTCTTCGCCGCCTACACAATCGCCGATGGCGACAAGCCCGTCGCGATCAAGATCATCGACAAGACCAAGACCGATTCCGTCATGGAGCCGAAAATCATCTGCGAGATCAAGGCGATGCGCCGCCTCCAGCACCACCCAAACGTCCTCCGAATCCTCGAGGTCATGGCCACGAAAACCAAGATCTTCATCGTCATGGAGCTCGCCGTCGGCGGCGATTTGTTCTCCAAAGTCGTCCAGCGCGGCCGGATGAAGGAATCAGGCGCCCGGCGCTACTTCCAGCAGCTCGTCTCCGCCCTCCGATTCTGCCACGAGAACGGCGTCGCCCACCGCGACGTCAAGCCGCAGAACCTCCTCCTCGACGGGGACGGCAATCTCAAGGTCTCCGACTTCGGCCTCTCCGCCTTGGCCGAGGCCGCCGAGGCCAAGAACGGGGGCGTTAACGGAATCCTCCATACCGCTTGCGGAACCCCTGCTTTCACCGCGCCTGAAGTCCTCTACCGGCGCGGCTACGACGGCGCCAAAGCCGACGCCTGGTCCTGCGGGGTGATTCTCTTCTTCCTCCTCTCCGCTTCTCTTCCCTTCGACGACAGTAATTTGGCTCTCATGTACAAGAAGATCCACCGGAAGCAGTATCAAATCCCGGCGTGGGTTTCCAAGCCGGCCAGATTCATTGTCCACCAACTGCTCGACCCAAATCCCCAGACAAGAATGAGCATAGAAACGCTGATGAACCACCCCTGGTTCCTCAACAAGTACCAAACGCCTTCACAACGAAGCCTGTTCGAGTCGGAGTACTCGAAATCGTGCAAATTCGAGACCCCGCTCTCGAGCTTCAACGCCTTTGATATCATCTCCATGTCCTCTGGTTTGGACCTGTCAGGATTGTTCGAGGCCACCTGCAGGAAAGAGAAGCGGTTCACTTCGACGGAGAGGCTAGGCAGAGTGATTGAAAGAGTTAAAGAGGTTGGGGAAAAGCTTGATTACAGAGTGGAAGAAGGGAAAGGAGGAGCAATTGGGCTGGCGAAAGGGAAGCTGGTGTTGCTCTTTGAAGCCATGGAAATTGCAGAGAAGATGGTGGTGGCTGAGGTCAGAGTTGCTAAAGGATGCGGGATAGAGTTCGAGGAAGTTCATTTGGTGGAGTTGAAGAATGGACTTGGAGACATCGTGCTCGACTGGCATGGTGATCTTACAGCCGCTGCTGTGTGAGATGACTGGCCGGAATCCGGCGGCCGGGGACTGGTTTGCTCCGCGGATGGGGGGGTGGAATTGAAAGGAGGGAGAGAGTGGGGGAGGGATACAACTTCGATCTTCTTTTTTGTTCTGTAAATGACCCAAAAAAAGGATTCTTTTTTGTTTTTTTCACTTTCAGTAACCTACTATAGCAAATGGTAAATTAGATTTCTGTTTGTGATTTGTCCTTCTTTGCTGTAAACTAGGCTTGATCAATGAAAGAAAACTTCTGTTTTGACTAAATTTTGTTCTGAAGATTATACATAATTTACATATACAGTGCTGCAACTTCAATGGCTGCCATCTTCTTCACAGTCAACTTCTACATCTACAATAGTACAAAGAGCAATCAACCAAGCCTGCAAACCACTCTGGTAATCCTTCTTCAACCCAGCTTCAAGTCTCGCAACAGCCCGCTTCGAGATCCCACATTTCACCAACACAAGCCCTAACGATTTGAACGTAAAATCATCCGGCAGAACTCCACCATCATCCAACATCTCCTTAAACGTCGCCACAGCATCGTTGAACCTTCCGTCCAATGAGTACAAGCCAATCACGCTATTGTAGCTCAACAAGTTGCTCAGGAGCCCGAGGGTCCTCATCTCTCGAGCAACCCGGCTCGCTTCCTGGAACCTCCCGAGCCTTTTGTACATGCACAGCATCATTGCGTAGGCGAACTCGTTAGCTTCCCCATTTCGCTTCATCCTCCGAAAGATTTCTTCCGCCTGTTTGGCCATTGAATGCTCGCAGTAGAGATCGATCATGCAGTTCGAGCAGTACACGTCGGGACCTGTATCAGATGACAAAAGCAGCTTGTATGTCTCCTCTGCTTCCTTCAAGTAGCCAACTCTTGTGTACAGCTTGATCAATGAGTTGTAGATGACCGCGTTTCCTGGCAAGCCGGATTTCCTCATTGCGTCTATGTATCCGATGGCTTCTTCTGTGTTTCCAGCTTCTGCTGAGGCGTTTATCAAAATCCCATAAACGATGACGTCTGGCTTCACTTCAAACTCGATCATTTCGTTGTACAGCTTCTTAGCCATGTCCAGTCTTCCCGATTTGGCATAGCTAGAGATCACAGCACAGTAGGTAATGCAATCACTAATCAATCCTGCTTCTTGCATCTTATTGAGATAGTGTTGTGCCTTTGCAGCCAAGTCTGCTCCTGCCAAAATCTGGATTAGAGAGCCATAACTACACCTGTCTGGAATCACACCATGGCTTTCGATGCTATCAAACAACTCACAGGCCTTGACAAAGTTCTTGACGTAGCCGTATGCTTTTATCATCACGTTGAACTCTAGTACACTCAACTTTTTATTCTTTTGCGAGCAAAGAAACACCTCCTCGGCTTCTGAAATATACCCACGCTCGCCATATGCATCTATAGTAGCAGAATAGCATTCAGAGGTCATATTTCCAGTTCCATGGAACCTCATGAACCACAGCCATGACTTCTCAAGCAACCCGACGTCTATGTACATTCGAGTCAAAGCTGACTGTGTATACTCGTCGATCTCCAAACCCTTTTCATCCATTTCTGATAATAGATCCTCGGCTTCAGTAACCATGTGCCTTATGGAGAATGCATACAAGAGAGTGCGATAACTCACTAGGTCTGGCTCTAATTGTTCCTCCTTCATCTTCCTCAGGCATTGAGCTGCCATGTCTATATCATCGTGCTTCGTGTGGAGAGAGATCAGAATGTTGTAGGTTCTAGTGTCTGCTGGACACCGAAGCTCCTGCATCTTCTGGATGAGTGATTTGACTTCATCGAGATGACCATTGTTACCACAGATGTGAATCATGGTGTTGAAAGTCACAGTTGTTGGCATAATCCCCTTTGTCAGCATCTCTGAGAAGATGTTGGATGCTTCTTTGAGTTGACCTGATTTTCCATACGTGTCAATCAAGGTATTGTACGTGTATAAGGATAAAGAATGGTCGTCATGTGAAGAATCACCATCCCCACGTTCATCCATTTTCCATTGCTTGAAAAAGTCTTCGACTTTCTGAAACTCGCCGGACTTCTTGTACATTTGCAGCACTATCCCCATGGTGACTTCATCAGGCAGCATTCCTTGCTGGTTCATCTTCTCCAACCAAGCAAGCGCCTTCTCTTTGAGGCCGCCTTTACTATAGACATCAATTAGAGTGCCGTAAGTGGAATTGATGGGTGCAATTCCTTTGACGGCCATTTCACGGCAGAGAGATTCGACGAGGCTCCACTTTTTAGCTCTGCCAAGACTTCTAAGCATGATGTTGTAGTGGATGACATTCAGCTCATAACATCTCTTGCTCTTAAACCACTCGAAAATCTCAAAGGCTCTCTCCCAGCTCGATTGCTCCTTCAAGATTATGCTCCTCTCTTTGTTGCTGAGGGTATCCTCCCAAGGACGCAACGCCTCGTCCAAGTCTTTTACGGTGTCCAAAGCTTGTAGAATGGAAGGGATACAGCCACCGTAAGTGGCCCATTTCGTCGAACACTTGGTGTGCGCTTTTCTCACTGGAGCATTGCTCTTCACCCAGTTCAATTTCGCGCCAAGATTCTTCCTTTTCCCACTTGTAGACGCGTTCGGTGAAGTTCTCCTCTGTCTGCCATCTGGGTTTTCCAGTTCAGGGCCGAAAACAGTACCTGGTTTCTGATTCTCTGTACTTCTCCGAAATCCACTAACCTTTTCTGCTTCCGAAGTTCCGCCAGTTCTCTGTTCACCGAGCTTCACAGTCGGTTCAACTTTCTCGAAGCTAGGAATGGATACTCCGGTCTTCGTGGGGACAGAAACGCCGACATTTGGGGACGAGGTCTTGGCGAAAGTGGAAACTACAGGAAAACAGTTAGAATCCAGCTGTAACTTGGCAAACATCCTACCTTTTTAAACTTAGAAATTGTCCTTCCGACGAGCGGGAAGGTGATGTTTGGAGGAAGATTCTGATTGTGGGAGGGAAAGAGAGGTGTCGAGTTCCCCTTTGCGGAGAACTGGAGAAGGGAGACGAATGGGGTTTATGGATAACAAATTGGGAAACTGGAAAAATGGCGGCAGCGGGAGAGACTTTTTTTTTCTCCCGTGGCTGAAATCGAAAATCTGTTACCGGTTGCCGGTAAAAGATATGTTGTAAATTACCGCCTGCTTTATATTCTCCAGTTTTTACCTTGCTTATTCATGTAATAGTTTTTTTTTTATAGACATGTAATAGTTTTTCTAACAAGTCAAGTTTCTGTTGTTTTTGATAAATGGATATTAGCATCTTAATTTTCATTCAAAATTCATAGAACCGCGATAATTAAGGATATGCAGAACCCATTTGGATAGTACAGGATTAAAGACTCAAATAGGGTGAAAACCAAAAGGTAGATAGTTGTTTTCTAATAATATCAATATCCATGTTATTACCTATTGGTTAGAGGGGGTTTGTGGCTAATTGTGGACCGAGTGGCATTAGTAGGTTTCGATATAATTTTCTATATAAATGTAGTTGATGCATAAAGTAAAAATTAATCAGAAATCATTATACAAAATCTATCCAGTTTATCACTCTCTTCTTTTCCTAACATCTTCTAAATCCCTAGTCATCAATTATGTTCTTCCTATCCTAGTATCCTACTTCTCAATTATCCTTCTCTAGTTGCTAATTCTTTTTCTCAATCCCTAAATTCCTTTCTATCTATCCGGATACGTGAATCGTAAGGAACCCTAATAAACGTGTTTCTTAAAATAGCTTTCAGAGTTTGCCCTCTCTATAAATATGAAACAGAAACTTCCCTGTTGAATTTGCTCTTGAAATCTTTGGATGATGATCGCATGTTGGTGATGGGATTGATCACCACCTGAGAATCACTGAACGTAACATCTCAAATCGTACTCTTCTAAGGTCAATGTTCGAAGCCAACAAAGTCCTTTCCCCTTATTTTAGAGAAAAGGGATGTGCAACGATTCAGTGCACACCAGATGAAATCTATATTTGGAATGAATCAGATCGGACCGAATATAATTTTATTCGATTTTGGTCCTATGAATTATTTGAAACATGAAGAAAATGGACCAAAATTGAATTTGAACAAAACCCAACCAAATGAATCAAACATACTTTTGGTTTGGTTTTGGTCCTCATTTTTCGTTTATCCGGTCTATCTCAATTTTATATGGTTCTGGACCAAGTCAATGCCCACCCCTACCAAAAGACTTCCAAAGCAAAAAAAATTAGGGATGGACCAAACTGAAATATTTTGGGGAAATACCAGCCAGCAATTATTCCCATTGAAGACAACAACAGTTTATTAATCAATATACAAAGGTGGATGTGGGAACATTGACATCCAGGACTGATTAAGAAAATGTTTGTGTTTCAATGTTCGCTTATAATAGTTGATGCAATAACAAATTGCTGAATGATTTATATCTCCAGCAACAAAAAGGGCAGCTCATTTGCAGTATTTCTTGAACCAAACCCCGATGTTTAGGAAGCTCTCATAGTCCGATTGCGGCCTGCATATATGGTTAAACAGAAAGTTTAAAGAACTATGCATGACAGTCAGGACGTCTTTATAAGAATTAAGAAGAATGCCCATGTTTATTACCTCTCAATCCCATGGACATCGTTTGGGAAGATTATAACTTTTGTCTCCACCCCTTTCTCCTTCAAGGCACGAGCATACTGCAAGCATTTAAAACCAGCAACGCAATTCACATTAGCAGCAGAGTAGACTACTTTCACAGAGTTTCTTTTGACCTTCCTGTTACGTGTTCTTTGTGCAAAGCTGCAGCATTCCAAGTTTGATGGCGTAAATAAATAGAGTTGGCAGAAAGACTTACTTGTATGCCATTGGACGGTGGAACGCGGAGATCCTGAGCACCAATGAGAAAGATTGTTGGTGTTTTGACCTGCAAGATCATTACAAAAGTTTGGTTGAATGTTGAATTTCTTGCAGTATCATTCAAGGACAGGAAAAGACTATTTTGGTTTCTACTTGATGGCATTATTACTTTAGAGATGTGTGAAATGGGAGATTTGCTGTGAAAGATGGCTAGGTCAGCAGCTGAAGTTGCTTCGGTAAACTTATCCTTCCCCTCACTTCCATATGCTTCAAAGTAGCACCAATCAGGGATATCTGTTGTCCCCACCATTGATGCAAGGTTGCAGACCGGATTCCTTGCAGCTGCTGCAGCAAACTTGTCCGGCGCCTGCGAGAAATATTCAGTTTGATAGATCACTCATTCAGGGAAACCTCATTCGGGAATTGTATGACTTAGCTATCAGACCTGGCCAATGAGGTGAGTTGTGAGGAAGCCCCCATGGGAGCCCCCAACCACAGCTATTCTATTGGGGCTAGCAAGTCCCTTGTCAATGGCGTGATCTATAGCTGCAAGCACATCATTCACATCCTGTGAATGCATGGCAAAGAAGGTTATATGGAGCTGTATTACTGTATATAGCATCATAGCAAGAACCATTTACTTGCCAACTGGAATTGTTTAAAACATAGTGGGGGCGTAAGCATATCATGCACCTGTGTTCCAACTTTTCCTGGAAGAGACTGCAATGCTTCCTCCCCAAACCCCAATGAACCTCTGCCAATTTAATTAAAGTTCAAAAATTGGATTGTAAGAGTACTAAGTCCAGCCAGATACCATACACGCCACCTTTAAAAGTTCTATGGAAGTGAAGACAAAGCCGAAAGCCGAAAAACTGAAGAACTGTTGAACTTCTTATCACTAACCTGTAATTCACAATCAACAAACTGTAACCCAGTGATGACAGAAATGCATGGTTCCTGGAGAAGCTAGATACGGACACGGAATGTGGGCCTCCGTGAAGGACTACAATCAGTGGATCTAACTCGTCACTTTTCTTGGAAGTGCAAGAGACAAATATTGCTTCATAAGGTTTACTTGCGCCTGAAATTTCCAGATTACATTCCCATCTCAGACAAATTTGTATGCATATCGCACCCTGACCAGCATTTAGTATTCTAATGAAAGAAGTATATAAAACAATTCCTAATTCTAATGAAACCCCCAAATTTAGTGTTCTCTTGAGGTAAGAACGGAACCACAGTGTTTCTCTTAGGGAGAGAAATGACGAGTACTTTAATTAATCTTCTCCTTCATGTCCTTTATTCCAAAGCCGAAGGCCCTTTAATAAGAACTGTTGCTAATCCGCCAACAGAAAGTAAAATGGTAATCTAAAACAATTCCTAATTCTAACGCCACAAGCTCCACAAACAGAGACGTGAGCCCCTAACTAAGCAATAACTAATTTAACAGAAAATAAACAATGTATGTAAACAAAGTACTATACTAATTTAATAATCTTACTCTCAGGGCTAATGATCCAACCATTAAGATCTCATCACAGCATTGTCCAACAACATACCACGAAAGAAGTATATCAGACATTAATCAGCAACCCCTAATTGATACAGCCAAGAGTTAGTCTTCTACTTAAGAGGTTGTTTGGTAACAAGTGATTGTTCATACTGATTATGAGCTTGTGTGGCATTTGACAATTCAACTTTTTTCTTGTCTGAATTTTGTAAGAAAAACCATGTGGAAATTTTGGGTTTAACTAAAGGTTTGAACGGTATATTCAATTGTGGGGTCTGCTATTACAATCCCAGCAAGCGAAAAATTGTATTCTCACATTACTCACATTCTCATAAAAAAGTACCTGATTTCTTAACATCTGTATTTGAAAATACATGGCTATCAAACTAACCCCTAAGCAGTAAGAATTCATCAACCATGATATTATATGATTCTTGACATCTGTATCTTTCAAATTTCATCAACCAGAATCTTATATGATGGATGACAGAATTGGTTTTAAAAGCTGATATTGTAAGCAGTACCTTTTGGCAGGTTAGCAGACACATCTTTGACTGGGATATTCAGAATGCTAAATTCACGAGACGAGAGCAGTGATTCAACCTGTAAAAGTATACACAGTATCAAGACATGATAAATAAACCATAAGAGAGATCATAACACATGCATATATGAAGAAGCAGCTAATAAGCACCCTTTCAGAGCATCTAATCATGGGACTAGGCACGCTTGACCAATTCCAAGCAGCATTTTGGACTTCTATGTACCCATACTTAATTTCAGGGAGGTCAACTGGGCTGCTTGAAACTTCAAACAAAAAGAAGAAAAAAATAATTGTGTCAAGAGTTTTTCCTTTCTATTTACTCAATCCTCATAGGAACTGCTAAACATCGGCAATTGAAAGTACCAGCAATGATGTTGTCACCATCCAGTGTAAGAGCATGCCATGCAGAACTAGAGTCAGCAGGACTGATTCTCTTCAAATCTCCACTGATATTTGGAAGACAAACAGGAATTTAGTAACACCAACAGAATACAAAAAAATTATAGTACATCAGACAGAGAAATAGAATACTTCAAATCACCTTAAGACATTCACAGTTAGTATAACCTCACTGCTGTGCCACACAGAATTTAGTACTATAGTGGATCCATCAGAAAGCCATGGATGACGAAGCAAACTCGCATAGTACAGCCCTGGAAAGCCACCATCTTCTGGACACTGAACGATTGGAATCTGCATATGGAAGACACTTACTAGGCAGAAGAATACCATTGACCACTGGCAAAATATATTTAGGAAAAAGAAAGATGATTAGTTTACCACTTCAGCTATTTTTGCAGATGAGAGTGTCTTTAAGTCAGAAGGCCAATCAATTCTATGGAGTGATTCAGTTCCCCAATGTGCACCTGATTCCACACAGCTACTGGCAGATAAAAACACTAGAACCCTTCCATCTGGGCTGGATAGAAAACAGACAGAGATGGAAGTGCATTTATTTCAGTAGCTCTGCTAATAGTAATGTCTAAATATATGCATACTCACAAGGCCAAGAAAGATTATTTAAATACCTGAACAGAGGAAAGAAAGCACTACCAAGGCCTTCAGTTACGTTAATCACATTTGAGTCTACAGCAGGAATCTCTCTGGAAGAATAAAACAGCAAATCAAATGATAGTCAGGAAACTCAGTTGTCAGGACGAAAACCTTTATCAAGTAGAAGAAACTAGATGGAACTGAATGATTAGTCACTCACTTCTGTTCACTTTTGGCATCTGATCCAAAGAACGGTGCTCTGGCAGCATATAAAGCACAAGGCCTATTATAGCAGTACTTTATGCCAAGCTTCCCTCTTTCCGATGACCATCCAACAAAAACCAAATACTGAGGCGAGCTTTCCATAGAAGGAGCCCAAACAACTTGGCCAGCGCTTAAATGTTTTGCAATCCCTTTAACAAGCTGAACCTCTCCACTGGACATAATGAGAAGCATCAAAGTCACCATATGACAATTTACTAGATCACTCACTCCGAATTCGCTCTAAAGGGTGATGATTGATTAAAGGCAAAGACAGAAAGAAGACCTGCTAGTATCAATAACAAAGACCACAGGTCGCCTTTTCCCAGCGTATGTCTCTCCCCATTCTTCCTCCCATTCCCCCAGGCCTTTCCAGCTATTACAATCCTTTTCAGCAGAACCACATTTCTTATACCCTTTACCATCAAATGTCGGCTTGACAGGAGTTGGCTCCTCGGCAACATATGCAATGTGAGTTTCATCCGAGTTCCATGAGATCCCCTCGAACCTAAAAAAAAAAAAGGAAAGCTTTCAACATCCACACACATATTTATGAAATAACAAACTCAGTAAGTGAACAGATTGGTCTACCAGCCATCAGTGTACACTGATCCATGAACAGACTGTGGAATCTGGAACTCCTTTTCCAATTGAGACTGACTCCAGATTTCAAACTGAACAGGTGACTCGCTTTCTGGGTTCCTAACCACTAGAAGTTTGGAACCTGAAGGGGAAGGAACCATTGTAGCGACACCAGTCATCTCAACAGGAAATGGTGCCCACTGAAAGCTCACTGAACTGCTACTCCCCTTTGACACATTAGCAGACAGAATGGATTTCCTCCTTTTATTAGCCAGAAGATTCGGTTGGCTAATTGCAAACATTGCCTGCGAACCAATTCCTGCATCACAACATCTAATGTCAGTTAGCAAAATGGAGAAACAGAAAATCATGAGACGGCAGACCAATCCTAAAATGGGCAGTCAAAGAAAGAGTCATCAGACCATTCTCAGACTTGAAAGTCCACGCCTTGTCAATGCTTGAGATACTAGCGAACTCTCGGAGCAACTTGGACTGCGATTCGTACTCTTCCTCCATCGTTGGGTCCAATCCCAGCGGCAGCGTCTTGGCTGGAGCAGCTTTGGAACCCTCCATTCTCGCAGAAGCTGAAACTCTTCCACTACACACGGAGGCAATCACAGGAATAATCAACACAAGCAATGCTATCTCTTCAATTTTGCCACCCTAAAACACCTTGTATGGCAGAAAAAAAAATCCCTTGTTTCGATTTTCGAAAGACTAGCAGAATATCAGGGAAATCAGAACGAGAAAAGAGCAGCGGGGAAATCAGAACGGGAAGGGAGGAACTTACATGGGCGCTGGACAAGGTGCGAGCTTGGTGAGAGTAGGAAGTAGCGGAGAGTGAGCAGTTGGGAAGTGTAGTAAGAAGGGAGGTGTTGTTGAGATAATTGGGAGTGGGAGCTGACGCACAAATTCTTGGGGGCGATTAGCAATGGCAGCGATGATGTTCTTATTGGCTGCCAATCCCATTCAGTATTACTGTATTAGGAATCTTCCCTTATTTTTTAGTGTTCTTATTTTTTGGTTGGTTTTATATGGTGAGTGTTACATTTCGTGCCGTCCGTGGAACATAGGGCCAAGTTGCTTTGTCCTATCCAGCGTCAGGGAGCAGGATCGTATAATTGGAAGGGTACTTCTCCCAAGCATGTACTTCTACAATAGAGAAATGGGTCGAGTAGGCAAGGAAAGTCCCAAACGGATCGTAATCTGTCCATTGATTTTAAGATTATATGATAAGCTTATGTTTCACTTTGGAGTAAATATCACAATTAAGGGGTGATAAATGGTTGTTAGCTATTCGGTTAATCGTCTGATCGAATTGAAAATATCGATTTGTCGACCAAACAATAACAATTATTGAGAGTTTGTTGCCGGTGTCGATTGAACGAATGGAGCATGTTGGGTATTTGGACAAATGTAAGTTAATAACCGATAATGAGTGAGTGCACTAGAAAGTAACTGCTCTAGCTAGGGGTGGAAGTTTGGGTTGCGGGTTGTGGATAATCCGCAAACCGCACCAACCCGCACCTATTGTGGGTAACCATAGTCACAAGTTGTGGGTAGTGGATTGTATGTGGGTAGTAAAATAACCATTTTTGTGGTTAGTGGTTATCCACTACCCACCGCGGTTAACCCACAAAATTCACAATAACCACACTATTTATATTTATTTAGTGAATTAACTTTATAATATAATAGTATGTGAAAAGTGAAAGGATAAAAATTAAAGTAACCACCAATTAAAAAAGACACACCTAATCAGTTTTATGTAAGATTTTTTTAGTTTATAAAATACTATAATCGATAGAATGGAGAATAATCAATTCATTAAAAGTGAAGGCCTTTTGTAACTTTTATCAGTATGTTTTTGCTTTTGTGAAAAAATACAAGATCAGGGTTAATTGCAATGTTGGTCACTGGGTTTACTAAAAACGTTCATGTTTGGTCACTGAAAATATTTAATTCCATTTATGGTCACTAAGATTAGTTCAATAGTTCAAATTTGGTCACTCTCCGTTAGTCTCCGTTAGTTTTTGCTGATGTGGCAGTCAACTATTATAGTTGACCGTTAAATGAGTGACGTGGCCATTAAAAAATATTAAAATAATAAAATTTAAACATTTAAAATTTCCACATCATTTTACAACTACTAAAAATAAAAATAAAACTTAATTCCTATTATTCTATAAATCTATATAATTTATGAAGCGGATTCACCACTCCAAATTGCAGCATTTTGAATTTGCTGCCCATAGAGAGCTTCACGGAAGGGTAATTCTGACAATTCCATCTCATTTAAATGTTGCTTTGCGTTTTAACTCAAAGCCCAAATAAACTCAACTCACCCCAGCCCAAATAAAATCCAAACACTCAACTCACCCCACAGCCCAAATGAAGTCCAAAGCCCAACCCTAAACCTAATGAATTGAACGAGAGAGGCAGCAGCTGCAGCTCTCTTCTCATCTCTCACAGGCAGCGCAGCGGGCAGCCACCACACACCAGCTATCCATCATCCTTGCAATTCGAACGATCGACATCATCAACCTTTCACCGCCGTCCTTCGCCGCCGTCCGCCGGTATCGACCTTTCTTCGCCGCTTTCTCTTCCCCGTCGCAGCGCCCTCTTCTCCACCTGAAGTCCTGAATTGAAAACAGAAACAGAGACTAAGACGATGCTATTGAAGATTTGAAGCTGGAGCCTCGCAAGATATAAAGTATGCCAAAAAATGACATGCATGCTTAGATCTAAAGCTATACGAACCTTCATCGTCGTCCGCCGAAGTTGTCACTAACGCTGTCTTCAATCGCCGTTGCCAACTGCCGTCGTCCGCCGATTTACTTTCTTCCTTTTTGAACCCTTAATGATCTACGCCGCTTCGAGACCGGAGAAGGAGGAGAGATCTCTACCATCCGTCGTCATGCAGCTCTGTTGTGCTCTGCTTCAAGCTCTACCTTGTGCTCGCCGTCGCTACATCGTTTGTTGGTTGGAGAGAGAGAGAGAGAGAGAGAGTGCATCTGAGGAGTCAAGGGGAGAAATAAGAAGATAGGCCTAGAGAGTTGTCGTTTTTTCCAAATAGGTGTCCACAAAACGCAGGAGTCAAGTGGCCAAAACGCAAACAGCTTCCATCATCGGGTTTGGAGAAAGAACCGAACCGAGTTATGATTCGGTTCGGGATTGTTTGGGTTATAGCTGGAATTAGCACTGTTGTTAAAACCGAGCGGAACCGGTCGAGCCGGCAAAACCGGGACCCGACTACCAATCCGGCTTGGAACAGCTATAAAAACGCTTCGGTTGAACTGACCAGCTGGTTAACGGTTTGAACGCTTAACCATTCGAAGCGTTAAAACCGGGCAACTGGTTTGAATCCCTCTAACAGCCCATTCAGAAGAAACTGGAGATACGCGTCGGATTATTCACTGGGTCTTTGGGAATTGGAATATCATTTATGATTTTGCCTTTTTGTTTCCTCCGAAAACATAAGAAAGATCAAAAACAACTTTTCTTTTTCGATTTTCTTTGTTGGAAGCCGATTTTAGTCTTGGGATTTGGAAACAATTTAAGAAATGCGGTTTCTATTAATTAGGTGACTTTTTTAGATTTTTTAACTTTTGTTTATTCTAATAAACTAAATTGACAGATTATATTTGAGAACTAATTTCTTTTATTTCGGTCAAATGTTCATCTACACTTTGATTGAACATATGAAATGGTTTACCCAAAAAAAACATATGAAATGGTTTATAAATAGAATTTTGAATTATGGATTTCATGTCTACAATGGAGCAACTTTCAAAATTGGGTGTTTCTTTGTAGATGTTTTAAATTTGTTAACTAATAGTAATGCGGTTTATTATACTTAAGAAGTGTGTAGTAATTATAATGTTTTTATTATTAAGTACCGGTTCATTAATGGATTTTTAACGGTTTAATAGCGGTAAAACCATTAAAATGCGAACCGTTCATTATATCGGTTGATACTCCGGTTCGGTTCTGACAACATTGGGAATTAGGCCCCCGGTATCCATCTGTTCGGTTCGGTTTGAACCGAACCGACCGAATGCCCACCCCTACCTATGCCGTGTTGGTTAGGTTCTGTGGTTCATAATCAATCTACTATCAGGCTCTCATCCTCTATAACAATTAGTCTTCGTGTTCGACCCTTAAGGGACCAACGTACTTTCACAATGGGCGCAATTTGTTAATTTCTTTATACTTATGCTTATGTTCTTCCTCGGGGTTGATGAGAGCCATTTTCATGCAGCCTAAGCACCGTTCAAACATCAAATTGATATTGAAAGGGACCACCTTAACCAAAGTACTTCTTAGTCTAATGTTTCGTACACTAATCTACTTAAATTTGTTGATTTTTAGTTTATTTAATTTGAGATGAATAATCTTTGAATGCAGAGGGATCGATACTTTTAACACACAACTTCAGCATATTGAGGTTCATGAGTTTTGGTCATATGTTTGGAGACTAAGGAAATTAATTTGAATTTTATTTGTTCTTACCATGACGATAGTTCATCATCTCCGGAAGGTATTTCTGTCTTTGGCATATGAATATTAGGGGTAAGTACGAAATTTGAGCATTAAGGGCATGCAGAATATGTAATTGCGGTTAGATAAAGAAAATGAAAAAACTAACTAATGATATATTTTTAAATTGGATGATAGATAGTGTTTTAGAATACTAACAACCAGAAGAAAAAAATCCTAATTGACGTGGTAACCAAAAGCATACTAGAGCTCATATTTGTTCTTACCATGACGATAGTTCATCATCTCCGGAAGGTATAATTGTCTTTGGCATATGAATATTAGGGGTAAGTACGAAATTTGAGCATTAAGGGCATGCAGAATATGTAATCGCGGTTAGATAAAGAAAATGAAAAAACTAACTAATGATATATTTTTAAATTGGATGATAGATAGTGTTTTAGAATACTAACAGCCAGAAGAAAAAAAATCATAATTGACGTGGTAACCAAAAGCATACTAGAGCTCATATTCGGAACTAGGTCCCTTTAACCTTTATGTGACCTTCGTTTCTTCTTTCAATTCATTAATTAAATACAAACCATGTCATGTAATCTTTTAATAGTACCTCTGATTATATTCTTAATGATGTGAAATCAACATTTGGTCCTTATCTCTAAGAAGAAAGACTAAGAAAATTTGTGGTCTATCCACCAAATGCTCATCTTCCTCCCAATTACAATTATTATGGGCCGCACAGTGAGCAGATTTATTTGCACTTCGTCCCACATAACTCTAGCCAATCCAACCAAAAGAATGGGCCGAGTCCTTAATTTCTTTGCAGTTTTGGCCCAATTCCATAGTTGAGGTCGTTCGGCCTGTGATGCGCCTTGCCACCACCTGGCAGTCCGTATGTATCTCTACCGACTAGATCTGAAGTCGTTCAACCATTTCCATACCGACCTACACTGCGAAAGCCTCTGCCACAGGACAGGGGGTTCCCATTGCCAGCTTGTTCTCCTGACCGTCGTGGCTCGGAATCTTCTACTTCTTTCCCTGATCACCACGCCAAAGCATGTTCCCCGACCCGACAGACATGTATCGTCGACAGTTATTTTGAAATCCGCCCACTCAGATGGTTTCCTACACTAGATTGTTGGGTTCTTGATCATATCTATCTTCTTGCACTTCCAGATACTCATTTAGGCAACTTTCCATGAAATGGCTAAAAATGTACACCTAAAACTATTAGAGTTAGTTTTTCACTACTAATGTCATTTGAAGTCTTCTTTAATGTTTTAGATGTTATGTCCAATTCACTTTCTACACATTAGGGGACATTTGATCGTTATGGTACTAAAATACTCCTTAATTTATGAATTTGAAGTTGTAATACACAATGAACCTCAATCAATTGTGGTTTGTGTACCTACTTCAATATATGTGGAACAAACAAGAAGCATTTCATTTCTGAAATTTTGTTTACTATTGCACAATTATATTCTCATTCCCACTTACAATTAGCATAATCCTATTACTAAATTGCTTTATCATTCCTAGGAAAGTATTACTTTGATGCATCGCTAACATTTAAATATAATTAAACTTGAATCATCCTTTATAGTCGCTCCCTTTACTAAATTGGTAGTGTGTGTATGTGTCTGTGTGTGTATATATATGACAAAAGCTAGCGTATGTCTGACATACGCTCTACGCTTGCGTTCACACTTATTATTGTACTTTGGTGATTTCGGCGAATCAGAATCGTTGATTTTCATTTTAAGATAAAATGAATCTTATGTTTTGGGTTAGAAAAATTGGGGACTTGGATTCACCCATTAGAGGTTAGGTCATAATATCATGTCCCAAATTCCAGTTAAATAATGGTCTAAATAACAAAACTCGATAGTCATACGGTAAGGCGTATGCTAGCCTAAACCATATGTATATAACTTTGATATATGTCATTGCTTATGTCAGACTGAGCGAAATGAAAAACACTATTAAAGAGGACTCATACAAAATTGCCAAACAACATACTAACATTTCTTCAATTGTAGACCTAACCGGTTAACTTCATTTCGATTATCCCCTTCTTCCATAGTAAGAGGTTTGCAAATCTTCATTCGTCGCATAGACCTACCTTCAATGCAATATTATATTCATAATTTTTTTTTATTTCATCAAAAAAGTATTTGTTGCATGGAAATTATTACATTGTTGCCGATCATATTTGCGACTACATATTTATTATAAGAAGCACCTCTAATATTCAATTATATGGTCTATTTAAGTATTGAAAGACAATTAATTATATGTATTCCGTTTCATCGAATAATTATTCTTAGATCATATTCTCCTTTTCTTATTATGCATACACAAACGTTACATGCATATATGAGCATCTAAGATATGCATTATTATATACCATGTTCTCGGTCTAACCTCCCCCGACCAACGGGTCGGTCCTCGTGCTAGGGAATGATGGAGTTTTGTTGGATCTATCACGATACTACAATTTCGATGCTTCTATGTCTTTGCCTTTGACCTATGTTGCTGTTGATTCTTTTTGCCTTATCTGTCTCAGGAAATGACCCCCCTCTACAAAAGACAGCTCCTCCCAATATATTCGTTGTGGCATTGAGATATAAGAGATAGCTTCTCATGTATCACAACAAGGTGACATAGGTGAAGTTGCAAATTTATTGCAACTACACAACCTAATATGAAGGCAAGAAGCAAGTGATTTCAGCGTATGATGATTAAAGGATATTAATCCTCTAAAAGGTTGGATAAAAGGCTTTTATCTTGCAGGCGTTGCCCTATCTATTTTGTATTGCATCCCCTGGATTGCTTTGTCTGTTTTCATACTTCAATAATCCAAACTACTACCACTACATCAATAATCCAAACTACTACCACTGAACAACCGAGCAAGCTCAAGAGCTGCAATTTATTTAGAAATTATATATCCTCGACTTCTTTTTACCAGTTGTTAGTGATTGGAAATAGTTGTCAATTAATCCCACTAACTCTATGCTGCTAAAAACTACCATAAAACTAAGAAAAAATAAAAAGTACTACAATAATAACAACTTGCCGGCCAACAGGCCGGCCTCTGTGCTAGTACCTAATATTCAGAAACCCAAACCCAGATGATACAACCTTTTTCTTGTTTTACGTCTACCTCGTGGTTATTGATGGTACCGGCAGAGTGGATGTTGAACTTGGAATCGAGACCCCCCTTGTGAACCATGTCTCTGAAGACTCCCTCGACTGCTGGGCTCCGACAGATGTTGCCGAGGCAGACGAACAGAACGGAGAAGGGCCTTGCTCATATTTGGGTCTCTCTCTGTTTTCCTGCTTCCTCTGGGATTATGGAGCTGTCTATTTTGTCTGCTTTATCTTTGATGAGTTTATCCTTCTCAGCCAATTTCTCATCTTTCGCCTTCAATTCCTTTGTCTTCTTATTGATCTTGGACTCTTTACACCACCCATAAAATCAAAAGCAACAGAGCAAGCACAAATTCAGAACCTTTGTCGGCAATAGCAGCAGCACATAAACTAGGAAGCGAATTCAAGCATCAACAGTTGCAGCGCATGGCTGAACTGCTCAGTGAAGCAGTTAGAAAACACTGAATCAGGGGGAGAACCGTCCATGAAATAGCCGGCAGTTCAATTCCTAAAACGAAATAGGAAAAACCTAACCACCAATTCACAGTTCCCCCAATAGAACAGAAGATTTGCTGCTGATTCAGTACAAGTCGGCATCAATCAATCAGTGAAGAATTTCTGAAGAGTTGAACTGACCAAGGGATTGGATCTTGGACGTGAGCTGGTCGAGTTCGATCTTCAGAGCGGAGGTCTCGAGGTCTTTAGATCCAGTGACTTGACTCACCGGCGCAGCAACATCGCCGTCGCTATCGGTTGAGGCGTCCGCCCAAGCAGTGGTGAGAACTAGGTCGAGGAAGAGCGAGAAAACCAGAAACTTAGCGGCCGAAATGAACCGCCGGATCGGTCACCCGAAAGTCACTACGGAGGGGAGAAGTAGAAGAAGTGGAAGGAAGACGACCAGTAAGGAATCCAATTTGATATTTTGGTAGTTGATTGTATAAAAGCTTTTCGGACGGTCGGATCGATAGAATTGAAGAGAGAATTAATGAATATAATTAAATTAAATTAAATAGATGTAAAAATATGAATCGGAGGAACACCGCCACGTCATTTGACACATTTGGTTGGGATTTAAGTCGGCGACGAACGAACGGCGGTTACTCTGACGAACTAGCAATCTAGCATTGTGAACCAAACTACCCTACTAGCGATGGGCTCGACTTGTGGGCCGACTGATTTCCTTTACAACGTCTGTTTATAGAATAATAGGAATTAAGTTTTTTTTTAATAGTTGTAAAATGATGTGGAAATTGTAAATGTTTAAATTTTATTATTTTAATATTTTTTAATGGCCACGTCACTCATTTAACGGTCAACTATAATAGTTGACTGCCACATCAGCAAAAACTAATGGAGACTAACGGAGAGTGACCAAATTTGAACTATTGAACTAATCTTAGTGACCATAAATGGAATTAAATATTTTCAGTGACCAAACATGAACGTTTTTAGTAAACCCAGTGACCAACCTTGCAATTAACCCTACAAGATCATATTTAATTGTCATATTTCACCCCTAGTCGGGGAAATATGAAATCACAGCTCTCTGACACAAAAATTGAATACCAAACTCAAAAAGAAAAAATCTCCACGTTGAGTAAGATCGATGTACAAAATTGTATCTCCACGAACAACACAAGTGTATATCACTATAGTCTAGTTACGAACAACAAATACGTTAGTGGCGACTAAAACTCTATGCTTGCAAAGATGGAATGCGAGTAACAACACCCAACCCGCACAAACCCACAGTGGGTAGTGGTTACCCACTAACCACTGCGGTGCGGGTGGTGGGTAGCATAATTGTGAATTTGTGGGTGTGGGTACACGCAAAATGTGGGGCGGGTAACCACACCTACCCCAATTTCCACCCCTAACTCTAGCATCGCGCCTCTCATTTTCCCCTAATCTCAACCCCTCCTTTGATGAACGACGAATAGAAGAACCCTCATCGCTCTGTCATCCCCTCGTCGCTCACCATCCTCGTTCCACCACTCTCCTCAAAAACTCACCCTCGCGAGTCTCTCGGCCTCCCTCTGTCTCAACTCAACATCGCCTCAATCGATAAAATCCCAAATAAAATCCTCACTCCCTAGACTCCACATCCCTATATCTTCCTTCTATCCTTTGTCATCAGCCTTGAGTCGTGCGACCACACATTATCCTCCATCGACCTCTGGTTCACACTCATCCTCCACCCATCCTCTGCGGAGATAGTGGGGTGGAAGATTGAAGCAGTGGCGGACAGGCGGCGACTATGAAACATATCAAAGCCACAGCGACATCCGAGCCAAATATCCGGCCACATCAAGCACCTCTTCCATGCATGTTCATCGCAGGTAGAGAAGAAGTGTTGGATAGAAGATCAGAAATTTAGGATAACAGAGGGAAGAGATCAATTTTCTTATTCCCATCTTCAGACAGATGACCGTCTAATCGAACCTATCGGGTGCAGTTGCGGCTAACTGATAAATTCAAACGGTTGTGGTTGGCGATTTTAGCCTCTAATTAGTGCACCAAGTAATTCCAGCATTCATCTGACTATTATATCTTAAATGTTTTGGGTTTACCCAAAGTATTTGAGATATCATGTCAAATTGTGTGGGTCCTACTATGTATTCATGCAAGCCAAACAATGCATTCTGATATTACTCAAGTTCTCACGACTCAACCTACACTATACATTAGTTCTTCAAATACATGAATTCTACATTATGTGCTTACCAAATGACCTCAAAGTTGCCCTTATCTAGTGATGGTAATGGGGCAGAATGGGTACCTCAATTTCTATGCCCCGCCCCACGCTACTATGGGGTGGGGAGGGGCGGATAAAACTCGCGCGGGTATGGGGCAGGGTGGGTCGAGCCACTCTTACACGTTATTTGAAAAAAAATGCAAATTTTTACTTTTTACGATAAAATGAAGGGGAAAACACTTTATGAATAAAAAATAGTGATAATAAAATGGGTAGTTGAGTTTGACAAGTTGAAAGATTGATTATAACTAATTGAACAAAAGTCAAAATATGAGAAATATGTATAGATACTATAAGAAATTGAGATAAAATGGGTCTAGAACGGGGTGGGACAGGGCGGGACAGAAGTAGATACCCATGCCTCTGTCGGTCGGGTAATACCTACCCCATCACGGATCAGGTCGGATAATACCCATGGGACGGGGTGAAATTGACATCACTACCCTCATTGTTGGAGATGTACATCCTCTTAGGCTATGGATAGCTACTAGATTATGCATTCAAGCGTGGTATGGGCCACATGGCTAAATTAATATTATTAATTACATTGGATTTGTATCAAATTTATGAGGTGGTTTCCAAATACATGTTTACTTGTTTAGTGTCTTATTTGTGAAACTATATCTACAACTAGTGATTTGAAATTCTTCATAGCAACAGATTGGACCTGTTTGTAAAAATTTAAAAGTTCAGGTACCGTAGTGTAAGGAAAAAAATAGGCTTAATACACTCGCATAGCCATAACTATTCGCGTTATGACAATAATAGCCAAATTTTGAAAAATACACAGATATAGCCACTCTTTTAAAATTAGCTTGACAAATATAGCCATTTTCGTTACAAATTTTAACACCGTTAACTCTATGCTGATGTGGACATACATGTCATCAAATGTTGACTCCAAGTCAAATATGAGTCACCAATTACATGCCACGTCAACCACCTAGTGAAACTATTATTGCAAAAATCATTTAATTTTGTTTTTTCACCTTATTTTCTTTCCTCTTCCCTAGGTTTACCGAAGACTCCCCAGATATAAAATTGTTTTCGTCTATGGGAAATCCAAGAAGCAGATGAAGGAGGCAACGAACCCTCACCACTACTCGCAGCGCCGAACTCCCCCATCATCGGCCGTGGTCACAGCTGCGTCGGCTGCGTCGAGGACAACACTGCTGCGGAGGGCCTCCTGGGAAGGGGACAGGGGACTTTCATCGATAGAGGCGGCGGCGAGCCGGGAAGCGTAGACGCCGCGTTGGAATCCGCTCTGGGTTTACGATCTGTTGGTGATGCCGATTCTAGGTTTAGGGTAGATGGGTGTGATTCGTGCAATCTATTTTGAGCTCAAGTGCCATCTACGCCGATTCCGTCGCAGTAGCTACATACCAAGCGTCGATCCAAGACGAAGACTAAAAGAAGATGGATTCCTACCTTGACGTGGTCCCCCTGCTCTTTCTCTACTTCTTCCTTCTCTCCTTATTTGTGATTTTTGGGTTTCATAGGGTTTTTGGGATCAACATAGTGGCTGGAAGAGAGGGAGGTTCTACATTTAAGAATTCCCAATTTGCTTGCATACAGCTTGGTGGGTTCCATAACATCCCTATGCAACACTGATTCTTTGTTTAATGACATTCCAGATTCGTCTTTTCTAGGTTTTATGGGCAAATTAAACTGGGTTCTTTCTTGGATCTGATTGTGGGTTTGGGATAAAATCATATCAATAAAATAGGGGAAGCAGAGTTCTGGTCGGATGGAGGAGTTGTTCGGAGGACGGGTGCGTCGATTGGGAGGGGTTTGCTCATCGTCCATCGGGAGGAGTCCTTCAATCGGGAATAATGAGGGATTCGTCGTAAAGGAGATGGGTAGGTGATCAGATGAGCAAAAAGAGAGAGTTGAAGGAGACGCCTTTTCATCTCCTTTCTTTGTTTTATTAATTTTTTGTTTTTTTAGTTTAAGAAGTGACTCTGTTCCTTCTTAGTTTCTGTATTATACTATTATTCTTTTTATTTTTTCAGTCAATTATAATAAAAATAAAACATTTCCAACATGGTAAAGTAAGATGAGTCGCCACATCAGCAAAAACTGTTAGTCCAGTCAGCATTTTTAATGGTGCCGTTAAAGTTATTAACGGAATGGCTATATCTGTGTATTTTTCAAAATTTGGCTATTATTGTCCAAACGCTAATAGTTATGGCTATGCGAGTGTATTAAGCCAAAAAAATATAAAGGTAAAAAATGTAATTTTACCAACAAAAATTTAATAACTCTTTATTAAAAATTTAAAGTTTAAGTACTAAATTGTAAGAAAATAGTTTTGAGTGCCCAAATATAATTTTTCAGAAATTGTAATATGTGGCCATTGAATTCAAAACTAAAATAAAAAATCATAAAATCTGAAATGCCAACAAATTACAAATGAGCCTTCAATCAACGAATATTAATTACATGCATTTCAAATACATTATGTTTGAAACACATATATCCAAACTCACTCTAATATACTTTATTTCGTATATATGATTTAGGGTGTTATTATATGTGTAGTAATTATAATATACTTTTTTTAACAATCTATTACCGGCTAACCCTATAAAATTTGAACCACTCACTCTAGTGGTGCATACTCCAATTCGATTTTAATATCATTGGTTTTGCCTTAGCCAGCACAATTTCGTTTTCTTCACAGCTATTATCGTGCTTCTGGGCTTCGAATTTGTCCACACAGAAAGTCATCCCCACTAAGGACCATCCATTCCAGCAAAGCCCAATATAGAATAGACAGAGCCCATAGGTAGGCTACCAAACCAAGAAGCCCAATGAACCACCGGCGACACGTGGAATCGGCCCGGTAAGCCAAGCTTTGTCGTTTGCCCTTTCGTTTCCAGTTAGGGATAGCGCTGGAAATCCGGTCCCAGTTTTCCGGTCAAACTGAAAATCGGATCTCAACCAATCCAATCCAGTTTGCGGTTGTAATGCCCACAAGCCCGATCCGATCCGGTTAAAACCAGAAAAATCAGATAACAATAAATAAACAAATCCCAACCCACCCCACCCCCAGCCCGCCCCAGTCCCAAGCCCAGTCCAGCCCCCCAGTCCAACGCCAGCCCCCAGCCCACCCCCGCCCCCAGCAACCACCACCCTAATGGCCTAAACCCTAATCGCCGCCTCCTCTGTTCTCACTTCTCTCTCCCTCTGACCCTCAAGCTTCTCTCGTTTCCAATCACCGACCCACCACACAAGAGTAGAAGAAGAAGAAAATCCGAGCGGCGGCGATGGTGAGTGGTGACGGCGACGGAGCTCTCCAAATTCCCAGCGATGACGATGGTGACGGCGACCGAGGAGATCTGATCGCTCGACACGCAACGGGAGACGACATGCATCGCCTCTCCAGAGTTTGCATGCTGCCTTTCTCGCTCGATCTCCCCTTCCCGGTTCACTCGACTCCAATCGCTTCTCCAGCTCCAACTCTTCTCGCCTCTCTAACTTCTATCGAGCTCATAGGTAGATCGAGCCAGAGGAGTGCTCGAGGGAGAAGAAGGCGATGCTTGTGTGTATTTGGTTTGATCTCGAAGAGGAAGAAGGAGAAGAAGAATCACGAAGGTAGATGGAAGTTGCGGGAAGGTAGGGAATCGATTAGGGATTGTGTGGTTGGTAGGAGACGGATAGGGTGATTTTTTTGTCATTGCAAACGACTGTGTTTTGGGATGGAAGAAAGAGATCCGGGTTTTTCAGTTAAAATCGGATCAATCCAGTCCGGTCATGGTTAAAACCGAGTAACAATCCAATCCCGTCTTCGGTTGTGGAGTTCTCCAATACGGTTTTAAAAACCGGGTCAATCCGGTCCAGTTTAAACCGAATCGAACTGTTTCCCAGCCCTAGTTAGGGATGGCAATGGGTCGGGTTGGGTCGGGTTTTGCCAAACCCAAACCCATGGGTTTATCCGTGAAAAAACCCGGGGTAAAACCCATTGGGCTTGAAAAACTCAAAGCCAACCCAACCCGCTGGGTATCCGCGGGTTCATGGATACCCACGGGTTTTTGTTGTAAAAAATTTACAATAACAAGTTCCTATCAAAATTAAAGTCAAATATCAATCTCTTAATAAAAATTATCCATATATAAAACATCATTCTAGAAAATTCAAGCAAATCACAAGTTAACTGTACAAATTGTTCAACACCAATCTAGAAAACTCAAGAAAATTGAAGCAAATCACAAATTATCCATAAATAACATGATTAATTGAAAGCTTCTTCCTTTCAATTAAGTTTCTTCACTCTCCACTCAATAACATCAACTTCATTCTACACAATTAGAAAGAAAAAATTAGACATGTCTCCACAAACATAATTACATTAATAAGATTAGTTGTTTAGAATATAAAATATATTGATAAAATTAATTATATGGGTGTGGCTGGGTACTCATGGGGCGGGTTTAGCTAAACCCAAACCCAACCCAATCCGGTGAATAGTGAACGGGTTTAAATCCAAACCCGGCCCAAAACTCGTCAACACGAATTTTATCCGCGTTGACCGGGTTGGGTCGGGTGGGTACTCGTGGATTCGGGTTTTGTTGTCATCCCTATTTCCAGTTCCAATCCAATTCGCTTTTCGTATTGGTTCTGCACACGACACAGAATCACCGAAGTGAGCGAACTTCATCCCATTATATTATGGAGGTTCTCCGATAGAAGGTACTCAATTTTAAAATTTGAGGCTTCTGGGTAATTTTAAGAATGATTTTTTTGTGTTTCCAAATCAAATAATTATAAAAGAAATATATATATTTTTGTCTTAAAAAAAGAAAGAAGCAAAAGTTTCTACTAAATGGTTTTTCCAATCAGATAAAAAGAAAGTATTATTATTAATATTATTATAATGAGTTTCCATAAAAAAAAAATATTATCACAATTCACAATGGTGACAGTATACGATTAGGATTGTGTGGGATCAATTCCCCATATTAGTGAGAGGATTTATAATTAATCATATCTCATCTGTTGTAAATTGGATTTTGATTTTTTGTATATAGAATAATCCAATTGGTTAAACTCTACAAAATAACATCTATTTTGATATATTTTTTGAGAAAAAATATGTTGCTCTAAGAGAATTGACGCTGTAGATAATTCATCAATTTATTTATTTTTAATCTATTAATGATCAAGTTTTGTGTTAGCTGTTGAGATTGCTTAATTTATTATTTTTTGTAGAATAATTCGAGATGACTAATTAGAATAATGTGTGATTAAGTAAAATATTTTATAAATCGAATAAAGAGTGTATATCTTTCTACTAATATATGGAGTTTATTTCCTACATTAATACGACACAATGGATGTGCATGATATTTGTTGAGAGTCTATCACGTGCATAACTCAAAAGTTATGTGTCATGCATAGCATATGTTTACTCAATGATTACTAATGGAAAGGAGACTTAGTATAAAAATTAATTTTCTGATTCTTACTTTATATTTGGTATATTATTTGGCAAAACAATGCTCCAGTTCTTCATATAACCAATGATAAAGGATGAGATTTTGATGCACAACCTCCTTTATTTACAGTTGACACAGATCTGAAGGGCTACTGTTAAGGGTTTTTTAATCTTCGTTTCAACTATGATTTTAAAATAAATCGTGTTATAAAAGTTAGGGTGTGCCTACGGTGACATGCATGTCACGGTGACTTGCATTTTCCGGTCGACCTTATTTAGAATTCGGTCGACCTCATATAGGATCTGGTCGACCTCATTTAGGATTCGGTCGACCTCATATAGGATCAGGTCGACCTAATCTGTTGTTTCAGTGTAAAAACAGTTTTATGGTGCCTACTTTGGAGATTCATATCTTACAATTGGCTAGATGGAAATTGGTGATTAAAGGCTTGTTTTGAAGCTGAAGTGTCCTTCTACACATTAAAGTACTTGGGAGCTCAATAGAAAGTCCAGACGACCATTTTTGAACCTAACCAAAAGGCTATGCCAAAACTGGGAAACTGCCTGAAAATGGCTAAGTCTGGCAACGTGTTTGTCAAGCCTACTTTGGAGCTCAATTTGAGAAGCATGGATGCGAGTCAAGTCCAGGGGCCTCTACCACGTTAAATTACGTATTTTTTTATACAAAGGCAAGGCATTGGATGAAAGATTGGATATCTGTAAGGCTTCAAACAAAAGGGTCGAAGTTGCTACGAAGGCTGTTTTTCTGGCAGACTTCGAGCACAAGCAAGCTGTCAGAAAAACAGCCTTCGTAGCAACTTCGAGCCTTTTGTTTGAAGCCTTAAAGATATTCAATCTTTCATCCAATGCCTTGCCTTTGTATAAAAAAATACGTAATTTAACGTGGTACAGGCCCCTGGACTTGACTCGCATCCATGCTTCTCAAATTCAGCTCCAAAGTAGGCTTGACAAACACGTTGCCAGGCTTAGCCATTTTCAGGCAGTTTCCCAGTTTTGGCATAGCCTTTTGGTTAGGTTCAAAAATGGTCGTCTGGACTTTGTATTGAGCTCCCAAGTACTTTAATGTGTAGAGGGACACTTCAGCTTCGAAACAAGCCTTTAATCACCAATTTCCATCTAGCCAATTGTAAGATATGAATCTCCAAAGTAGGCACCATGAAACTGTTTTTCACTGAAACAACAGATTAGGTCGACCTGATCCTATATGAGGTCGACCGAAAAGTTCATGTCACCGTGACATGCATGTCACCGTAGCAAAGTCCTAAAAGTTATATTGATTGAAACGGGTTAAAGAACAGTTGAAGATGATCACTAGGATGAGTGCTTATATAAGAATTATACAACAATATAAGAAGAAGAAAAAACAATAGTAGCTAGGTAACAATCTACGTTTTCAGTTCTTTTTAACTTCAAACTCATTTATTCGGAAAAGAAATTGTACCCACATAACATGAGTTTTTGACCAAAAAGGGTATCTCAATTGTTTTCATTTTATAAATTCGGCAACTAGCTCCAATTTGTGGACGATTTTTTAAATATGACTTTATTATTCTCAACTCGAGGGAGTTAGGTTTTTTGGAACGCCTACACAGAAACTATTCCAAGATAGTACTAGATAAGAGAACATTTACCTCTTCATGCCTTACAAACCGGTGAAGTTGAATTTTCACATAGAGCTCACTTAGTACAACATCGTGAACACCCATAAGCGAGTACACTATTTTGAAGATAATGAGGGATGAAGAAGAGCAAGCTTAGATAGAGTTCAAGACATGGAGTCATAAATGAGGTATATTGAAATTCTTGAAAATGGTATTTCACACCTCTAAATATTTTACCATTAAATTTTTGCTTTCAGTGAGCTGCAGGAGATGAAGAACGAGTATGTTAATGACAAAGATAGTGGATTTAGTGATGGAGATATCAGTGTTGTTGAGAATAACGAAGAGATTGTTGATGGTAGTTTTTTTTAATTCAATGATGGGAGAAAAGGACGAATCATTGATAATATTTTTATTTTGATTAGGTTTATAATGCAAGCATGAAAATAATGTTTCAAATATCCTAGAATTTCACCACAAAAGTTTGGGTTTCGGTGAAATAAAGATGTAGCCACATAGAGAAAATTATGCATTTGATGGCCGAGCAATCACATAGAAGTCCAAAAGAATTGCAATAGTTTAGGACAACAAAGAGTAAACTAAACACCGTTTCGATTAATTTTTTTAGGGATTGGTTTCATTGCATGGATTGTGTTTTCACTTTTGATAAGGACTTCTGTCCATGAATGATCAATATGTAAGAAAACCTATGATGTATGCTTTTTTTTATATTTTTAATAATTGGATAATTTGGATTCGAATTGATACAAAATAAAACGTAATTTGATAGGAGCAACTACTATTATTTTTTTCACCAAAAATTATTATTATTTTTTAGATCCTCTAAACAATATAAAGAGGTTCTCCTTGAGAATCCACCCACTTGGTTTTTTCCTAGCTTCTCCCCACAGCAAGGAAGGATTGTTTGGTCAACTAAAAAGAAAGTCATCCCTTTTTAATTAATCTGTTCCATTAAATATAATATGAGCTTATGGTTTAAGGCGCATATCGACTCCCTTATTAGTTTTTAATTTATCATACTTAATTTTTATAATTTAAATTAGAAAATTCTTGGGAATTTTTTTTATTATATAAAATGATATCCTTTTGACATATTTTGGAATAAAAAAAATGTAATTCTAGCCTTCTATAGCATCATATATAATAGCATTCATAAACTATCAATTCTTGTATAATGGTTCCCAATATCTACGATAATTTCTAATGATATCCCCACCATCAATTTTTTATTAGATTGTTATGAATGTGGTATCATCTTGATGCCTGGACATTTATTAATCTCCCAATCTTCTTAGAGACAACTTAAAATGATCATGTTACTCTCTGTTTAATTCATGATTTACAAATTAAAAATCAAATCACCACATATAGAAGATGGCATTTTTGGCAGGTCTAATTATTCTCATTATCGACCACTAAAATTTCTTAAGCCATTTTTAAAAATTGAACAACCATTAAGTTTTCAATCCACAAATTATCAAATGTTGTGTTGGTCGCAGGGTTGCTTGTCAGCATTAAGGAAAGAACAAATCTCATAAAATGTTCCCGAGACATAAATTTTATTGTGTGTAATGTTCAGTGTATACAAACATTTTGTTATAAAATATTGGCTTTGAAGGGAAAAAAAATAGGAACAACTATTGTGAAGAAAATTTTTTGATTAAGAAATACAAAAACATGGTAATGGGTGGATATGATTTAGGAATTAGGGGTAGCATCACATGAAATCCAAAATAAAATTTGTAATAATTATTGCCATCGAGGAGTAAATAGTATTGCCGTCTTATTAAAGTTGCAGGAGTCAATTTCTTTGCATGACTTTTGTTTTTTACTTAATTAGAATAAGAACTTCTGTCTGTAAATCAGCTTGGCATGTTAAAAATGATAAAAGTATGATTTCAATAACTAAATGATTTGAAATTTTTATGTTATGAAATAAAACATGTTTTGCTTTCAACAATTAATAATGTTATTTATACTATTAACGAAATTGACTCCATTCTCAGCAAACAGTTGAGCAGGATTCAACACACCTCCAAACGCGTTCTTGCCCCTGTCCCTCAATCTTTGGTAGTTGTACTGTAAAATCCCCGCAGCTGGTGTTGACTTACAGGCCATGGTAACAGAGACCAGGAACCGCCTGGAAAGCTAAATTTGGACATAGTAGGCGCATCGCTATTCACTAGTACGAATCTTCCTTCCTAAAAACATTTGATTAATGAATCTGCCGTCCTGAAATTCCTTTTGTTTTCCAGAGAACCAATCTGGAGTCAGTGAGTCAACCCATCCCAGTTTTTCCTTCCTCTATAATCTCCGTAGTAAAAGATGGACTGATTACTGATCAGGACACTCGACAGTGATGCCAAGGAGTAGTTGGAACTTGGAATTAGATAGGTGAGGATTGGATGATTATGATGATTGTTGTACAAAAGTCTTGATGTATCAATCGACAAGTCGTCGCTCCCCATTATCCCGGTAATATATAACACCAAAATCAGGAAAAGAAAGCTCCATATATTATAAACAATTCCGACGACGGAGTCCGTCGGGCATTTTCAGATGACGACTGGGTTATTTAAAAAACGGGGGGAAAACCATGAACAAGGAAAAACTCCCTCTCTCAGTTGTCTCTGTTTTCAGGCATGAAAACAGAGTACATAAATTAAACCCCCATTGCCTGCACAAAATCATCACAAGAGATCCAAATCCAAGAAGAAGACGAAGAGAAAAATGAGACCCAACAAAACCCAATTGCCCATTTCCCTTCTAATCATCTTCTTCCTCAACTACGACAAATTCATTCTGCATTGCCGATCACAGTTTCAACCTCTAAACCCGCCAATCACCCAAGGGTTCACTTGCAACCCGAACCAAACCCAAACCACCTACTCATGTCAAGCCTACGCTCTGTACCGAGCTTCCCCTCCCAATTTCCTCGACTTGGCCTCCATTGGCGACCTTTTCTCCGTCAGCCGCCTCATGGTTTCCAAACCCAGCAACATCTCCGACCCAGCCGCGTCGTTATTCCCCAACCAGCCACTCTTCGTCCCGTTGACCTGTTCCTGCAACACAGTCAATTCCAGCTTCAGCATCTCTTCCGCTAACCTCAATTACACTATCAAGTCAGGGGACACATTCTGGTACGTCTCCACTTACCACTACCAGAACCTCACCACTTACCCGTCGGTCCAAGTCGTAAACCCTAATCTCGTCCCGGAGAAGCTCGCGATTGGGGATAACGCGATCTTCCCCATCTTCTGCAAATGCCCTGACCGAACCCAGAAAGCCAACGGGACCAATTTCATGGTTTCTTATGTGTTTCAGCCTTCGGACAGTCTTTCCGCCGTCGCCGCAACTTTTGGGGTTCCCCTGAAAACGATCGTTGATGTGAACGGGAACGATGTGAAGCCTCTTGATACGATTTTCATTCCTGTGAATCGGCTTCCGATTCTGGGACAGGGGAATACCAACTCTTCTTCTTCTCCGCCCGCTCTTCTTCCTCCTCCTGCTGCGACGAGGGAGAGGAAGGGTTTGATTAGAGGACTGGAGATTGCGATCGGGATTTGTGGGGGTTTGCTGGTTTTGCTGATTGGGGTTTTGGTTTATAGGGAGAGGGTGTTCGGGAAATGGCGTTATAAACAGGGGAAACAGAGTCGGGAAATTCATGCGGAAGGAGAGAAAGGGTTGAAGGAAATGGAGGCAGGGTTAATGGCGGATGTGTCGGAGTGTTTGGATAAATATAAGGTGTTTAAGATTGACGAGTTGAGAGATGCTACTGATGGGTTCAGTGACGATTGCTTGATTGAAGGCTCTGTTTACAAAGGCGACATTGATGGAGTTCAGTACGCCATCAAGAAGATGAAGTGGAATGCTCGCGAAGAGCTCAAGATCTTACAAAAGGTAATTAATTGAATCTGTTATTTCGTCAGCTTGTTATTTGGTTTCTATGTCACCTTCATAAACCTACCTTCATAAACCTACTTGTCCCAATAACTTTATTGAAAGAGATCCATGTAAGATACTTAATTACTTCCTTACAAGGTCATTCAAATTAAAGCTAACATGTGAGTTTTGTACCGACCCACTAAATCATGTACTTTAAGATAAGGTTAATACTTAATATTAGGATAGTGAGGACTTGAACACTATGCTTTAAAGACAAACCAACTTTGATAGCATAAGATAAATCAACGAGTCTCAATAACTCGACTTATTGGAAGGGATCCTACTTTCTTACAATTTTTGTATATCCAACAGGTCAACCATGGCAATCTAGTCCAGTTAGAAGGATTCTGCATCGACCCTGAAGAAGCCAACTGCTACCTGGTCTACGAATACATCCAAAACGGCTCGCTCCACTCCTGGCTCCACGACAACGACAAGACGAACCCTACAAAAAAGCTAAGCTGGAAAACGAGGATCCGAATTGCCATCGACGTGGCCAACGGCCTCCAGTACATCCACGAGCACACCAGGCCGAGAGTCGTGCACAAGGACATCAAGACCGCCAACATCCTCCTCGATGCCAACATGCGGGCCAAGATAGCCAACTTTGGTTTAGCCAAATCCGGTCGCAACGCCATAACGATGCACATCGTGGGGACCCAGGGCTACATCTCTCCCGAGTACATGGCTGATGGGGTGGTGTCGACGAAGATGGACGTGTTCGCCTTCGGGGTCGTCCTACTGGAGCTCGTCTCTGGGAAGGAAGCGGCGGACGAGGAAGGAAATTCGTTATGGGAGGATCTGGGGAGTGTGAGGAGGTGGGTCGAAGATGATGGTGTCGATGAGGAGAGTGAGGAGGGGGAGGAGTATGGTGGTTCGATGGAGAGTAGTGTTGTGAATGTGTTGACCGTGGCGGCAGCTTGTGTGAATGTGGATCCTCTGAAGAGGCCGAGCATGATGGACGTGGTTTATGCTTTGTGTCGGAGTGATGATGAGCTGTTTTTTGATATTTCAGATGATGATGGGTTGACTAACTCTAAAGTGACTGTTAGGTAGGATGGTCTGTCATTATGTAGCAGTGTATGGGTAAAATATAAGAGAAGTATATTTCTACTAGAGTTTTCTAGTTTTAATATCGTTTCAAGAAAGTATTACGTAAGAGATGTTATTAGAAGCAACATGTTTTCCTATGTATGATTGTAAAATGTGATGGTAATAATGAACGTTGTATTGATTCCAAAAGTGGCAAAAAATTTCCTCTCTCTAACTTTTCTTTCAAAAAATTTCCTCTAACCGCTCTTCAAGACTTCTAAGGGGGCTATTGTCGTCGCCTCTCCAGTGACTAGTGGCAGCTCTTTGGCCCCTCTTCTTTTGTTTTTATCTCTCATGTTTTTCAGCTTTCCCGCTCTGGTTCCCTTTCGTTTTTCTTCTCTATCCATTTCTTGGTTTTCTTTTTGTGCTTGTTTTCTTTCCCTTTATGGGTTGTTGTCCTCTACCTTTGTTGGGTTGGGTTTTTGTCCTTTGTTCTGGTGATTCGGAACTGGAGATGTTTGTTTGATCCAAGATGCAAGGAGGCTTGATCTGCATAATATCTGACTTGTCTTCTCCTATCTTTTCCATCATCTACCTTCTTGTTCTCACCTTGCAGATCTGGTGGTTCGGAGATGCATCCCCTGGGGTCGTACGCGATTTTGGAGAGCTTGAAGACAAAAGATCGCCTCCCCTCTGTTTCATCCATCGGTCATCCTATCAAGTGTTCTAGATTCCCACGAGTTTCGCATGGTGGGAGGCGGACAATTTGATTGGCTCGAGTGGTTTGGTGGAATCTGCCCCTTTGCTTGACGGTGGTGGCGGTTTTGGTGGAGAGTGGCGCTGCTTGGTTTGGTTGTGCAACAGAGGCAGCTTCATCCACAAGGACGAGTTCCATTGAGGGTGTCTGCTAGGGTTGGGGGTTAGGGGAAATGTTTGGCTCCTGGGCTTAGGGTTCTATTGGGTTCCGGGTCTGTGTTGGGTTATGTTTTTTTCTTGCTAATTTCTAGTCCTTGTATGATCATGGTTGTATCTTTTCATATAGGCCTCATCCATTACATTCTTAATTATATCCTTTTTCACAAAAAAAAGAAGTATTGATTTCAACTGAAGAAGTATGCATATGCTCAGAGAGCAAACTCTATACCTCTAAGTTAATCAATATTATTTTGTCACAAAGTTGCAATTCATTTCCTATTATTCTATTGTCAAAAACTTTATAACATCATATAGAGTATGTATAGTTTCATTCTATTAGTTGATTGTTCTGTGATGGATGTAGCTACTTTGATGACTGTATTTGAGGAGAGACTCCAAGTAGGGGTGTTTAAATGGTTACCATGGTAATTACCAAACTAAATAAGCCTAAATTTTATTAACCAAGGAATACAATATCATAACCAAAACGTCCAAACTAATACAACAACCAAATTAACCAAACTAAAGTTTAATCGGTTTGGTTAATTGGTTAACCAAAATAATCAATATAACATCACATTATCATTAAGTGAGAAAAATTTCCAGTTTGTGCATCAATTCGCAATTTATATAATGGATAACACATAACAATACACATAATTATAGTTAACCCTTAATATAAATACATGTAACAAATACAATTATCTTACATTTGACTCTTGAGTGGTGTAACAAAGTATTAAAAATGTGTATTAGATATATATTAGATATATAGCTAAACCAAACCACCTAAACCAAATAAGTTAAATTTTTTAACCAAACTAAATTATCCAAATACTACCGGTTAAAACAGTAACCACACTGGTTGGACACCTCTAACTCCAAGTATCTTGCTTTGGTTAGTTTGTACTTGATGAAGATTTTGATTTAACCATAACAAATTCTCAATTGCTTCGATACATGTATATTTTACTTCTTTCGGAATATGATGACACGTCTTGGTTGTTTATGAAAATAAAAATTGTTTTAGTAAACTTTTTAATGAATTATTTGATATTATTTTTATAATTTGCTTAAATTAAATATTTATTTATATTTAAAAATAATTCACTAAGAACATCACATTACATTAATTGCAAGATCAATTACATGTATTGTTCTATTGTCGCTTCACAATTTATGCGATCCAACTCATATAATTTATTGCACAACATCAATGTAATTCAGTTGCAATTGACATTGATTTTTTTAATGCGATTATAAAAATATAAAATACTTAAGAAATAAAAATAATAACTAATTTGATGATAATAAATAAGATGATGTAACTTGTAACTCATGATTGGGTTCGATAAATGTTTGTAAAGATGTAATTGTTATCAACATCAATATAATTGCACTCTATCTTTTTGTTTGAATTGTTTTCCTTCTCTCCAAGCCATCCCTTGATAATTTCAAAGGATGTTGTCGACACCTTCTGGGGATCGACGGCAACCTACAACCACCCGCATCCCTGTTTTTCTTCTTCATTTTCCTTTATTTTAAAATTTTAATATTTTTTATTTTATTCTGTTGTTGCTTTGATTTCACCTGTGTGGGTGCTGTTCTTCTAGCTTCTGCATTTTCCTCTTATGGGTTTATTTTCCAACTCCTTTATGGGTTGTTATTTTGCCTTCTGTTCTTATATATCAGTTATCATAAATGGAGATGATTTGATCTATGTACCAATGGGGGGTGGATTTGCTTTGAATCCAACTTTTCCCTTCGTATTCTTTTATGTTTGTCTACCTCCTTGCTTCACCTTGCAGATCTCAATGATTCACAGACGATTGACCATCGGCTTGGGCTCGAAGTGAGGATCTTGGCTCCCACTGGTCTTTTTGTGATCTAAAATTTCTCTTGTTCATTACGAAGAAGAGGGGTTGAGGCATTTGGTCCAGAGAGGGTTGTTTCAAAAGCGTTGTTGTGCCTTCGCTGCCCTCCTTCTGGGTTGGTTTGTTCTAGCTCCACTCCATGGTGTTTGCATGTTTGATTTCTTGTTCCTCGACCTTTGGTTGGCAGCATGTAGTGGCGCTTGAATTTTCAATGGCGCTGGAGATGCCATGAGGAAGCAGTGTGCAACTAGGGTTGAGAACTGAACCTTGTTGGGGCTCTTTGATTGGGCCCTATTGGGTTGCTAGTCTTTTGTGGGCTTCAGATTTGATTCTCTTGCTTTTGTTGTAAATGGTGACCTTTTCCTTTGAGCTTCAGTTGCTCTATAACAAGAAAATTTGTATAAAAAATAGATATAATTTCATAATACAATTAAAATGTTGCAATTCCAACTCAGACCCCCCCCAACTTCTATATCTTAATGAGGGCTGGTAAACGGTAATTCTGTTAGTGATGTGACCACTAACCGAACGAAAATCGGTGGTTAACGGTTACACCGATAATCGATTGAACTGTAAACAGTCGATTCCGATAGTCCAGTTTAGCTAATTAGTAATCAAAGGTTAACGGTTAACAACCCATGGTTAAACTATTAACCCACTAACCGATTACGGGCATCCTTATAGTTAGGGTTGCAAATAATAGGCATCGATGAGTCACATAAATAGGTAAAAAATAATGAGATGTTTGAAAGCCTACAAGATCTCTTGCATAGCCTAGTTGTAATAGTTAATTAGGTTCAAATGATAATAATTTCAAGGAGGGCTTTAGAAGGAGCATAGTAGGAAGTTGGACTTGGGCACATCAGTCCGACAACAATCAATAACATTTAAACTTCCATGTAATTTAGTGGGATTTATTATGAGTTGAACAATTGGTGTTAGGCCTCTCATTAGTGCCTACTTCTTTAATCAAATTTGACGGTAGAATGGTGTTATTGTGTCCTTGTGTGGATTGAGTTGAAACAACCCGATCTTTTTGACAAATCAAACCAAAATTTTAAAACAAAAATCGGTTACTCTAGAGCAACCCAAACCATGTTTTAAAGTCAAACCAAAAATCAACCAACGACAATAACCAAAACTCTCAAACGAAAAGCCCTAAACAGTTGGGCAATTCTCAATCCAAAACACTTGAACAGAAAACTTGAGTTTCCCAGTATACTCATAGGACAAGAAATAAAGACAAATATGATAAAAAAGGGTCCCATCTCAATACCCTAATCCTTCCGACATCTTCAAACTTGACGCGGCTGGCCTCCTTGATTAATCTCCTCGTGCTGGTTACGCCATCTTCCCCTTTCCATACCTGGTGAGTGAGAAGGGGTCAGTCTCGTCGTTACTTTCTAAGGTCTTTGCCCTAAGCAAACCCTACTAACACATTATTAGAAATTACTTCCTCTTACATGAAAATCGTTCTCACTTTCATCCTTAATACTTTTAATCCTTGATATCTCATAGAAGTTCTCTACTTCTATCTTAACTTATATACTTATTACTAGGGAATCACCGCGTTACGTATCGCCGTCCGGTGTCCCTATCCTCAAGGCAATGGTATTGCGTTACGTATCGCCGTACAGTCCATGCCCGGTCTACTACTGCGTTACGTATCGCCGTCCTGTAGTGACCCGACCATCTACCGCGTCCAGTAGTGGCCCAACCGCCCGGGGGTTCAACTTACATACAAACATACATCACATACATAGCACAATGAGTGCCTCCACCTTAAGTAGGCGGTGGGATGCCTCACACACATAATCGCGCTTAATTGAAAAAAAATAACGAACATAACTTGAAATGAAAAAAAAAAACATAAACTAAAGACCTCGACGGAGATTTTACCCCCTTTACTCTCACCTCTCAAGTGTCGATACTTTACTTCCTTTGACGTGGGGTCCCTAAATTTGATCGTCTCCTTGATCCTATAAATCGAGATTAAATTTCCCTTAGTCGCTATTCCGCAAAAAATTTCGTTCTCCTAGCTTAGTCCCATAATTCTTAAAAAGGCCTTAACTCATCCTAACTAATTAAATAATCCTTTGCATAAATCTCATAAAAATTCTCATGAATTTTCCAAAAATCCCATACCCCTCAAACTATAATTTATGACTTCTAATAACTTAAAACATAAACCAAAATCATTGACTATAATTTTATACCTTAATTACCCTTCCTTCTTATTTAATTTAATATAACTAATTTTAGATCTATGCTACACATATCTAAATTTCGGTTTCTTAATTCTCCTACACAAAGTCAATATTCTAGTCTTTCACAAAATTAACAAAGTCATAAAATATATACATATAGTAATTAAATTAATTAAAAAAAATATCATATAAATCTTTGTAATTATCAAATCAACTCTAAAAATCACCCAACAATTACTGAACAAACATAAAGGTATATTTCTTCGAATAAAATTACCAAAACCGGAAAAACCGTTCGAATACTATTTTATTTATCTAAATCCGTCTTCCTAATAATTTTTAAAATTTAGATAAGTTTAAGGTTTCCGAGTTTCCCGGAGCAGCCGAAAAACTTTTTCCGAAGCCGCGCTAGGGTTACGGGGTTTTCCAATGGGGACGGCAACGTCACCGCCAGCGCCGGATCGTCAGGAGAAGCCACCGGACACAATGAGTGGGGTTCGGCGGGCGGCGGACGTATCCTCATCCCCAAATAATAAGAGAGAGAAAGAAACCATGCAAGCTAAGAAGAAAGTGCGTAGTATCAACTTGGACGCTGAAACTGTGGAGATGGAGGACATTACAGCGGAAGAGATGGAAGAGGAAGCTGTACCACAACAGCCGCGACCATCGGCTTTCCAAGCTGGCCCATCAGCATGGAATAATGGCGCCCGACACTTGTTTGGGGAGAAGACCCAACAGGAGGGTTGGTATGTTGCGGATTCGGATTCTGAAGATGTTGCACAAGCGGAGAAAGAAGAGGATGACATGATAGATGAGATGGAGGAAGATCCAACATGTCCCATGGTGGTCTTCACGGCAGCAGAAAAGAGGCAATGACGCAGAGAATGGCGATCGGCTTTGGTCGTGCAAGGGCTGGGAAGGAAAGTGGCGTACCAGCCGCTTGCTCGACGACTGAATTTCCTATGGGCACGACATGGCGAGCTGCAAATCTCTGACCTGAAGAATGGATGTTTCCTCATACGTTTTCGACACCAAGAAGATTATGAACGAGCTGTCAATGGAGGCCCATGGCTACTTGGAGACACTTATCTTACGGTCATGAGGTGGTATAAGGGTTTCAATCCGTGGACGGCCAAGGTGAAATCCACGATGGTGTGGGTGCAAGGGTCACCAATAGAGTTTTTCAATAGAGAAGCAGCTATGCGAATTGGAGCTCTTATTGGGAAACCTATCCGGGTGGATAGGGCAACGGAAGAGGGAGCAAGAGGCAATTACGCTCGAGTATGTGTAGAGGTGGATCTCTCGAAACCTTTGCTGGCAAAATATAAGGTTGAAGGAATTAAATACCGTATTCAGTATGAGGGGTTGGACAAGATATGTACTGAGTGCGGAAGGTATGGGAAACCCACTGACCAGTGCGATTGCAAGGAACCTATAATAAAAGAAACAGTGGTCGAGACGGTGGAGGTGGTGCCGGAGATACAGGCGGAAGAGACAAGATCGGAACCAGCTTATGGGGACTATATGATGGTTAAGAAGAAGGAGAAACGTCCTGCTCATAAGCCCTATGAGACTGGATATAAGGGAGTGACTTATGCAAAAGCATCTACAGCTGGAAGGAATAGATTTCAAGTGCTTAATGAGGACATGACAGGTGAACGAGGCCCATCGACAAAAAATGAGAATAAATTTGCGACATCAAAGGAAAAAGGCCAGGAACAGAAAGAACAACACAGTGAAAATCAAGGAGAGAAGATAAGGGAGGGTAGAGGCGAAAAAGCGAACGTGGGACAATAGAAGGAAAAGGAAGAGGCACGAGCTCTGGTGCAGGAGAAACGAAAGGCGCTGATTGCTGAAGTGAAGGGGACAAAAGGGAAGACAGTGGTAGGGAAGGGACAGTCGAAAGAGAGCTCAAAGAAAGGGATACAAACAGAAGTAGGAAGCCATGAACGAGGTGGCAAGGAAGTAGGGGGTCAAGGAGTAGTATTGCAGAAAGCTGATGGTGCGGGGAACCTATCCCCTCCGAGGAATAAATGAGGATCCTCTGCTACAACTGCCGTGGATTGGGGAACACACGAGCAGTTAGATCCCTGAAAACGCTATTGCGTCATGTTTCCCCACAAATAGTCTTTCTTATGGAGACTAAGCAGTTCGAGGATGAGAATGAAGTAACGATGAGAGAGGTGGGTTTCACTAAAGGAAAAAGCTGGCCAGCAAATGACTCAAATGGCGGAAAGGCGGGCGCGCTGTGTTTATGGTGGAAGGAAGAGATAAAGCTTGAGGTTATGGGGCGGTCCCTAAACCACATGGATGCTTGCGTTGAGGAAGAGAATGGAAGGTTGTGGAGGTTCACCGGGATTTATGGCTGGCCGGACAGGGGTGATAAGAGTAAAACATGGGATTTGTTACGCTCTCTGGCAAATCAATGGGCAGGACCGTGGTTGTGCGGCGGTGATTTTAACCAGGTTCTGTCGACTGAAGAGAAAAAGGGTGGTAATATTGTCCCGGAACAGGAAATGGTGGATTTTGCGGAGTGTCTGGTGGATATGGGGGTGTATGACCTGGGGTATGAAGGCTATCCGTGGGAAAACCGAAGGAGTATGGGGGGATATATTGAGGAGAGGTTGGACCGGTTTGTGGCCAATGATTCGTGGAAGGAGCTGTTTGACCTCGCTAGAGTGGTAAATGGAGACGCGAGCAGGTCGGATCATCGACCTATTTTCTGTGACACTATGGGGAAGGAAGATGAGGAGGTTAAGTGGGGCTGGGCGTTTAAGTTCGAACCACATTGGGTCAAACATGTGGATTGTCCGAAAGTTGTGGAGGAAGGGTGGAAAGGTGGGGCAATGGATATTTTCTCTCGGATGGAAGAAGTCAAAAGCAGACTGGATAGATGGAGTAGAGCTACTTTTCCAAATTTCAAAAAGCAAAAGGAGAAGATTAGAAAGGCGCTTAGGGCGCTCGAGCGGCTTCCGAAGACGGATGCAGTATTGGCGCAAAGCCATAATCTCCGATCGGAGCTAGAAGATATTGAATGTGACGAGGAGATTTTCTGGAAACAGCGATCCCGGGCTGACTGGCTAAAAGGCGGTGATAAGAATACTAATTATTTCCACAGGAAAGCCTCTGCGCGACGGAAAAAAAATACGATCACAAAGCTGAAGGACGAGATGAACCAATGGTATCGGGGACAGGAGGAGGTGTTCGGCTGTTTGCTGGAGTATTTCGGTCGACTGTTTAAGGCTGGGGACCGACCGCCTGTTACGCCAGTTCTGGACTCAATTGGCCGCCGAGTCCCGGAGGAGGCAAATGAAATATTGTTGCGACTGTTCACTAGAGAAGAGGTTTTTGCTGCGTTAAAACAAATGGGAAAAAGGAAAGTGCCCGGAGAGGATGGTTTGTCAGTCTTATTTTATTTGAAGTTCTGGGGTATTATTGGAGACGATGTTACAGCTCTCGTCCTTCACATCCTGGAACATGAAAGTTTGCCGCCAAACTTGAATCATACGCTAATCGCCTTAATTCCGAAGGTAAAAGAACCCACAGTGCCGAAGGAATTTCCGCCAATTAGCTTATGTAATGTTCTTTACAAAATTGTGGCAAAGACTTTAGCAAACCGTATGAAGAGCCTGCTGGATGTGGTGATTTCGCCGGAACAAAGTGCTTTTGTCCCGGGACGATTCATAGCTGATAACATCATGGCAGCTTTTGAGTGTTTCTTTTTTTTTTTTTGACAAACTTTTGAGTGTTTCCACACGATGAAAAAGCAAACGAAGATTAAGAGAGGTTACTTTGCAGCAAAGACAGACATGGCGAAGGCGTACGACAGGGTAGAGTGGTGGTTTCTGGAGGGCGTTATGAAGAAGATGGGTTTTGATGATAGATGGGTTCGCTTGGTGATGATGTGCGTGACTTCGGTATCATACTCGGTACTTGTAAATGGTCATCGCTCCCCCCGGTTCACACCGAGCAGAGGTCTTCGGCAAGGAGACCCACGGTCCCCGTACCTGTTTCTGTTGGTGGCAGAGGGCCTTTCGGCATATACAACGAAAGCAAGGCTAGAAGGGAGACTCCATGGACTCCAGGTGGCGCAGGGAGCCCCTTCAGTATCACACCTGTTTTTTGCTGACGACTCTATCTTTTTTGCTAGGGCTACTCCACAGGAAGGCTGGGAGCTGAAACAAATCCTGAGTGACTACGAAATAGAGTCAGGCCAGATGATCAGCTATGAGAAGTCGGAAGTGACCTTTGGGGCGAGTGTGAAGCCCCATCAGAGCCTCCAGGTGAGCTCGATCCTGAACATGAAGACTGTGGAAAAGCATGATAAGTATTTGGGATTAGCTATAGTGGCAGGCAGATCAAAGAAGGAATTATTCTCTACAATCAAAGAAAGAGTGAGGAAGAAGCTTTCGGGATGGAAGGAGAGGAATATGTCTGCAGCGGCGAGAGAGATTTTAATCAAATCAGTCCCCCAGGCTCAATTGACTTATGTCATGTCGGTGTTCCGCGTACCAGAGGGAGTTATTGATGAGGTACGTGGCAGGATTATGAGGTTCTGGTGGGGACAAAAAGGAACTGAAAAGAGAATACCATGGTTGGCGAGGGAGAAGCTTGTTTGTCCAAAGGCGGAAGGTGGTATGGGTTTCCGAGACTTGCGAGGTTTCAACACTGCCCTGCTGGCTAGGCAATTATGGAATCTCCATCAACGGCTTGGCTCCCTTATTGCGAGGATGATGAAAGCAAAATATTCTAAGAATGGGTCAGCACTCGAGGCAAATGTCGGATACCGACCAAGCTTTGTATGGCGCAGTTTGATGAGCGCGCAAGAGTTCTTATGCAGTGGATTGAGGTGGAGGATTGGGAACGGGGACTTGGTTCGTATATGGGGAGATCGGTGGTTGCCGGATGTCCCAGGCTTCTTCGTTCAGTCACCGCCGATGGGGTTGCCGGTAGACTCGAAGGTTAGTGAGCTGATTGATGCGGATACTGAGCAGTGGGATGCATCACTTGTTGAAAGCTGTTTTCCAGCGGCGATGGCTGAGTCCATCCTGCGCATTCCAGTGCAAGGTATTAGCGAGCCTGATGGCAGATTTGGGCTTCGAGTAAAACAGGGAGCTATGAAGTTAGGGAGGGCTACCGTGTGTGGTTGAAGGAGTTCGTGTCTGAACGGGAGTTACAGCCAGTACGGGAAGCCAATATGTGGAACACTATTTGGTCAATGAAGACGCCACCAAAGGTTCGCCATTTTATGTGGCGTTTTGCTAGAGCATCTTTGGCTACGGTTGACCTGGTGAGTATGAGAAGTGAGCGGAGAGGAGATGCTTGCCCTTTTTGTAACCTGAAGGAGACACAAGTTCATTTATTTGGGGAGTGTGGCTGGGTTTGTCGAATCTGGCGGGCATCAACTTTAGCCAAGTGGTTTGATATGAGAGATGACGAGGGATGCCTGGAATGGGTAGCACGAGTGGCTAAGGCAGCAACAGAAGAAGAGTTTGCGGACTGGAGTGTATTGCTATGGTTTCTTTGGAAAGAACGAAACGCACATCTGTTCAATGGTGCAAAGTTGGCCGAAGAAGAAATAGTGATGCGCACCCAAGCTTTTCTTGATGATTATAGACAATACCAGGAGACTTTGGACAGTTCATCGGGGCCAGGCGTGACGAAGACGTGGCAACGACCAAGAATGGGAAAGATTAAAGTGAATGTTGATGCAGGAGTCGTGGATGGAGGTTTGGGTCTGGGTGTGGTTATAAGGGATGCCATAGGGCGCTTTGTGTTAGCGGCTGCAAAGAGGGTCCGATACGGGGGAGATCCGGAAATGGGCGAGGCGCTAGCAGGGGAGTTTGGTCTCCTTTTGGTGCGACAACATCACTTGTGATCCCCAGTACTCGAAACAGACTGCCTTACGCTGGTGGGCAAGATTTCGACAGCTAGAGATATCCATACTTAAGTGGGAGTTATATGTCGAAGTATTCGTAAGCTGATGGAGGAAATTGGGGGAGGTGAGTGGCGACACGTTAGCAGGACGGCCAACGAGGCAGTCCATAAAATGGCGCATGTCAACACGAGATGGAATGAAGCGGAGGTCTGGTTTGATAGACCACCAATGTGTCTGCTTGATCAGCTGAAACTTGATGATGTAAGTTGTAACTGGTTCTTCTGATTAATAATAGCTCTGAGCAAATTTCTATAAAAAAAATTAAATTTGAAAATTATCTTCAAAAATTCTCGAATTAATATCCAAGACTCCTATTAATTTTATCTTATTTATAAAATTATCATACTTTGAAAATACACATTGTACGCAACCCAAAATAATAATTAAAATTGTGAGAAAATACTGTTTTCGATCAATTGTAAATGTTTAAAACAGTGGGGCTAGCTGCTCGTACCGAAAATATGGGGGACTTGGGACTGAAATGCAATTAATCTCTAGGTCCTTATACTTTTCGAATGGACAGATTTGGTACCTGAAATATCTGATTCACGTCCCACGCTTTCGAGGCTCGTATCTTCCTCGTCCGGCGTCGAAATTCAAATCTGTCGAAATCAGGATGTTCCTGAGATTTCTCTCTACGAGATGGTACCAAGTTTTTGAAGTTTGGTCGAGGTCGAGTACGCCGGTGCCGTCGACGGAGCACTACGATGATCACATGCGTTGGTTTAATGGGGGTTAAATCGAGTTTAGGGACAGAGGAGATCAAGAACCTTACCACTACAACGCCAGGAGAGAAAAGTTATCTTCGATGGTGGCGTCAACACAGGGCTTGCGACGGGATGAGTGGAGGTCGCTTCCTCGACACGGCCGCTGGGCTTCTCGCTATTGCTGCTACCGAGAAAATGACACGATGACAGAGCAGGGGTGGGGAAAGTAGGTCGTACGTTATGGCTTTTGGGACAACAAATTGTGATGCTGGTAAAAAGAAAGGAAGAGGGTGGTTTCATTGTTGTGGCCGTTCAGGAGAGGGAGAGACTGAGAGAGGGACGTTCAGGGGTTAATGATGGGGGTGATTTATTGTTTATTATTAATTTTCTTTCACCCTTTTGTTGAACGAGAGAATGATGATAAGGTGATTAGAATAATAATAATAATAATAATAATAATGATGGTTGTAAATGTTATTATTATTATTATTATCGGTTGCAACTCTTCGTACGTAATCGTCGATCCAACTGTTCGGTCGAACCTAAATTTCAAATGTCGGGGTGTAACATGAGTTGATTATGGATCTATATCTATGTTAAATTATTTTTTATTTGATGATACCAAAATTATTTATAAAAAAAAGAACACATACGCATGTAGGAAAAAATCTACAAAAATGCACAATTGAAAATGAAAGAGGTCCTCTGTTAATTAGGTAACCAATTATTTATTTTTGTATAACCTTGTCGAATTACTTGTTTAACGGTTATCCGGCAAATCGGCAAAATGCTGAAGAACCGACTACACAATTATGATTAATCGACTAGTATAAACAATACAGTTAACGATAAGCACAAAGTACTTAACGGTTAACTGAAAATTGACTAAACAGTTCCGGTTGTCAGCCCTAATCTCAATATAAAATTATTATTATTATTATTTATATAGGAACCTGCATGACGCTTTATTATAATCAAACGAAGCTGTTACATCATCCATACTAAGCTGATCAATCAATTAAACCAGTGGGCGATCAAACCAGACCTCTGCCTCACCCCATCTAGTATTAATGTGTGCCATGATATGTGCCGCCTGATTATCCTGACATGTCTTGCCATTCCTCTTTCGTCACTTTCCAACGAACTTTGTATGAATATTTGCAGCTTCCCTTATGGTCTTTATCACCGTAAGACTATCCAACTCCAAAAGCGGTCCCAAACTGGTGTTGTCGGACAAGCTACATCCCGAACTCCGCCGCCAGCGCTTCGCCCATCTCCGGCTCCATTCTTCCCTTCGACTTCTTTGCGCTGCGGATAGTAGAAACTTCCCAGCATGGTCTCAGACCACGAATCCCAACCCATAGCCATTATCAAATGACCCAAAAATCCGTATTTACCTTCACCATTCCCATATCCGGACGAACCCACTGCCGAATGGACGTACTACCTGAGACCACCTCCTCCCTAATCGGATGTTGCCGGAACTCTTCTAGGAGGGAGAAAGCTCTTGGTACAATATCCTGCTCCGCGATTTTGGTTCCATTAAAACAGTGTGTGTTAGGGATGGTATGTCTATTTTAATGACTTTTCCATCCTTGTATTATAATTTGGTAGAGTTTTGCACACACAAAAAAGAATAGTTTGGTAGAGACCATAGGTGGTGCTAGTCTATCATCATTTTTTATTGTTGGTATTTTAGGGCTCGTTTGGAAGTTGGGATTTCAGATGATGTATTTAACCAATACATGTAATCAGAAGAATTCATCATTTTTTTGGCTTAAAATGAAACAGAATGCTTGGTTCCGACTTTTTGGTTCGGAATTTTTGGTTTTATCCGAAATCGGATTATATAATTCAGATCGAGATCGGACAGGAACCGGATAGCAAACAATTCAATCTCATATTCGGGTATAGATTTGAGGTAAAAAAACCATTTGAAATCGGACCGAAAATCGGATAAAGACCGGATAAGAGAGCCCAACACCCAAAATTTAACCTTCTCGCCCTTTCAGCCCCAGGCCACTCAAATCCCCCTTCAGGCCACTCTGATCCCCACTTGCTCAATCTAAAATCTAGACCAAATTGGAACCGGACCTATTCAAGACCGGACCAGACGGTATCCAATCCAATATATAGTCCTTATATTCTCGAAAAGACTGGACAGAGACCAGATCAATTTAATCGGACCGAACCGTATAGCCATAATTAGGCTATTGGGGTGCCTTGGCCACTTTGTTGCCAAAAATCTTATCTTTATAATACCAACAATGGTGACGGACTATCAATTACACTTTGGACCCTCTCAAAAAAAAAACACTGGACAATTTGGGTCTTCCTGGAAACATTTGACTAATGATTTGGCCGCCCACGAGATCAAAGTTCGCCGGCGTTTTCATCAGTGGATCAATATGGAGTCAATGTGGTCAGTTGAGGATGACGATCACATTTCAGCGGCCGTTCCTAAAACTTATCGACTCTATATCAAGGTTAGCAAAAGTGGGACTGTTGGAGTCAATAGTTTTAGACCTTTAAAGTTCGGGAAAATCCGTAGCCCGGTAGCCGGCTCCGGCCGATCGGTACCAAGAACGTAAGTTCCGTCATCTTGGTCGGCCGCCGTTGTCCTCGAGTGTTTGTAGAGGAGGAGGAGGATATTCATTTTGAAACACTTGTTTACGGGCGCATCTCATGCTTACCCAATTAAAGGTTTATCGAGAGTTTTGCCATTTTTTCCACTAGCTTATGACCCGGCGAATTGGCCGGATAGTATAATCAAGATTCGATACCTTTTGGTTGTTTAACAATTTGATCCGGCTTAAAATTGGATCAAATCATAATAATCACGAATTTTAATTTTATTGGATATTTTAGGATCAAAATCTGATTATCAATATTTTCAATTCAGTTTTGTTAGATCTAAATCGCAATCCGATCCACCTTTTTAATATTCAAAAAGTTAATGAAATCTAGAACTAGACCATCTTATATTAGGTCGGGTTTGGCCTACTGCAAATGTTGCATTGGCCCAGTGGATCCAATGTGAATCAAAAGATGGCCACCCTAGGTATCTTTGATATTATCAATCCTATTCAATCCATTCTCGGTAGTTGTTTGTTCGTCAATTATATATTTGTTACTTTTGGTTATGCATGAAATTTTATTGGGTATTTAATATCTTTGACACTCTGTGTGTAGATGATAAAAGTGAATGACAACTAATAGACTTGTGAGGATTGAACTATAATACCTTTTCATCGTTCCAAAAAAAAAATGATGAAAGCTCTCTCCTCTCTCTTCACGCTTTGGTGGTCGGCGGTGGTGTGTTTGCTCCTAACGATCAGCAAGACGCTCGTCCGCTTACTAACCAGGGCACTGGAAACAGCGCTAGAGAATCAAGGAGTACGACCTGGCTGGGAGAAAGCCGACAAACGATTTCGTCCTCACCGTAACTTTATTGGAGCGGGGACGAGCGGCGGTTCCCCTCGGCGGAAGAGGTTTTACACACAGGATGCTTTGGTGTCCGTGCAGACAGACCGGCCGGAAAAGAGAGGCCGTGTGGCTGTTAATAAGGGATGGCGATTTCGCATTCCATCTCCAGATGAGATGGAAGAAGAGAACCTGGAAGGTGTCTCGCAATCCCAGAGTAACAATTTTAGTCCTATCGGGCAAAATCATAATCAAACCAGCCATGTACCGGCAGAGCTCAGATCCCGTGGTGGGGCGAGATCGCCTGAAAAACAAACATGGAAGTTTTATCTCCCATCATCAATCGAGACTGATGGTGACGAGGGTGAGGATTTGCTCTGTGCAATCACCCACCCTAATGACAGAACAGCCAGTTCTTATGATGGGTCAGATCCGGTTGAACTCAGACCCCATTATGGGGCGAGGGCGATCAGGATAGTTCACGGCCGGGAAGTGATCGGCGATGCTTGTAAGCCGTCGCCGATGTCTTTCTGGCATAAGGTTGGTTCAAGACGCCCCTGTTGGAGTAGGACTCCTAACCACCTCAACGGGGCACGTGCGTTGCGAAGCGTCCGGAAGCTGCATAACCGTCTGAGTATATCTACTCAGCAGCGTATCGCGCTTGGCGGGATTATTTCCAGCCGAAATTCTTTTTTAAATATTAAGTTAAGAATCCCATTCCAACTAGAATGGAATCACCCGAAGCCTAGCCAACCCTCGGTGTGCTTTTTAAACCGCCTCTCCTGCTGTTGGACTTCCACTCATACTCATAATCCTAAGGATCGCCTGTCCAACAATCTGAGAGCGGAGCAGCGAGGGCAGCGGCAGCTTTCTGGTTCGTGGTCTTATCTTCCTGCTAAAATTTCTTTTCGGCTTTGTGTGGGGTACTCCCCCATACTTAACATTGGCCCCATATACTCGAACTTCCCTTGGTCGATAGGGACAGTGGGTTCCTGTTCCACGAACTGTATTGCTAACTCGATGTCAATGCAGGTTAACGTGATGGCCCGTGTGACCGACGACCAAGTGGTAGACTTCTCCCTGGAGGAAATCCAAGCCACGCGCCTCCGCAAATCGAGGATGCTCGTTGGTCGGCTCTTCTCCGAGGAGCTGCTGTCGCCCACTGAACTTCGGGAGGCGATCAATAGACCTTGGCAGGGACAAGGGCGTATCGTGGTGCGTCAACTGGCCCACGACCTGTTCGAGTTTACTCTCCCGTCGGAAGCGGCCAAAACCTGGGTGCTTCAGCGGACCCCATGGATCATTGCGGACAAAATTCTGCATCTTAGGGCGTGGGTTCCAACGATCTCTCGTTCCACCTTTGACGAGTTGGCCATTGCCCCATTCAAGATCCAACTCTGGGACATACAGGAAGACTGCTGCACCCATCAGTTCGGCCGCAAAATAGCGACCTCTACCCTTGGCCGTGTGTTGGAAACGGGGATTTTTTTGTGTGAGGAATCTGCACAGAAGTTTATAAAAGTGAAAGTCCTTGTGGATTTTTCTAAACCCCTACGCTCCCAAATCTTGGCAAGAAATACTGAAACTGGAAGCTTTTGGATTCGGTTTAAGTACGAATATCTCCCAAGCTTTTGCTACAATTGCGGCCGCGTGGGACACGTTCGCCAGACTTGCAATTTCGACCCCCCGGCAAGAAAAGAGAGGTTTGGCCCTCACATGTCGACTAAGAGTATGGGGAAAAGATTTTTTGAAGATGACCGGGCTCAGCAACAGCCCCGCCGACATCCGAACTCCGTTTGGATTAATATGGCTGCGCGGGGAGACAAGGTGAAGACGGCTGAGGCCGATCGTGGCTTGCACAAGCAGGCGGCGGTAGCTCCTACCCAGAACAAGGCGAATATAGCCAAAAAGAGTCCTCTATGGATGGGATCTTCGACAAGGCCTTTCACCACCACGGAGGAGCAGAATTCTTTGGGGAGGAGCCCGCTCAAATTCCCGGTGGCCAAAGCTCCCAAAGTGGCCATGGGAAGGTCCTCCCGTCGCGGCAAAGTGAAAAGAGGCAGGGCTGGGAGCCCAATGGAGATTGATATTAGCACCAAAGAGCCCAGTCCCTTGGCCTGTCGGAATACCCGAGCGAAGGCGGAGGCAGAGGCTCGTCCTGAGTATGCGACGCGGAGGGCTGAACGCCGGTCGAAGGGGCGGCCTCGAATTGCCTCACCTGTGCAAACTGATGAGAGACAGCACCCAAAAAATATGACTGGTATGACAAGGAGGAGGCGGCTACTTTTGGAAGCAGAATCCGAGGATGAATTCATAATGAGTGATATCCCTATACCTGATCCTGTGTTGTCTAATAAGACAGAAGGGGAGAGCATCGCCTGCCCACGGATGAAAGGGCCGATGGTGATTGATGCAATACCTCTGCGGCAGATTGCCCCTGATCCGAGTAGTATGCTGTCCAGGCATGACACCTTGGGGACTTTGAGTGCTAATTGCCAGAAGGGTGGCCCTCCTCGAGATGGGGCCGGGTCTAGGGAGAAGGGGCAGCTGGCTCCGCCAATGAAGATGGGTAGCCAGGGGGTGCTGGATCCAAGGGTGACACCGCAAATACCAAGCTTGGAGGCTGGAGACTCGTCTGATCCAGACTCGGGGGAGGATGGCCTGGCCTTTGAAATTAGGCGTCGGGAGCCCCAGGCGAAGGGGAGTTTGAAAAGGCTGGTCCGTATGAATCGAGTCCACCAGGTGGTGCACGCGTTTGAGCGGGGATTGGTCATGAAGGAAGCCGAGTCAGATTCGATCCCTCCAGCTCCGCAGCTGCTGATTCCTGACAAAACAATTGAGATAAATGAGTATGGTACCAACCTCGTGGACCAAGAGATGGAAAACAAAAAACGACTGCGTGAGGATGTTGAGGGGGAGGAAGTTGATACCCCAACTCCTAAAAAACAGTTCGTGGAAGACTTTGATGAAGCTGATAAGGTGGAGGTAGCCAGCCTGGAGTGGCCCCACCCAGATAAATGAGGCTTTTGGCCTGGAATGTGAGAGGAATTGGACCATCTCTCACGTTCCAAACGGCTGCTGGTTTGGTCAGCTCTAATAAACCGGATCTCGTTTTCTTTTCAGAAACTCGTTCGAGACGGAGAGTAGTGGCCCGTCGCTTGCGTGGCTTAGGTTTTCTTTCTTCTTGCTGTTTCTTTGTTGATGCGATTGAGGGCTCTGGTGGCTTGGTTGTGGCTTGGTCCCCCGATGTCCATATTTCGGTCCTTTATCATTCGAACTTTTGTATTTGCGTCCAAATTAATGAAATAAATTTTTCGTATGTGGTGGTGTTTGTCTACATTAGTTGTAATGCCGGGACTAGAGCTAATCAGCTTGCTAGGCTCCAGGGTATTTGTAGAGACATCCCGGGTCCCTATGTTGTCATTGGGGACTTTAATTCGATCCTTCAGGAGAGTGAAAAAGAGGGGGGGAACCAGTGGAACTTGGGGCAGTCCCTTAGTCTGCGTAATTTTGTTCAGGAACTTGGCCTCATTGATCCGGGATTTCAAGGAGACCCTTTCACTTGGACAAACAAGCGTATGGGGCTGCCTGTATCCGGGAAAGACTCGATAGAGCGCTTTGCTCGCAAAACTGGCTGGATCGCTACCCTGAGACCCTGGTTAAGCACTTTACGGACCAGGGGTCGGACCATCGAGCGCTTCTTTTTTCTGATAAACCTTACGCCCGTAGTAGTCGCCCCCTATTCCGGTTTGACGCTCGGTGGGCGGATAATCCTGAAGTGAAAGCCATGGTTAATTATGTTTGGCATGAAGAAGTTGAGGGCACGCCTATGTTCCGACTCTGGGAGCGCCTCAAAAAGCTCCGCCACCTGTTATATGACTGGAGTAGAGCGGGGACCACGAACTCTTTGCGCAATATCAAAACCCTGCAGGGGGAAATTGATCGAATAAAAAATCTTCAGCCGATCAATTGGGATGAAATTCGGGTGCTTGAGCAAGAGTTGGCTAGACAGTGGGAAGCAGAGGAGGAATACTGGCAGCAAAAGTCGAGAGTTCATTGGCTCAAAAAAGGTGATAAAAATTCCTCGTACTTCCATACAGTAACTAGGGCCCGCCGTAAAAGGAATTACGTGGACGGGCTTCGGACCGATAATGGGGAATGGGTTACTGAGGAGAAGGGGAAGGCTGATATTGCGGTTGACTTCTATCGGAACCTCTTCACTTCTGAAAATCAGGTCCAGAATATGAGAGAGCGGGTGTCTGCATTGCCTATCGACCTCAAGGTCACTCCGGATATGAATGCAGCCCTGACTGCAGTTGTCCTCCCGGAGGAAGTGCGTAAAACGGTTTTTGCGATGGGTTCCAAACAGGCTCCGGGGTCTGATGGCTTCACAGGCAAGTTCTTCAAAGCCTTTTGGGATATTGTGGGGCCGTCAGTGATTGACGCCGTTTGCTCCTTTTTCTTCTCTAATAGGATGCTCCGTAGCTTCAATCATACCTGGCTTACCCTAATCCCTAAAGTGGATAATGTGGAGTCTATGAAACAATTGCGGCCGATTAGTCTTTGCCAATTTGTGTACAAGATTATCACTAAAATTTTGGCAGAACGTCTGGCTTGCGTCCTACCCGGCATTGTCTCTGCTGGCCAGAATGCGTTTATTCGGGAGAGACAAATTGTGGAGAATATCCTCCTGGGGCATGAACTTATGCACTATTTAAAAATCAAAAAGCAGGGTAAAAAAGGCTACATGGCTTTAGAGGTTGACATGGAGAAGGCCTATGATAGAGTCGAATGGCCGTTTTTGCTCACAGTTTTGGAAAAGTTGGGCTTTAACTCTGTTTGGATAGGGTGGATCCAGGAGTGCCTCCGTTCTTCGTCCTTTTCGGTCATGATGAATGGGACGCCCTCGGGGTATTTTACCCCAACTAGAGGGCTGCGGCAGGGGGATCCCCTTTCTCCTCTCTTGTTTGTCCTTTGTACGGAAGGGTTTGCGGCTCTCCTCCAGAGGGCAATTTCGGAGAAAAAGCTGGCAGGGGTAAGGGTTGCGCCCAGGGCTCCTCGAATATCGCACCTCTTTTTTGCGGATGATTCGTATCTTTTTTTGCGTGGCACGCTCCAGGAGTGTGAGAATTTAATGGAGGTCCTAAAGGAGTATGAGGAGCTGAGTGGCCAACGTGTGAATTTGGCAAAATCAGCAGTTTGTTTCAGCAAAAATATTACTCAGCCTGATCAGGCGTTCTTAGCTGAGGTTTTGGGTGTTGGGGCTGTGGGGGTCCATGATAAGTATCTGGGGCTCCCAACGCTGATTGCCCGATCTAAAATGGAGACCTTTCGGTATTTGGAAGAGAAGTTATTAGAGAGGCTCCAGGGGTGGAAACAGAGAACCTTGTCGTGGGCAGCTAAGGAAGTTCTGATCAAATCAATAGCTTTGGCTTTGCCTTTGCATGTGATGTCTTGCTTTAAGTTGCCGTTATCTCTGTGTCGACTTTTGGATAGGCATGTTGCCCGGTTTTGGTGGGGTGTTACTGAGAATCACTCTAAGGTTCGATGGGTGTCCTGGCGGGACATGTGTAGAAGCAAGCATGATGGGGGGATGGGGTTTCGCAGGTTTGAGCATTTCAATCAAGCTCTCTTAGCAAAGATTGGGTGGCGCATACTCTGTGAGCCTCATTCCCTTCTTGCCCAGGTTTATAAAGGGAAGTACTTCCCGAATGGTCATTTCCTAAATGCTACGCCTCGATCTCGTCCGTCCTGGGGTTGGCAGAGTATCCTCCATGGTCGGCGGTTGTTAGAGATGGGCCTGCGGTGGCAAATTGGGAATGGCCGTTCTGCATCCATGCTTCGCTCTACTTGGGTCCCTCAGCACCAGTTTGAACCCATTCGTTATAACCCGAGGGTATTACCGGAAGGGGGGGACCCTCCGGTTGCTGAGTTAATAATGCAGGGAGAGGGCCGCTGGTGTGATTTGAAGCTCAGCCAGTGGTTTGATCCGGGTACATGTAAAGTTATTCAGGCCATCCCCCTTCCGCGAGAGAATGTGGACGACAGACTGATTTGGTATGATACGGCGGATGGGGGTTTCTCGGTGAAATCAGCCTACCATTTGGCGGTCTCCTTGGCGATGAGAAAGGGGCATGGGAAAGATACGGTGGACTGGATGGATCGGGAGAGTTGGATTCGGCTGTGGAATGCTACAATCCCGCCGAAGTTGAAAGTGTTTGTTTGGCAGATCTTCAAGCGCATCCTTCCCACTACGGAAGCCCTGATTGCTCGAAAGGTCCTTGTTCACCCCCGTTGTCCAGTCTGTTGGGAGAGTACGGAGACGTTGGAGCATTTGTTCCTGGATTGTCGGGTGGCGCGTAACCTTTGGGGGGCAGCCGGGCTGGAACATGTTGGGGAGGGTCTGCCTAGGCATACTTTTCCTATTTTTCTGAAAAAACTGTTGGCTTTGCTTGACCAGCCTGCTCTGTTTATGGCAGTAGTAACCATTCTGTGGAGAATTTGGCGATCTCGCAATTGGGTGGTTTTTGAGGGAAAGCAGTATGGTGTGCCGGCCTTAATGCGCCAGTTTAGGCAGCAGTATGAGGAATGGGTCGATTTGCCGGTGAATAGGACTGTCCGGGCCCCTACGCCCATTGAGGATCAGTCTGCCCAGGGCGACCCAGCTAGGGTTATCTGTGGATGGGATGGGGCGACTCGACGGGGCTCCCATTCTGCGGGAGGGGTGGTGCTGATGGCCCCTGATCGGGTTGTCCTTGGGGCTGCGGGGTTTCAGTTCCCAGATATGGATCCCATGGTGGCGGAGGCTCTTTCTCTGCGGGAGGCGATCCGGTGGTGCGTGGGACAGGGGCTGGACAGCGTGCGCTTTGAAGGGGATGCCCAGGTTATCATTGACAAGATCCGGCGAGGGGACTCTCGTGATAGTAAGGGTGGTGCTGTGCTTGAAGAAGTGCTTCAGCATTTTATTAGGAATCCTGGATTTAGTGTTCGTTTCATTGGTCGGCGTAGTAATAGGGTAGCCCATTTGGTGGCTAGAAAGGCCCTCTCTTTGTGCCCGGCTATGAGTCGTAGGTTTGATTATCAGGCCTGGCTGAGATCCAGGATGTATTGATCTATTTGTTTCTTTAATACAAGATTATCTTTTGACAAAAAAAAAAAAAAACTAATAGACTTGTGAATATTTTAATTTTATAAGAATTTCAGTCACCCGTCTTAACTTCTAGAAATAAAGTGAAGTTAATAGTAAAGTTCACTAATTGCATGTTGCAACTTACATTAATTAATATAATAAGTAAAACTTTCTTTGGAATTGCATAATATATGTGATCATAGGAAATAGGAAGTGCAAAACAAAAATCATAAAATCTCACACACATGTTAGGATTGATAAACAAATTATTTTAAAGAAACCAAACATGTAGAACCCAACTAAGCTATTTACATCGGTATTAACGTTGATTTGCAAAAAAATATCAAATGAATAAATATCCAACATCGTTGGTTAAAGATATTGAATGAGAAACTTTAGACTATCGAGCTTATATGAGTACGAATTAATTTAGATGAGTCTATTCGAGCTTATATGCATCATATGGAAGATCGTAAGAGGTTGTAAATGAGAATGTGTAAAATTATCCCAACTCAAATCAGCTCAAAAGTGTTTCACCGCTTCTTATAAATTTGTATGGTATTTTGTAAGAAGCACGAATTTAGACGCGTACAGCTAGGGTTAGAGAGTTGAGAATTGCTAGAAAATTCGGGAAAAGAAGGATAGAATTAGGGATTTGATCGAGGGAGAAGGGGAATAAGAAGAAGGAAATTCGGCCACCCCTAGGGAGGAGGAGATCGACGGTTTGGGTAGGGAAAGAAGGAGAGAGGTTTGTGATTCTTGAGAGAGAGATTAGGTTTAGGGAATAATGATTTTGTTATTGCTTAATGAGAAAACCCCCACTCGTATAGAATATATAAGGCGAATAAATTCCCTATAACTGCCCCAATTTCTATCTAATACTCAACACATGGAAATACTTCCGAAAACCCCAAAATATCATCCAAAATCCATGAAACAGAAATAACAACAACCAAGTCCAAAATAGCAAGAAGGGCTATGATTTATGTTACTAACAATCTACCCTCATTGAGACAAATTTTGCCTTCAAGGTTGCTCTTACTTCTGCTGCACAGATTCCTTCACCTCCTCCGCCTTGCCTTCATCCTACTAGTTTCCCACCAACAACATCAAATGATCCTTGACACACTACCGATCACCCTACCTAAAATATCCCTCATACAGTTGCTCTCATATATACCTTCGAATTTAAAATAATGATTGAAATCAAAGCTTAAACTTTTATTATTATTTACGGTTATAGCTATTATATGCTTTTTTATTATGCATTTTTATTAAATATATCTCTCTACTATTTTTAGATCGAACAATACTCCTACACTTTGGAAAAATTATCAAACGTGTCTTCTGTTAAAATTTTCATTCATGAACCGTCAACCACGATCGAACCTTCTCAACTGGTAGGTGGTAGAGCGCTAGAGTTGTGCTAGAAACTCAATCTCGATTGAGAGATGACTGAATTCATATACCAGCACTATGAGGTTTAATATTTCAATTTGCTTTTTATTTTTATTTTCACTAGAGATCGGACTAGGGTTGGAGATGCAAAAAATAAATTTAAATTTCCTTTTTTTATTATTATAATTTTTAAGCTATTTTGATGATCAAAGATGATGATTGGCTCGAACTTATGATAGATTTAATGGAATTGAAAGTAAATGGTGAAATGAAGTTTAAAGTGATTGACTTGGGAAGAAACTTTTTCCAATTACAAACTGAGTGATCAAATGTGTAATTTAGCATGATACTATATAGCAGCTGCATATTGTGCGTTGGTTATGAATTAAGTAACCGGGCCGAGATAGAGGGAAAGAAAACATTATCTTAATTGGGCCTTTCAAGTGGCAGGGACTGCGGCGGCTTCAAAGTCAAACAATGACCTTTCTCCCTCTCGTTTGATTTTTTTTTTTTTTTGGTTCACAAAGTCAGCACTCCAAAAATCATCTTTAATTTTCGGCAGCAGGAGTCATCATTACGGAATTAACTTTGCCGTGCAGATCAGAGGTTTCTACTCTTCTGTCTTCACAAGTAAAGGGAATCAAAGTTACTTCTTGGAATGAGGCAAAAAAAATGTCCTCATAAGATAGGCTGCTGACTTGAAAACATTTATGAACCCACATAAGAAAAATGTGGCCAGTCAGCTGCAGCAATGCAGATCTGGTCTGGTATTTTCTTCATCCACGTCCACGGTCCAATAACTCAGGCTGGCTACTCGTCGCCACCTTCCCACTACTCCCACCGAGTTGCTTCATTGGCCCCAAAACCCCTCTCTCCACTCGTCCAAGGGAAGGATAAATATGATCAAAATACTCGTTTGCTCGTGGGATTAGAGTGATAGATTTGCCACCTGACTCCCAATCATTAAGGATTTGACACAAATTTTATTGTTTGTTAAGGGACATAAATTCGTGTGGCCTACGGATTTGGATCCCTTTTTTATATCACGAATTTGCAAATCCCACATTTCATTTGAGATTTGATAATGAAAAGTAAAATTGTGAGACAAATCCATCATAAATCCATGTTAAAAGTTAACTAAACAAACAATGTATTCTTCCAAATCCACAATGCAATAAATCCATCGTAAATCCAAAGATTTTTAAAACACAAAACCCTAATTATCAAATCCAACAAACAAACGAGCCCTCAATTTTTCAACTCCAAAGGCACCATCCCATCCCCCTATCATGTCAAAAGGTCACCTAGATGTTGTGTGATGGTTGATTATCTCGTCTTTTAAATATGAGATAGGTATTAACTCATAGTTCATATGAAAATAGACATCGCTTTGTTGCCAATCATTTATCGCTTTGTGCGTTTATCTATGAAGAGAAGTTAGCCACTGTTATCGACTACGAATGCTCTAATAATACACACAAATAAGTACTTACAACGTCTTCAGACGCTATTATTTTAGTGGAGGAATGATGATCAAACTTGTAAGGTTCATTTTTAGTAATTAAGTAGCCATTTCCTTACGTAAGTTTAATTTATTATTGATTTTAAAAGTATTATGTTCAAAATTCTTCTTCAAACTAATTATTCCATATATTTTATGAAAAAATATTCAGACTTGTTCTCAGACAGATAACTCATTGATGTAGCGATAGCAACAGCATGACACACATTTAAGATGATCGATTCTAATCAATGGAATTGCATTCCCCTCCTTAATTATCAGCCCTGTTCTAGGAACCGTACTTGATGTTTAACCTAGAAATTTAGTAGTTTATGATTAATAGTTAACCTTATAGAACCGTTGGTTGACCTTTCATAGAATTATTCATCTGATATAACATAAAAGACATATAAAGGACACTAAATTAGGATTGAATTTATTACTTGTCGCAAAGAATTTCAAATGCACATTATCTATCAACAAAATAAATCATAAAATATTTTATTACATTCAAGTTAGTAATTACAGTGGTAGTCAAAAGTTGACCTCTTAAAGCCAACACGGAAATTAGGAAACGAAGAAGAGGAAGCAAAAATAGAATTATAAATTAAGGTTGGATGGTTTTAGTTTTCTTTGAAAAGATCTTATTTTTTATGATTAAAATAGTACTAATATACCAGTTAAATCAATATAAGAATAACAGTAACCTACAACTTTGACTTTTATATATTAACTAGGTAGACCCGCTCGCGTTGCTTCGCGATGAACGAACAATGTGAAACAATGATAGGAAGAAAAGAAAAAAAAGAACAGGCTGCAAAATGGATTGAAGATGATAAAAGAAACATTAGAGGCTCTTACCCAACCAAATCGTAACCCATTGTTTGGACTGAATTGCAGCACCTGAAGTAAACACCTTATTATTTGGCCGACTACAATTTCGGCTAGTGGACAGTATCTCGGGATTTATGAGTTAGAATGATGCGAAAAACATCCTAATTGACATAATATATTGATATTCAATTAAGATAGCTATCGTCAACAACTCCCTTGACAATCACCTTTTACACGGCTCGAACAACACTGGATACAACAATATATAGAAGCCAAGAATTCTAAAAAGGAAGTGAAAATGGATGAGCGGGGATCAGGCATAGATTGAACTTCAGCTGATGATAATTAAACTACCTAGAAAGCAATTACAGAATTTAGTTAGAAATCCATCCCAAAAAAGCAGTCAAATGAACCTATCAAAAATCATATGTATGGCATCCATAGACATAAATGGATAGTAGAGGGTAAGTTCCATGTATTAGGGATAAATCTTTATTCATATTGACGTAAGTTTCCTTCTCCTACATGAACCTGTACAATTGTGGGTATAAATGCCCCTTCTCAATGTCAATACAAACACACGATTCACATTCTTACAGCTTTAATCCCGAAACCCTAGCTCTTCGTTGCAATCTAGAATTTCAGCGCCCACGATCAGCGTCGAGTCGCCTGCTGTCCAACATGTCCGACAACAGCTCGGTCACGTCAATACAAACACACAATTCATATTCCTTACACCATGGAGCCAACAGCTGGGCGCAAAAACAACCTATTGAAACACTATAGCAATTCAACTTACAGAATCAGTTGGAGTAACTATCATGAACCTGTGTTTATATATAAGGCAACATCTTACTAATCAAAAAGAAATTGATTAAAGGTTAAAGAAGAATTTATGAACTACACGACACAGGAAGTTCGGTTTCTTCATCCCATGGCAACATATGTTCATCGATTGAAAGAAACTGTGGATTGAGGAGAAATTGACATGAAAGACGGCTGCTTTAGTTTAATGAACTTTATTTTAATCCTCCTCTGTGATTCCATAATACCAATAAAACTTCTATTTCTATTCAATTACAGAATGCTAAGAAATTGAGTCCATTTCAGCCTAGAAATCTCACCAATTTAAATGTTGCAGAATAAGATGCTTACAGTTCAGCCTATAAGTCCTCAAATGCATACCTGCTAACCCAGGCATAAAAGCAAGCAATCTGATTTGTAATAAAGCTCTGACCTGACATTGTAAGCAAGCAAAGAGTTTTAGATATAAAGAGCCACGAATAGATGTAAACCTGGAGTTCATCAGTGTTCACTGAGCAGCTTAAGAAAGCATAATCAACCTCACCGAACCTCAAACAGAATGAAAATGGCAGTGCACTGTATGGGTCGAGCAAATAAAACAAAGAAAGAACATATAAAAGATTTTTAATGGGAAATAGCAATTATTATGAACGTGTAAACTTAGAGTTAATGAGAATAGTGCCAAGTCTAGCCATGGCATCCTGATAAGCTGATTTTTATCACCATCTCTCTAAGGTTACAAATTCAACACACAACAAAATGGCAGCATGCTGATTGCTGATACACCATGTTCATTCCTTGTCATATCTTGAAATGCCTTTTGCCAATTACTTTTTTCATTATTGGTCTTAGTGGCAAAAAGAAACCACACAAAGAAAAGGGCAACACAACCAAAACCGAATGCTAATTTAACATGTAGATACTGCATTACTGGCAACACTTGTATCAGTACTTACATTCAGTAGGTAGCTCCAATAGTCTCCACTTCATTGAGATATGAGGAATGTGATGTTAAATGAAGAAGAATAAGTGATACTGCTGTCAAGTAGAGTAGTCTAGTTAGTGTAGTCATATAAGGGGGGAACAACCCCTAAAGGGACATAATTACCAACAAAGGGGACAAATCTGCAATGTAAAGGCAACTGCACACAAAATGGAGATCACGACATTATGTGTGATGGTTCAATTTTGTTCAGTCCTACCTTCTCAAGAACACTTAGAAAGCAAGCAACATATTATTGCACATCAACATTCATAAACCGTAAAAATACTCAGATTCATGAAAATAGTAGGATCTAAGGTAGAGCAAAATAAAGATTACTTCTGTCATAGCAAAAACTGCAAAATTCACAGAGAACAGTGGCTAACCTGGACCTACTTCAAAAGCACATATATGCTTTCTTGAGTTGCTGCTCCCAATCAACTGTCCTCTCCAGAAGTTATAGTACAGGTACTCCAGTTTTTGGTTAATCCAAAGGCAAGCATTACCTGCACATCTATGCACCACATACATTTAATAGATAACCAAAACTACCATTTTGATTTCAATACTCAATAAGAAAAAGAACACAGACCTTGAAATCCCATGAAGAGGTCACACGTGAGGGAACTGACATACATTTTTTATGGAGTTAGACTCAAAGGACAGTTAGAATAGGGGAAGTCCCCTAATTATGTTTCCACACTATTATTAATCAACCTGCCATCTGTGAAGGACCTCTACCGAGTTCTCCACACTCGGAAATCAAACGAAAGGGAAAAAGAAAGCTTAAATGGGTCGATCATGGACGTCAATGCAGATATAGAACCCAAAATAACAAAACTTCTCACAGTAAATCTGGAAGGTTGAGAAATAGAGTCCTAAAATAGAAGTTCCTCCACCGAATGAATCTTTGACAACAACAAAACTAATTAGATCAAAGTGAAACGGAGGGAAAAACTTCAAATGATGTTTCTGGTTCGCTTGCCCGCTCTGACGACTCTAAAGTTCAGATCGATTGTCAACTCTAAAACACCGAATCGCTATCCGAAATAGCAAACAAAAGCGATGAATCAGAAAGATAAAACAGGACAGATTACCAGGGGGAGAAGGGGAAAAAAAGATAAGGAAAAGACATATAAAATTACCTTCGCCTATGCCTAGGCACTGTCTCAAGAGGATAGGATTACGACGATGTTGCGGACAGTGTCTTACCTCCCCAAATCCCCATCAGCGAATTCGATTATAAAATCTCCAAGACCAGACGTGCTCTTCTGAAATAGGAAAAGAGGGCATGATCACATTCAAGGAAAATCGGGAAAACAATAACCTAAAAATGAAAATCCAAAACATCGAACCTGCTTCTTCCCCAACCCGACCGTCAATCTCTCAAACCCGACAATCAATCAAAACCTGAAACCCAACTCATATATGATTGGGGGATGGGAGGAAAAAGCCAAGGAATTGCCATTCAGTAACCGTAGGGAAAAAGGAAAAAAATGGCAGGGGAAGGAGAAGGAGGGTGGGGGAGAGAGAGACCTGAGTTCACGACGACGGGAGGAAGGTTTCGCAAAGCATTCATCTATTGGTCCAGCAACATTTCGCTGAGATTCCACGATCAACTCAGCTCTCAGAAAAGCCCATCAACTCAAAGGGCAAGAGAATCAGCATGCTCTGGCTTGAGAATCGGCCACACACCATCTTCGGATTTTGCTTCGTCGGAGAGGGATCCTCACAACCGAGGCTTCTTCGTGCGGAACCGTTTGGGCAACAGAAACCAGAGAACATAATTAAGAATATGCATCTAATCATAACAAATGTGAGAGATGAACCAAAACCATCAATATCGACTTATCACCTTCAAATGTCAGGACAAGCAAATTTGGTTTCCTTCCGTCGCCAATCTCGTTCTCCACAATGGATCCTCTTCAACATGGATTTATAACCCAAACCACAGATCTTCAGATTGGTAGCGTTTCGCTGGAATTGATGACCACCTCCGGGGCTTATGAACTCGGTGCCGGTATCTTCTAATAATGCATAGGTTGAGAGTGATGGAGAACGAATTTGTCTAGAAAAAAAAAACATAAGAAACCCACCTTGCGGTTCTGTGTATCCTCCGATTTCTCTCGCCCTCCCAAATTAGCCAATTTATAGAAGAACGAACAGAGTGGAAAGAGCTGAGAAAAAGAGTGGAAAGAGCTGAAGAGACGCTTACCAACTTTGATTACTCCGAGAATCCTCCCCCCTCAAGACTGACGCGAGTTTTCTCTCAACCAGAAAAGGAAAAAACCAAAGAGGGAAAGTGAAAAGTCGAGAAGAGAGTAGAATTAAATAAGAGCGAACCTGGAGGGGAGAGTTTAGAGAAAAGAAGAACGAACAAAATATAGGGATCTCACCCTTCTCTACTTCCCCTCTCTTGCGGAATCCTCCTATGAAAGTTGCCTCTCCTCACCTCTTCGCCCAACCACGGTTCTGAATCCCTGATAACAAACCTAAAATCCAAACACAGAGAAGGTTGTTGAAAAACACACGAAACCTGCAAGATAACAGTCGATAAAGGAGAGAGAGACTTGAGATTCACCTTTCGGCCGCAAACATCTAGCAACTATCCATTATGCAAAATAGTCTCCCCGAACACAGCAGAGTAAACTACATGCAAATATCCATTATGCGACAAACATTTAGCAACTGAAAACTGGAGCTCTTAACCGATAGAAATAGGCTTGAAAAATGTCTCGTCACTGAAGATTTAACACTTCGCACAAGTCAATCATGGGCTTAAATGGCAGATTAAAGGGAACGATTCAAACCTTCGGAGTTCCTCAAGGCATTGAGAACGATCATGTTGGTGTTGTTGGCAAATAAATTATATTATGACCAGTATAGCAACTTCCTCTTTCTTGCGGGCAAAAATACTGAAGCAAGAGCAGCAAGATTGGAAGTTAAAGTACCTCCATCCCACTACAATTTACTGCAGGTTTGATGAAGCATAGTTCCTGGAGAAATGCAATGAAAAAGTTAAGTATCTCCATCCCACTACAATCTAAAAGGCTAGAAACCCATGCTACCATCATATCAGACGCTGCAGAACTTTATATAACAGGCTTTAACAGAATCTGAAAGGCTATAAACCAATGGTAACATACTGCAGAGTCCTGTACAGATGGACCTGACTCGAAGTCGTAAGCTGTAGCCTGAACAAAGTGGATGATATGATAGCTACGAAAGGGCAGTAACGAAAAAGCCCACGCAATGATAGGTAGGTAGTAGTGAGACAGTAGTAAGATATAAAGAACAATTATATCATCGAAATTAGGACAATGAAACAGGAAAGAACAAAGGAAACACCATTCGTGAAATATGAAAGATAAATCTGCAAACCACATGATGCAGCTAGCACAAAGGAACAAAATACAACCTTAAAACCAATATCTGGAACATATAGGCCAGAGGATAAATTTTGAAAATACAATTTCCAGTCTCTGTGTTCATCACATGCAGGTTAGAATAGAAATAATTCCAGAACTGACCATGTTGATATCATCATCAATTTGATTCATTGAAGTACTGAAGTTTGTTCGATCAATCGGTTTGATTGTTTTTCCCAGTAACTACTTTTCGTTTCCAGTACTATAAAGTAAAAAGTTCCATATTTACCTAAGCAAAAGTTTACAATTTTTGGACACCTTCTGCAGCAAAAAATATAATCGGCAAGAAAGTCAATTCAGGATTTTGTTAACGTTATAACAGAGAACTTGATGAGATCCTTTTTTAATCCCTTTTGAATCCTTCTAACATCAATGATATCACCAATGCTCATCCGATAGATTTCATGCTTGTTCCACCATAATCAAATTCCAGGTAAGCTTGAGTTCGATTACCACGAATGACAGACTTCTTTAGATAGACTTACATTTATTTGAGGTGAATCAAACCAATAGCAAAAGGAAAATCAAGGAATAACGATTCGGAGGAGGGAAGTGAAGGCCTTACATGTGAGGGCGGACCGTACAAATGCTGGTTAAAATGGGGTAACATTCTCATATCAATCTGTTGTTCTTATATCCTGCAGGAAAACAAAGCGAGTTGGTTCAACAGCAAAAAAAAGGCGACTCGGTTGGTGGTTGCATTAGGTGAAATCATATGTATATACACACCTGGGGATTGAGGGATTGGAGTAGTTTGACATAATTAGAAGTGGAGCACCATTCACGAAGATAGCTTGCCTAGCAGATTCTAGCAAGGTGATTTTTCTCCCACCTGGTCAAGCATTCATGAGGAGATCCAAGATCTCTGATGCACCATGTCACAATTATTATGGTGGACCCTGGTGGTGCAACTTCAGGCAACTCACCCAAACTGCGAAAACAAATTCCAGTTCCCATATAAATGTCGAGATTTTCCCAACTGAAATCATGAACTGGTTGACCCTAAGAATGCATCATTAAGTGTCGAAAAGGAAACAAAGACCTTGGCTGTATCAGACATATGATCTCCACTCTCCATGGACCAAACCAGATCAAAATCCCCATCTGTGAATGGCTGATCCAAAGCATTCCAACTTGGAAGAATGGTAGAAGAAGTTGACCTGGTCAGCTATATCTTGAGCACCTCCAAGAGCATCGACTCTTTGACAGTGCTCCCCTGTCACTTGTATCCATATTCCTGGCTAAGTAGCCTACATCCACCACGTTCTTCGCCCTCTACTCTGCCACAAAATCAAACAATCAGGAAAAACTCACATTTTGAATTCAGCTAAACTACTTACCGATTACAATAAACCAATCAAGATGAACCGTAAAGTTAGAGAGAGAGAGAGAGTTGTAGGTGGGAGAACATATATTTTCCTTGGTTTGATCACTAACTAAGCCAACTAACCTAAGGAATGAACTATAAGTATGCAATTCATAGTGCTACGACAACATTGGAAGTTACAGGACACAGCAAGCATAAAATCCTCATAAATTTAGGGTAAAGGGTTGTACTATCAATTACGGCAAAGTTTGAGAGAAAACATGAATTGCAGCATAATGCATATGAAGAAGATACGCCAATGGGCACCCATTATAGAGAAGAGTAAGTAGGAAAACGAAGAAGCCGAGAGTAATAGAGAAGGCAAAAGCTATAGTAAATTCAACTAACCACTTCTCATGTTGAAAAATGAAAACACGACTGGCCCACCAAAATCCCCAATAAAAAGCAGGTTGTATACATTTTGGAACCAATATCGATACGGGAAGGAGATTTTGTCGCTGTAATGGCAGAGATCGAAGTAAAACTCAGACTACGATTCATATAAACTGCTAGATGGAAGAAATAGACACACAGGGGCAGACAAAGAGAAGCAATTCTATGATTCGAAATAAAAAACCAAAAGGCAGATGGAACATAAAAATTAAAGAATAGAATGGCCAGAAACCGACCGTATGTTCATCAGGGAGGTCCGTTTGCCTTTACAGTCGTTATGCCTTTTATCTCTTCATTTCCACCTTGTCTTTTCTTCTTTCTCTTCTTCTTCTTCTTCTTCTTCTTCTTCTTAATCTTCTGCTTCCTTTCCTTCTGCTTTTTGTTCTTCATTGTCTTTGCCTATGAAAACGGTGAGATCAGATCAATCTAGGGTTTGTGTTCTTGTATTTTTGGGTGAGAATTTGTTAAGAGAGAGTCAAGAAATATGAATTTCCACAAAGGAAACCATACCTATTGAAGCACAACACCGCCGTCGGGTTCACTCAAACTTATCAACAGAACCCAAGTCTCAGAAGAACGGATCATAATTCATTCATCAATGAAATGAGGGCGATAAAGATTAAATAACAACAGAATGCTGCAGACTCATGTTCAAAGCAAGCTGAGGGAGAAGCCACCTTTTAACTTAGGAACCAGCATTAACCGTACTCTTTTTATACAGGAATTAGTTCTACTAATAAACAACATAATTTATTAAATCTAACTGTTAAATTTAGGTGTAAGAAATATCTTGAAGCTAATAAATCTAATCATTACATTCAGACAGACGACTTCCTATGTGTAGTGTCATCAATACTCACATTAGATTCAGCTAAATTGGTTTCACTCTCTTTTGTAGAAGGTCTCTGTTAATTACTATCATTGCAAGTTGTGTATTCAAATCTATTGCTTGTTACTGGGACCTAAACACAGATATATAAAAATTAGTTGTGACTCACAAGGAAGAAAGCATTTGAATAGGTTCCTCGTGTAAAATAACTATGAATAGAAATAAACATGAAGGAGAATAATACAAAATACTAAATGGCAAACCTACATGGTGACCAGAGCAATGAACATGAGCTTTTACCAGTTTCAAATAAAACTGACCAATAGAGTAAAAACCATGCAATTGAATAATGTAAGAGTTCTTTGCATGTCGGTGGCAGAGACGATTTACATGGTCCTACGTACGGTGAATCATGGGCTAATATGCAGGTGCAAGTAAATGAAAACGACAGGTACTTTTATTTTTTGCTGCGTTGAAATGGAGCCACATAAGAGAACTTAATCGGTACAACATATAAAACGAATATAGGCAAAGTTTTTGGGCCAATAAAAAAGTTCATTAGAAAGGAAGGCATTGATGTGGTGCACACAAAATGTGCAGATGGTTTAGTTTGCTGACTTGAAAAAGGTTTTGAAAGCGCCATTCTTACCCCAAATCATTTTCCGCAAGTCGTAAGGCTACTTTGACACATTTTGGACTGCATCAAGGTGCTGAACTACCATTTCTCATAGACTTTTTTGTATGGTTCCAAGTCAGTCCTAGAATGATCATCCCCCCTCCAAAAGATCATTTTTCCAATCTCTCCATATGCTGCTACCAAGAACAACAGCCACGTAAAAAAGGTAGTTAGACCATGAAAATACAATCAACAAACATGTAAAACAGACAAATATACATGATTCCAACATCCATACCTCTCTCTATCTAAAGCAAGAAGCTGGAGTTAGACTAAGTGAGCCACCAATTAGAAGCAAAACTCTCCTATGATACGATCATACAATGATATTAAAGTGTTAGTATGGTTGAGAGAGCCAATATAGCAAACTTTTACTGAAAAATAGAACTGAACTAACTGCGCATCATGAAACACGATGATCAAGGCCAACTCCATCTTAAAACTGCTACTCCCATCTGGCGCTGCATATTTTTAACCTTTTCCCTCATCCAGCATAGCTTACATACAGGTTTGTAGCCTGTTCCTGAAGTCATTGGGTAACACAATGAATGCAATAGAAGATATTCAGGGGAACTGAACTACAAAGAGCAAGTCTGAATAAAAATGCGAAGGAAAAAGAGATGCATGCTGATGTATGAGACTCCACCATTTTAGACATAACTATAGAATGAAGATGTTGAAAATGTTTAAACAAAAATCTAAGAATGGGATCAAGCAAATAAAAAATCCAACCATGTTACTGAACTTGCACTTGTGCAAGCACAAACACTTGTTATTGATAACCATAGTCATGTTGAAAGGGTTCAAACAACATACATCTCATTAGAAACCCCAATTTCTATACAGAAACCCACCATAATCTCTGCTAAAAGCAAAAGAAGCCTAAATCTGAATTTATTTAGTGGAAAATGAATTATCAAATACACAGAAACATGTAAAGGGCACCTAGACACACTTTGTACCTCTGCTAGCAAGCTACATCGCTATATTTTGGTGACCGGCAACGACCACTCCAGGATTGTCGATGACTTCTTCTTCCTCTTCCCATTGCTGAAATCAATTAAAAAAACAATATCATCAAAGAAAGGCAAGAACCAACATGTAAACTAAAGCAAAATCCAAAAAGAAAAAGCTTACCTAGAGAGTAGTGGCCAGCTCTAGTAGCCTCTTCTGGATTTGGAAATATACACCGACAATAATCCCTCCCTTATCTTGCCTCTCGTTTGAACTTGAAATCCCAAAAGGAAAAGTCTGATCAGATGAGCAGAAACTAACAAAGCAAAAAATAAAAAGAATGCAATATGCGAAAAGGAAAACACCCCTGACCTAAGTCGTCGTCGTAGGGACCATCACCGGAGTCCATTTCAGGTCTTCCCATCGCCGGCGCGGTCGTTCGCGTCTTTTCTTCTAGCCGTGGTTTCCAAGAAAATCAGTAAGAGAGAGTGGAATAAAGATCGTTAGGAAAACTCAAAAACAGAGGAAGACTCACAAGCTAGGCAATCAATCGTCCAACAACCCACGTTCTTTGGCAATCTCGTCGGTTCATGGCCGAGTTCAGAGATCTGGGACTAAGAGATTACGGAGAGAGAAAGAGATGGAGGCGGAGCTGGTTTTGGAGGGGATGGGAGAGCATGATCAAGGTGAGTGGTTTAATTCATCTCCTCATTGTTCTACTTCTTCTTCTTCTTCTTCTTCTTCCTGCTTGTCTTTCTCCAATGAGGAAAATGGAGAGATGGAGATGGAGTGGTTGGTGGATACAGGAAAAAGATGAATATGTGGATGGGAATAAACGTAGGAGAGAGAGGTGGAATGGAAAAGAGAGAAGGAGAGAGAAAGCAGATCCAGAAAGATGGAGAGAGGAATTGGGGATTAGACATGAGGAAGAAAGAATGGATAAGTAATAAAAAGTCTCCATTTGTCAGAAAAAGCAAAACACGTAACAGCAGAGAGAAAAGAGAGAGGAAAGCAATGATTACAAACAAGAACTCAGTAAAAGTAAAAAGCAAACCAAGTGACAGTGTTTTGATGTGACTCTAAGAAACAGTAAAGTTGTAACTTGTTCTTTTAAAGAGATAATAATAATAATAATTAATTAATTAATTAATCCTATACAAATTAAAAACCATCCGATCAATGTTATTTCCGATACACACTTCCATTCATTATTCGAAGAAGAAAAAAAACAACTTAAAATAATTCATAACCTTAACGTCAGTAGTGGATTTGATTGATCCGTAAGAACCATGGACCCTGTAAATTTCTTTCTTTTCGTTTATGAATGTGGAATCTGTAAATTTGAAGTCCCTGGTGAAAGAAATAAATTTCAAGTCCGACTAACGTTGATGACGGAAGAAGACGACCGGAAACTATTTAACAAAGGAAAACAGCTCCACCATCTCCAGTTTCAGGCCCAGCACCGAACGGCTAATACATATACAACCCACCATTCTCTGCAAAAGCCGCCAAAACTCCAACCAGCAAACCAAGAACCTCAAAATGAGACCCAAATTACTCCTCACCCTTCTCACCTTCATCTTCCTCAGCCCCAAATCCCACTCCCAATCCCAGCCACAACCATTAGTCCCACCAGTCACCCAAGGATTCACCTGCAACCCCAACCGAACCCGAACCAGATGCCAGGCCTACGCTCTCTACCGAGCTTCCCCTCCCAATTTCCTCGACCTAGCCTCCATAGCCGACCTCTTCTCCGTCAGCCGCCTCATGATCTCCAAACCCACCAACATCTCCGACCCATCTGCTCCTCTGCTCCCCAACCAGCCGCTCTTCGTCCCCATCACTTGCTCCTGCAACGCAATCAATTCCACCCTCGCCATCTCCTCCGCTAACCTCGACTACACCATCAAATCAGGGGACACTTTCTGGTTCGTCTCCACCGACCACTTCCAGAACCTCACCACTTACCAATCGGTCGAAATCGTCAACCCTACCCTCGTCCCGACGAAGCTCGAGGTCGGGGACAGCGTGATTTTCCCGATCTTCTGCAGGTGCCCTGACCAGACCCAGAAATCGAATCAGGTCAATTTCATGGTCTCGTACGTTTTCCAGCCTTCCGATACTCTGTCCCGGCTAGCTTCGACTTTTGGGGTTTCTGCGAAATCGATCTCCGATGTGAATGGAAACCGTATCAAGCCGCTTGACACGATTTTCATTCCGGTCAATCGGCTTCCCGTTCTGCCGGATTCGTCGAATTCGAGTCGTAATAGTTCCTCTCCTCCTTCTCCTTCGCCGCCTCCTGCTTTTGTTGATAAGGAGAGGAAAGGTTTGATTCGAGGGTTGGCGATTGGGGTTGGGGTTTGTGGGGGTTTCCTGGTTTTACTGATTGGGTTTGGGGTTTACAGAGAGGTTGCGTTGAGGAAGCGAGATGGGGACGAAGAAGAGGAGAAGCAGAAGCGGGAGTTTTTCGTGGGGAAAGGGTTGAAGGAAATGGAGGCCAGTTTAATGGCGGATGTGTCTGAGTGCTTGGATAAGTACAGGGTGTTTAAGATCGAGGAGCTGAGAGATGCTACCGATGGGTTCAGTGACGATTGCTTGATTGAAGGCTCTGTTTACAGAGGCGAGATCGATGGAGTTCAGTATGCCATCAAGAAGATGAAGTGGAATGCTCGTGAAGAGCTCAAGATCTTGCAGAAGGTAAAAACTAAAAATCGATTCTTTTCCCTCTTGTTCATCGTTTTCACTGCTTGTTTGAACCAGTTTGTTCACTCTCAAGGGTGAAAAGGAAATGGAGATAAAAAAAAAAATGAAGTAACAGAAACTGAAACATTCTGATAGACAAAGACATTTAGCTCTCAATAATTGGATTTGATTAATCCAATTTAGCGGTTAGTAATTATAATAAAAGGGTTAGGTGGATATGCTTCATCATCTAATGACACTCTTCTGTCTGTTTCATTAGGTTCCAATATGCTTTCTGAGTCTTGGGATCTTAATAGGGCTTAAATTATACAGCTGACTCCTGAATGGAATCTATTCTAGACAAGAAAACCCCAATAAAAGAAGTGGTCATTAGTCATTACTAATCTACAAGTTTGCTTGTGCTACAGGTTAACCATGGCAATCTAGTCCAACTAGAAGGCTTCTGCATCGACCCTCAAGAAGCCAACTGCTACCTAGTCTACGAACACATTCAAAACGGCTCGCTCCACTCCTGGCTCCACACCGACGACAAGAGGCGACGCGAGCTGAGCTGGAAATCGAGGGTTCGAATCGCCATCGACATAGCGAACGGCCTCCAGTACATCCACGAGCACACCAGGCCTCGAGTGGTCCACAAGGACATCAAGAGCAGCAACATCCTGCTCGACGCCAACATGCGTGCCAAGATTGCAAACTTCGGGCTGGCGAAATCCGGGTGCAACGCCATAACGATGCACATCGTGGGTACTCAGGGGTACATCGCCCCCGAGTACCTGGTCGACGGGGTGGTGTCGACGAAGATGGATGTGTTCGCCTTCGGAGTCGTGCTGCTGGAGCTCGTTTCGGGGAGGGAAGCGGTCGACGAGGAGGGAAATGTGCTGTGGGGTGAAGCTGGTGGGATTGTGATGGAAGGTGGAGGGAAGAGTCCTTCTCCTGAAGGGAGGAAGTTGGAGAAGGTTAGGAGCTGGGTCGATGAAGCACTGATGGAGGAGTCGTATTCGATCGAGAGCGTGGTGAATGTGGTGACCGTGGCGGCGGCTTGTGTGCAGAGGGATCCGATGAAGAGGCCGAGCATGGTGGATGTTGTTTATGCTCTATGTCGGAGCGATGAGTTGTTTTTTGATGTCTCTGAAGAAGGGTTGAACAATCCTAAGGTTACTGCTAGGTAGGAGGAGGCATAGAAGGTGTTGTAACTTGTAAATTGTAATGTCATCATTCTGTAAAGTGATCGAATAAAATAGAGTGACAATACAAGAGAGGAGTGTGTGTCTCCAAGAGTTGGAGCAGATGGAACGTTGGAACAGGGGAAGATATCAGTATACTAGCTTATTACTCGGCCTGTTGGCCGGATTACTGTATGTTACCCACTGGTGGAATGAGAGAGAAAGCAAGTGAGAGTGAAGGGATTGAGATTCCACTGATTAGGACCGACCCACTAATCCAATTCTTCCCGACCCGCCCCAACCTAAAGGGTCAGAAAGAGTCAATAAGAAAATACGAACAGAGAGGATTAGTCATATATCTTGACTCTTCAGAAGTGGGTCAAACAGGATCAAGGTTGGTTGAGGGCAATTTTTAGCTAAGCAGAGTTCTGGGTTGAATAACTTTACTTAGGCCTAGAAATTGGTGCTGATGTAGACTGCAATTTTTATTATACCATCATCAATCATCATTGAATTAGTCCTGGGCATCCCTCCGCGTTGTCGATCTGAATTCTAATGATGATGATAGGGCAAAAGCGTATATGCCAATTTCCTATCTCGTAGTAAACCGGAAGTCCGGGTATCGTCTCTCAGGGACTGGTACAACCTTAAATTATATCAATTCTGTGGAGCAAACTATAGGTGGAAAATGATTTGGTTGACGAAATTATTAACTAATAGCAATATAATTAAACTAATTAAGCAAAGTAAACTTGTTGGGTTTAAATCAATGGGAGAAGCTCTGGGAGAAACACCGGGACTCACTACCTATCATATCAAAATTAATTCACATATTCCAATCAATTTAATCCATATCTCTACAGCCAGGATATAACTACTGTGCTAGCTATCCCTGTCGGGAATTACTACGTACTAAACAATTAATTCAAATCCTACTGTCGTAGCTCAATGAATTAACTATTTAGCCTGAAGACCGATATCCTAATTAAGACCGCATAGTACCTTATTTAATCCACTGTCGTTTCGATAAGTTACTATGTCACATAAAATAGGTTCAGTTATTAGGGTTTCACTGTCGCTAATAACCTAATTAACTACAAATCATTGTATTGGTGGCCAGTCAACACAAAGCATTAAGTAATTTCATGCAATAGAGATTGGAAGAAAAGAAATATGAATCAATCCATCAAATCTAGAAATAGCTACATCCTATGGTGTTTCCCCCAGAACTTGGGGTTTAGTTCATGATGAAACTAAGATAAAACAATATGGTTTTGATCATCATGTACAAAATCAACAATAAACAACTAATTTGGTTCAGAGAATCCAACCAACTAATCGCTCTCGTTGAACTCAGCTCAAGACTCGGAAAAGTCGATCGTCGATGATAATCGCCGCTCGTCCCAAGCTTCCCGCGCTGCGCCCTCTGCTTCTTTTTCCCAAAAGAGATTTCGTCCGCCCGAGACTCTTCTCCCCGTCCAAAATAATAGTCCCCCTTTAATTAATTACTTGTTCCGTCCTTAATCCCCCAGCTAATTTCCAAAGAAGATTCCGTGCCCCAAAAGAATTCCCAAGCTGCTGCTTTGGTCAATACTACGGTGCCGCTGTAAAAACTGTGGTACCGGTGACGCTAATTCTTATTGGGCCACGTGGAGCTGATGTGGCATTGAATGGGTTCATTTAACCCAAATCCAAATATTAACCGAGCAAGCTGGGCGAACCCTACCACCGTCAAACTAACGGGATGCCTTGGCTTTATTTTTCCATTTTTTTTGCCATGTTTTATTTTTCCATTTTTTTTCGTTTAATTATTTTTCTCCAGAAATTAAAAACGATAAAAGAACGCGAAAAGCAAACCCAAAGACGTCTCGTCCATCTCCCACTCGTCTTATTCTGAAAACAGTGCAGTGTCCGGCGAAGTTATCTACCACACACGCAGCGAGCAGCTCCTCCGGCTTCTAGGGGCATCGGCATCATCGACCGCTCCTCCCGCTCCCATCGACGATTACCCACTCCATATCCTCTCGTTCTAACCATTTCAACTCGATTTCCAAGGTTTCTCCCACCCAAGATTCCCTTAATGAGTTCTAGGGCTCTTCAATCCAGATTGTCAATCCAGTGTCAAAGAATCCTGGCATTACGAACTTCTTCACAAACAGCTGTTCCGGGAAGAAACAAAAGGAGAAAGTGCTGCATGAAGTGCTCGATTGGCTCAATTGCACCCCACAAAGGCAGTGGAGAAGAAGGCTCAGTCAGAATGACAGTTTGGGGACGTGAGGGTTTGTATTCTATCTCACCTTACTTGTATACATGAAATGGTGATTCCCCTTTGTTTCACCATCTTAATTGACTTGTAATTTCCGTTTGAGTACCTTATCCGGAAATGTATGCCACTCTCTGCCTGTGAACCACTACTTCCCCTTTTTCTGGTATCCATGTTGATCACTCAGATATCTGGTCAAGTGGTCATATTCTCTACAAAGTGGTGTTTTGGATTTATTTAGTTTTCATTCTGGGTTTGCGCTAATAGGTTTTTACTAGTTTCTCTGTTAGCTCTCAAGGGGACGTGCCTTTCCCTGCATATGCTTGCTTTAAAAAGAAATTTGGCTTTTACTTTAATGTGCAGAGTAGTGCCCTTGCCCGAGCACCTGTACTGTTGATCGAGATAGGGAAGCACTGAGGCTCGCAAGTAATGGCATTGTTCAGACTGATGAACAGACATTATCAATTGATGTTGATGGTTTGGAAAAGACAAAAATGAAGAAGAAGCGCTCTGGGATTAAACCTGATGCTTCTTCAAGTTCAGTCCCTACAAAGCCTACTGACTTATACCGTGATCCTTAAGAGGGGCTGCAACTGACGCCCGTTCAAGGTTGAACGACGACTCTCATGGTTTCAGGTGTGCAACTGGGTCTGTTTTTTGTTTACGCATACATCAATAACTAAGGTGTTAAGTTGGTGGTTAATTGTTCAGAAACTTGAGGTCCCTTCTTCAGTTGTTTTCGGCAACCTACTTGATAATGTTTGTTTGATTGAATCTACATATATATGCAGAAACAGTGAGGAAAGCAGAAATGATGAATGTTTTCGTATCTGTGAGACTTTGGTGATTTTGATTCAAATAGTGGTGCCCCTTCTTGTTTGTTTCTTTATTCCATGGTCTCCATCTCTGGTTTAGCCTTGAAGCAGTAAGAGAAGTGTAATGGTGCCTAACAGGAAGAGTGAAAACACCTTAGCTACAGATCCTCATAATATTATGATGCAATTTTAAGGTGCTTTTTGAATTCTTGATCATGTTTATCAGTTCAATTTTCTATACTTTGTGGTACATTTACAAATCTTAGGCGCTGGACTACAAAGAACTTTCAGTTAAGATTCTACTTGCGTGGCGTGTATCATGCTGGCGGGTTGTGAAGTTCTAGTAATTACCAGAATCGCGGTTTGTTCTGAAACGTGGACAATGATACTTACTAAGGTGTTGGAGTAATTGTGCAGTCTGCTTACCAAATATTATCAGAAGTAATTGTCCACTTTCCATGCTTGATTCTTAGTTCATTTTGATAAGCCCAAGTCAATTTGTTTTAGACTTTTAGTCTTTATTTAACTGAATTCAGAATTTGCTGTATGACATGATCATGTACTATTTTGATGATTACTGATTTATATTTTATACTCTTAGGCCAGGAGTTGCAAGTGCTGGTGGTGTTCGAAAACCCGACAATGTCTCTCGGTCACCAGACTTGGGTGTCTGCTCATCCGTCCCTAGGGTAGACCTTGAAAATGGTTTCGTTCTAAATGATAGAAGAGAGTACATAGTCAGCTCAGCGATGAAGTGGCGGGGTTCAAGAATGACAGTTTGGGGTAGGAGTTGTTACTGAATGACTCTGAACAGTGATTTTGTTTGCATAGTTACTAGTAAGTGAACTGATGAATAGAAATGTATTTTGTTGGGCAAGCTCCAATGTATAGAAACACAGAGCTAACCCTTCACTCCTTCAGGCTGAGTTCTGCCTTTTTTGTCTACCTCTTTCGAAGACAACTCATGTCTGTAACTCAATAGAGTTTTCTAATATTATAAATCGAGAAGCAAGTTTGCAAATCACTCCTGCTTTTCTTCCTTCATAGGTTCTGAATGATGGATGAATGTGCAATTCTAGCTGGAATTTATTATAACCTTTAACCGACTTCTCTAATTCAATTCGATCGCTTGTTTGATAGGCCTAACTCTCTAGCTAATGTCGGATAATAAATTGTGGTGTGTTTGAGACATCAAAGGTGCAGTATGGAACTTCTTCGTCCAAAGTGGATTGGTTGTTTGGTGGAGCTGAACCGCTTCTAACCTGAACAAACATATTCATCGTGTTGGCCTCGACGCAAGCACTTAGGAAAGGGAACGAACCCTATAACATGGGTGATCCAAGCCCCGGTTCATTGAACAAAGAGGAAAACATGACCTCTGACTCCTAGCTTCTGGGCATTACTAATCCAACTTGAGGATTCTGTGATTCTAGAGAATACAGAAAATACAAGCTCAAAACTTCCCTATGTATTGATGATATTTGTGTATATCTTTGCATGCCGTGACCAATTCACTCTAGGCAGCTAATTCTCCTTACCCTTAAACATTTCCTGAATTGCTAAGACATGTAACGAACCACACACCGAATCCATCAACATAATATAACCTGGAAAACGAATGCTACTTACTCCAGATTCGTATGCCTCTCACTCCATGAACTTGTTGCAACTCGTGATAATTAGTCTTCCTAGTTCTTACTAAAACTCTATACTATTCTGACAAGACACAACAAGTATGACAGAACATAAGAACACCCCCAAAAACAACACACGAGCATAAAATCCAAGCATTCAGCAACAGACCAGAAGGCACCGCCCATGGTAAAAACAACTCCCAGTAATTTGCAATTGACGGGAATGGTTTACAGCGATGGGGAAGAAGCAGCGGGAGTTAGCTGTCTTATTCTTTGACTAGGGTCTAGGGATCATCTGGTATCGTGGCAAAGTTGCTGCTCGACGCAGACAGAGTGACAGGTGACGACTCGGGAATCGACGGCTATGTTCTGCAGAATAAATGGAGGGAACAGAGAATGATCGGCCTTAGATTCTTTCGTTGTACCTTGGGATTTGATCAACGACGGAGTCGTCAAAAGTGATTTCGATAGGCCATCCGTCACCGGAGAGGGAGATTGAGGAGACGACGATTCATTTTTTGAGTTCATTTTTATCCTCGCCCTTTACTGTTAACGGTTTTCGTTTGAGGCTCAAACAGTTTTCTTATAATCTTCTATTTAAACGAGAAGAGGGTTTGGAGTTTGATCGGCGACGGTGGAGTTCGCCAGACCAGTTCACAGTCGCAAGGCGAGAGATCGAGGAAGATGCCAAGAATTCTCCTGTTTGCTTGTTTATTTCTTGAGAAAAATGAATGTAATTAAACGAAAACTAAATGGACAAAGAGGCATCCCGTTAGTTTGACGGTGGTCGGGTTCGGCCAGCTTGCTCGGTTAATATTTGGGCTTGGGTTAAATGAACCTAGTCAATACCACATCAGCTCCACGTGGCCCAATAAGAATCAGCGTCACCGGTGCCGCAGTTTTTATAGCGGCACGGTAGTATTGGCCTTTTAATTCCTTCCGCCCATTAATTCCCCAGCTAAAGGACAAGGGAGATGGGCCACTTCTTTTCCTGGCCCAATTGCGTCTCCTTCCTGAGACAAAGCGATTTGGGCCCAATTAATTGCTTGTACACTCATTTTTTCTTCTTCGTACTTTCTCAACCTGTAACATATCAAACTCATGGCACTAGGCAGTAATGGTTTTTCAACCATTCCCGGGTTAGCGAGCCCTAAAATAGCACCAATCGACTTAAACAGATCATAGGATAGTCACATAAAGTTCAAGAATCCGATATATTAAAGCCGATTATCACATGACTTCATTCCTTGCACCAGCCATATCAGCGAGTTGTCATCTCGAGCATGATTTGTCTATGTACAAATGATACAATTAGAGTATGAAACTGAATTCAAAGAAAAGGAAAAGAGAATTCTATCACATGCCAATAAATACACACATAATAGTTGAAGCTAAGTGAAAGTCATTACTCGCACATCAATTCTCAAAAATTACAGACTAAACAATGGCTAGAATGACACTGAAACTACCAAGAATCATGGACGAAACAACTTGTCAAATTAAATAATCCTTATACTGAAACTACCTTCTAACTTGAAATAAGACATGATCACAGTTCATAGCTCTCTTCTCACTATGAATTGGTTGCAGCTCATCCTTATCACTGCCTCCCAAGCTCAATTCAAACAAAATAGAGACTGTTATGTAAGATAACCATATCCTTACTGATCATAATTCCTTTCTTCACTCCATTTTTGTCGGAGAAAAGAGTTATCCCCCCTCTCCTGCATTTCCCTTTCCCCCTCTCTTCTCCCTCTTCTTCACAAACCGATCCCTAAACCAGCAACAACAACACAAAAATAGCCTTCGCCTCTGTCATCTCCATCTACAGAACGCGTTGGTGGCAAGACAGGACCGCAGAAGCAAAATTTTCTAAAATCAAACTAATTTTTTTGAAGGAGACTCAACCACGAAAAAAGAGTAAAGCAACAATGCTAATAGTTCAGATGGTTGGTTTTGATGTTATACGTTGCTTTTGTTCTGGTCTCCAGTATATCAACTGCAACAGAGATGTTTCCTCCAATCATCTTTAGTGCACGATTTAGAAGCAAGTCCTCCTGTTTGTGTCAAACGGAAACATTCATGGGTTCTTAACTCTCCTGTTAGTGTAAATGCAGCGGCAGCAAAGAAGTTTGACAACACAGCAAGCACCCAGGCAAAATGATACAATGCAGTAGGTGATATGTGTCTTGAAGGTTTTGAGTTACTAAAGTTCATGTTAAAAATAAACATGACTTAAAATGGATTATTCTATTAAGCAAACATCCCCTCTAATCATACAAAGATCAGATATCATATTCACAAACAATTAAGCCATAAAAAATCATCACACATCCACCACCTTTGATTGCCTAAATTTGGTTTTTCGCAAAGTTATGGACTCTTAAGGTAACGTTCATGGGTAGTCTGTTTCATAACTCTAGAGAGCACAGTAAGCAGCCACCAGCCAGACACAGTGCGTAGGCGAATATGATTCTCAAATCACAATTTCTCACCACCGGAAGTAAGAACAAACCATAATAAGCGTAGCGTTCATGGGTGGTCTGTTTCATAGCACTATTACACAATTTGTTAAAAAATAAAGAAAGGTATTTAGCATCACGGCGGAACAACTTTTACAGGCCAACAACGACAACATGCTGCAACCACCAGAACTGGTATCACAACTCATAGGGAAAATCAAAAGATTTACTCTCAAATTAAGTAGTTACAACATCGAGCAATCGTCAAGCACATGCACCATCACAAAAGTCACGGAACTTGATTCACAAAGCATTCAAACATTTGAGGACATTTCTGCAAAGGTACAACTTATATGTCTTTTTTCCAACCCATTTCCATCAACATGCTAATAAATTTGCAATGCATAAAACAAACTGGCCAAAACTTGAAATTCAGTCTGTTTGACCGACCCATGTCAAATTCTAATTATTCTTTACTTTTAACTTTCTATTTGAAAATAAAAAATAGTGAAAGAAAAGAGACGACTACAATTCGCCATTTGCACATCACTTATTCGGGAATAAAATCATAGAAATTCAAAATGAACTGAAAATGTTTAGGATTGTTTTAATGTTTAAAATAACCAAATAGATCTTTATGTTTAATTTTTTACGAACAAATACCAAACAATTCCCTATAAAATACACTATAATTTGATCATTATGATATCAAATAATTGTAAAATATATATTTGAAATGATAAAAATTGGACTAATTGGGTTGGTCGAGGTTGAACCATTGAATAACTTTAAAATACATTATATTTTAGCCACTAAGATATAAAATAATAGCATAATATATTATGCCATAGAAAATATCTTGTTTTAGAATGCCAAACCAATGATGTTCATTTGTTTTACTTGATGGCCAAATCCCATGTAGGTCAGGCTCATTCAACTCTTTTATTTTATGGTTAGCAGTTAGCCCATTAGATACCATGCATTACTTTATTGTTAAATTTTTTATTTTTAACAATAAAAAGGAGTATTATTTTTGGCTTTTCATATATATTTTTATCACCACGGAGAAATAAAAGGCCTTAAAGAAAAAAATTGACACTCCTGGACCCGTTTAAATTCGCATGTGTACGGTAAGTTGGCCCGTTCCACAGAGGAAAGAGAAAAAAATGACACTCCCTATTCTACCCTTCCTACAAATGCTCCTGTAGCAAGGAATTTGAAATGAGGGAAAGGTTTTTTCCTCCCTGCTATTAGATGTTTTTAATTTAAAAAGATACAACAAATGTACTTAGTGTGATTGGTTATTATCCTTGCTTTTCTTTAAAATGGTCATGGTTCGAATCCTAGTACGTGCTTTTTAATGAATAAAAAAAGTAATTGTGAAGACCAAAATGTCCTTCCTACTTTCACTCTCGTTGCAGGAAATTTGAAATGGGGCTCCCGTTTTTCCCATCTTCATTGCATTTACAGGTCGGTAGTAGGATGGCTGGTTTTGGAAGAGGATTCGGATGATGATCTTGGCCCAACCCATGGCACAGGTGCTGACTTGGCTATGGAGAAGCAGCTACCGCAACAATCGCCGGCACGTATGCCGGGCAGGGAAAAGGTGGGCTGCGCACATGATAGAGAAGCCGTGGTTGTGCTCAAGTGAGCAAAGGAGGTATACCCTCCTCTGGCAAGGCTGATCAGCAACATCAACTGATTCCCCAGTCGATACCGGCTAAACCGAAGGGCAAATTGAGGCTTGCCCATGGTGCAGCGAAACCCTATAAAATGAAAGCTCATGGGAACGGTAGGGCGGGCAATCAAGGGGCTACTCTCTGTCCGGACATCAGATCACCACATGGCTCGACAGATGGGTTGAAGGATGGCACTGCTGGGAACTCCCGTGAGGAGCGATTTATTGCTGACTCAGAGTCGGAGGACGAGATGCCCTTCTTTGAGATTAAGAAGCGTATCCCTCGGGGGGGGGGGGGGGGGGTGGCCCACATCTAACCCAGATGCCCCCGGCCGGGTTAATAAAGTTGTGGCGACATTTGAAGCTGGTCTTTGTTTGGCCCAAGAGGGGAGCAAGGAGAATCCTGGTGGTGAGAAGACCCCTTTTGTTCCAGGGGCGAGGCAGGAGGGCTACACTGGGCCATGTCTGGATGAATATGGTTCGAACTTGCTGCACCCGGCTATTGGGGCTCGCAAGCGCTCGCTGGAGCATGTAGGAGGTGATCTGGGTATCCCCCCGTCTCCTAAAAAACAGTTTGTGGATGCGGGTTGATGCATCTGGTGGTTTAGGGTTTGAGTCTTCTTGTTGTTTTTTTGTTGATGCGGTTGATGCATCTGGTGGTTTAGTTGTCGCTTGGGCCCCCGAAGTTGCTGCTTCGATGTTTTTTCATTCGGACTTCCGTGTTCGTGTTCAAATTAATGAAATGAGTTTTTCGTATGTGGTGATCTTTGTTTACATTAGTTGTAATGTAGCTCGTCGTGCTACCCAGTTGGATCAGCTCCAGGATGTTTGTAGTGGTATCCACGTTCCCTATGTTATTATAGGTGACTTTAATACGACTCTCCATGAGAGTGAGAAGGATGGAGGGAATCAATGGAATGCTGCGCAGGCCCTTAGCCTTCGTAATTTTGTTTAGAACTTGGGCCTTCTAGACCCTGGCTTTCAGGGGGACCAATTCACATGGACTAATAAACGAATGTGGGCGGCTTGTGTTAGGGAGAGACTGGATAGAGCACTTTGTTCGCAATCTTGGCTTGATCGCTTTCCTGATACCTTAGTCAAGCACTTTACGGATCAGGGATCGGATCACCGAGCGCTCGTCCTCTCTGATAAACCCTTTGTTCGGAATAGTCGCCCTTTATTCCGTTTTGATGCTCGGTGGGTGGATAATCCTGAAGTTAAGGCCATGGGTTCTTATGTTTGGCAGGAAGACGTCCAAGGCACTCCGATGTTTCGCCTCTGGGAGCGCCTTAAAAATTTGCGTCATCTTTTGTATGACTGGAGTAGAGCAGGAACAACTAACTCCCTGCGAAATATCAGAACTCTCTAGAGCGAGATTGAGCGGCTTAAGCTTATTCACCCTATTGATTGGGATGAGATACGTTGCCTAGAGGCTGAATTGGCAAGACAGTGGGAGGCGGAAGAAGTGTACTGGCAGCAAAAATCCAGGGTTCACTGGTTGAAAAAGGGCGATAAAAACACGTCTTACTTCCATACGGTCACTAGGACGCGTCGCAAGCGGAACTTTGTGGCAGGACTAAAAGATGTGAATGGCGAGTGGATTACTGATGAAAAAGGAAAGGCGGATATCGCTACCGATTTCTATGGCCATCTTTTCACTTCTGAAAATCAGGTTCCTAATATGGGGGAGCGAGTTGCGGCTCTGTCTATCGCTCGCAGTGTTACTCAGGAAATGAATGCAGGCCTGACAGCTGCTGTCCTCCCGGAGGAGGTGCGTAAAACTGTCTTCGCGATGGGTGCTAAACAAGCCCCCGGCTCTGATGGTTTCAAGGGCAAATTTTTTAAAGCCTTCTGGGGTATTGTGGGTGATTCGGTGGTTGAAGCAGTCTGCTCGTTTTTTACGACTGGTAGGATGCTCCATAGCTTCAATCATACCTGGCTCACTCTGATACCCAAAGTGGATAATGTTGAGTCTATGAGGCAGTCACGCCCAATCAGTTTATGCCAATTTGTGTAAAAAATTATAACCAAGATCATGGCTGAACGATTATCGGGCCTCTTACCTCATATTGTTTCAACAGGTCAAAACGCCTTCATTCGGGATCGCCAAATTGTTGAGAATATTCTCCTTGGGCATGAGCTAATGCATAACTTGAAAATCAAAAAGCAAGGTAAGAAGGGGTACATGGCTCTTAAGGTTGACATGGAAAAGGCCTATGATAGAGTCGAATGGCCGTTTCTTCTTGCGATTTTGGACAAGATGGGTTTTAACTCAGTTTGGCAAGGTTGGGTACATGAATGCCTCCGGTCGTCCTCTTTCTCTGTTCTGATGAATGGTACTCCTTCGGGTTTCTTCAGACCATCGCGGGGATTACGACAAGGAGATCCCTTATCCCCTCTTATGTTTGTGCTCTGCACTGAGGGGTTCGCGGCACTCTTGTGTAAGGCGATGGAGGATAAGCGGCTGGCAGGGGTTAAGGTGGCCCCTCGGGCACCCCGTATCTCGCATTTGTTCTTTGCCGATGACTCTTATCTGTTCCTGCGGGGCACGCTTCAGGAGTGTGAGAATTTAATTACGGTATTGAATGAATATGAGGAACTGAGTGGGCAGCGCGTCAATTTGGCTAAGTCGGCGGTTTGTTTCAGTAAGAATATTGCTCTGCCAGATCAGGAGTTCTTAGCTACAATTCTGGGAGTTGGAGCTGTTGGGGTGCAGGATAAATATTTGGGGCTCCCCACTTTGATTTCTCGTTCTAAAATGGAGACCTTTCGTTATTTGGAGGAAAAACTGTTATAGAGGCTACAGGGGTGGAAACGACGGACTTTGTCTTGGGCTGCGAAGGAGACACTGATTAAATCCATTGCCTTGGCTCTACCGCTGCATGTCATGTCCTGCTTCAAGATGCCACTCTCGTTGTGTCGCCTTTTGGACAAACATGTTGCTCGTTTTTGGTGGGGTGATGAGGAGGGACACTCGAGAATCAGGTGGATGGCATGGCGGGATATGTGTAGGAGTAAACACGAGGAGGGAATGGGCTTCCGCCTGTTTGAGCATTTCAATCAAGCCCTTTTAGCCAAAATTGGTTGGCGTATCATAGTGGAGCCTCAATCCCCTTTAGCACATGTCTATAAGGGCAAGTACTTCCCCTCTGGGCACTTCCTCAATGCTAAGGCCAGGTCGCGCCCATCCTGGGGCTGGCAAAGCATTCTGTATGGTCGTGATTTATTGGAGATGGGGCTCAGGTGGCAAGTTGGGAATGGGCACTCGGCGTCCCTGCTTCAGTCCCCCTAGATCCCTCAGCTGCAGCTTGATCCTCCGAGGTATAATCCGGTGGTTCTACCAGAGGGGGGTGATCCTTCTGTGGCTGAGGTAATTTATCAAGGGGAAGGGCACTGGTGTGATCTTAAACTCAGCCAATGGTTTGATCCACCTACTTGCCGTATTATAAAAACTATTCCTCTTCCCCGGCAGAACCTCGAGGATAAACTAATATGGCATTGTACTTCTGATGGGGTGTTCTCGGTTAAGTCGGCCTATCATCTGGCTGTCTCCCTTGATAGGAGGAGAGGGCGGTGGAAGGCGTCGTCTAGTTGGATGGATAGAGCCAGTTGGATCCGGTTGTGGGAGGCGAATATTCTCCCTAAGCTGAAAGTCTTCGTTTGGCAAATTCTAAATCAGATTCTTCCCACTACGGAGGCCCTAATTGCTCGGAAGGTCCCTGTCCTCCCTCGTTGTCCAGTCTGTTGGGGTGGCCCAGAAACCATGGAGCATCTGTTCCTGGATTGTCCGGTTGCGCGTGCGCTTTGGGGTCACTCGGGGCTAGAGTACTTAGGGGAGGGGCTGCCTCGCCATACTTTTCCTCTGTTTCTTAAGCGTTTAATGGCCTTAATACAGCAGCTGACGCTCCTCATGGCCGTGGTCTCGGTCCTTTGGCGCATCTGGCGGTCTAGAAATTGGGTGGTGTTTGAAGGAAAGCAATTTGGGTTCCCCGCGTTGATGAGGCAGTTTTCCCAGCAGTATGAGGAATGGGTGGGATTGCCGGCAGATGCGCCCCCCATGCCTTCTTCCCCGAGGGTTCCACGGTCAGGTGGGTCGGGACAGGCTGCAGGGTTTACTTGCCAGTGGGACGGGGCTACCAGGAAGGGATCACATTCAGCAGGTGGCATGGTGCTTCTGTCTCCCTCTGGGGATGTTCTTATGGCTAACGGGATTCAGTACCAGGGGATTGATGATCCAGTGGTGGTGGAGTTGCTTGTGCTCCGGTAGGCAATTACCTGGTGTTTGGGTCAGGGTTTTACAGGGATGAGATTCGAAGGGGATGCCAAGATCGTCATTGATAAAATCAACTGCAAGGATGCTAGGGATAACCGGATGGGCGCCATTTTGGAGGAGGTTTTACATTATTTTGGTAACAACCCGGGGTTTAGTGTGCGGTTTGTAGGTCGGAGTAGTAATAGGGTAGCCCATTTAGTGGCTAGGAAAGCCCTCTCTTTGTACCCGACTATGAGTCATTTCTTTGATTTTCAGACCTGGCTTGGTTCCAGGGTGTAACTATCTATGTTTTGGTATCAATATATGATTATCTTTTGTCAAAAAAAAAAAAGGATGGCTGGACTTCTATGTTTTCAGAATCAGATATAATTGGATGGAAAAATATTCGTAATAGTAGATATCCGCTCAAATTCGGTTTAATTAGGTAGGGGAAATCCGAACTCGAAGGCCATTTAGTGGATTACCCGAACTCGAATATTGCGGGTAATGGGTGGGCATGAGTTTGAATCCGCCCGATTATACACATGCATATGTATTTTATTTAGAAATAATCATTATTTTTCTCTAACATATTTTGTATTTAGCATATAAATATAATATTCATGAAGTTGTGTTATTTTAATTGATTTTCTTCATTCTAGTGAATTACTGTCGTACTTTTCCTCTTACGTAATATGAGAATACGTGTGAATGTTAACATATCGGTTGGAGTTATGAAGAGAAATTATTACTCATGGATAATCGTTGATACCCGAAACCCGAACGAATATGGGTATGGTTTTGATTTTCTACCCGTTTCACATGTGGGTATGAGTATGGGTAAAACCCGAACTACTTTAGTAGGGTAACGGATATGCACTATTCGCCCCCGACCCGACCCATTGCCATCCCTAAAAAAAATAGTTAGCGGTTCATGATTTAATTGTTGGACTTTTATGTTGTTGGTTAATCTTAATAGAAGATATAATCATAATAACTAATTTAGGACTCTATTCGTCACTGATCTAAAATAATTTCAAATCCATATGATCCATCACTAAAAGTTCTGATAGATCAGTCAAATTGTCTCACAAAAGAAATCAGGTAAATTTTTTCTATCAAAATTCAAATTAGAAATTAGAGTTTCATTCGGTAGTGGATTACGTAATTTCAGTAAGGATGTTAGGAAAAGAAGAAGAGAACGTATAAATAAAATCAGTAACTAGGGTTATATGATCTCAAGTTCACGTTATAATATTTTTTGTCTTTTAAAAACTTATTATGGTTAGAAGAGGGAACCACTGAACCAGACAAATTGAGATAATTTATTGAGTTATATGTATATTATGCTCATTTACTTTGTATTTTTCTCAAACATAACCCTCTCCTATGAATAACATCAAATATGCATTTCTACTATTACACTCTTCTCACACGTATCCTTCCGTCTATTTGCCCATCCCGTAGCCATTTGATCCGGACAAACTAACTTTTGGTCAATATGACGTCATGAAAATTGCATGTTAATAGACAATTTTGCCCCCTTCTGTTCTAACCTTGTCCCCTACTAAACCGCTCCCCAGTTGTCTACCACTTGGTGACTCCGGCGTTCGATTGTCGCTGGTAAGACCACTTTGTTGTCAACTAACCGAGTGTATCTTCTGTAACTAAGCCGGTCACCATTTCCTCCTCTCCAACGACCCCAATCGAATCTGACCATTGTTTCCCCTTAATATATTCATAGGGTTAGGGATAATATTACAGTAGAAAAGTATAGCTTACAAGAAGACAATTTTCAATTCAATTTGTCTTATTGCAGAGGTGATTAGGTGAACCCTTAAAGGAAGATTTTTTATGGGTGGACTCTCTTCCCTTCTAATTTTTTCGAACCAAGGATTGGGAATGTCCACAATGTTCTTCGCAACGGCAACCGGGGAAACGAATGCTCGAGCGTTGACAGCTTCATTCAAACTGAGGGTTGGAGAGGGGCGACTAGTGTATGAGATTGTTGGAGGAATCTGCAATTCTGGAGGGGCGATTGAGGATCCACGACGGTGATGTGGAGGTGGCGGAGTCAAGGGAAACGAAGATTCGGAATCGATTGTGGTCATCAGATGGGAGGGAATCGCCGACTAGTGGTGGTGCCTGAGTCAATCGGGAAGGATCGAGTGAAGATTTTGGGGAAGAAGGGGACAAAATAGTCTTTTACTTTTCTATTTTCCATCACATCAGGCTGACCAAGACTCGGTTGGTTGGGTTTTGACGGACTACGGATGGGAAAATAGACGGAGGGGTAAGTGTGAGACGAGTGCAATAGTAGAAGGGCATATTTGATTTGATTCATAGTAGAGGGTTATGTTTGAGAAAAATACAAAATAGAGGGGTATAATATACATATAACCCTAATTTATTTGATTTCATGTTCAACCGTTAAAAATCTTTCGATTCACCCCTTAACGCTCACTCAAATGAATCTAACAGTGGTTCTACGGCTCCGTTCGGTCTGATTCTTATAACAATGCTTGACATTGTGTATGCACTGTGGCTTTCGTGCATGCTTGGAAGTCGTTGCTCATTCCGTGTCCCCTTCCTTGGGAAGTCCTAATTACCTCACAAATGTTATCTCTGCCAATTTGGTCAACCGCACTATGCATTCGTCTTTTGTATTTGCTCCTCAAAGCTTTACATCATTTGCTTTCGTGCAAAGCCGTAAACTGAAAGGTGTCGTGTCGACATTTCCTAGATTGAAATTTTTTTTCCTACTTAATAACTTTACACTAACAATACCTCGATAACCATTTTATATTCATATTGATATTTACTTATATAAATTTGTGTTTCTTCCACGTTAGTATTACAAGACCGGATAGTAACACCATGTTAAGCATCAAATGAAAATTGAAACAACTAAACAATGATTCAAAAACAGTGAAGCAAACGAATCATCACATATCATAGCTTGACCCAAGACACATTAGTATGAGAAAGTAGTATGATTAAACATAATGCCAATTTATTTAATTGATCAATTAAAGTTGGATGATGCAACTACTATCACTCATTAGTTTTTCACAAAAAAAAAAAAAAAACCCCTTCCGAAGAACTGATAATCTGGCAAGTGGAAGTGGGCCTGGCACTCAAACAACGTGCGACGGGACCAGGATCCCGATTCCGATCCCCGGTGGGCCATTTCGCAGTCCAGAGTCTGCTGCCGTTGTCACCAACTCACCATCGCCGCAGTCGCAAGCTCCAAAAGTTTCCCCACCGCGCAACTCAACTTTACTTGCTTACTCGGCACTCGTCAAATTCCACTCCTCAGTCGTCCCCTCCCTAGTCCCTTCCCTTCTCCTTAAACTACTCTTCGCCTTTCCACCCAACAAATATCCTTTCATTCCCAGAAAGATCCATTCGTCCATTTCTCTCAGTACTTTCATCGAACACTAAACGAGCATATACCTGACTCTGGCAGAGTCCCTTCATCTCTACTGCAAAATGCTCCTCGCTCAGCTGCAGTGCCACCAGCCGCCATGGATACACTCTCTTCATCCCGGCCAATTGAAGAATCGTTCTTCTTCTTCTTCCCCCGATTCTCGTTCCCGCTCGTTTGTCAAGAGGTGGCTCTTCCTCATCCTCTTTTCACCAATGCCATTCTGCGTTGACGAGTTTGAATTGGTGATTCATAATTCATTAATGATTCAGCTTCTGTCGTATTGCAATCTGTTTCTTGGATGGCAATTTTTCGATGCTTGGTTTGGTAGCATCGTTAGTAAAGAACTGCGCCGCCAGGTCAACTTAGCGTCGAATTGTTGTGATGTGAAACAGGGACTTGATGAACAAGAAACCGGCGCCGAAGCAGTTCCTGTGGATCCGAACCTCAGCTTTTGGTCCGAATTGTCGCAGGATATGCAGCAGCGGTGGTGAGTGAGACCGAGACTCTTGGAACCATTCACAACTCCTCTGTAAAACTTGAAGGAATTGGTGAAGTGAATTTAGATTTCCATGGATGCCCTGCCACCTTGGGTGGTTATCCGGGCATGGTCTTTGTAGGACTTAGAAGTGAGAGCTGGTATTCTGGAATCAAAATCGTGCTGCTTCTCACTTCATTTCCAGTTGCTCTATGACGAGTGCAGTCAGTCATCTTGCGAGTATCGTGCGGTGCTGTAATTTACTGTTTTTTCAGTATTACTTCCTGTTGTCAGGTGTTTCTATATAACATCTCCGTTAGTCTATTTACATTCCGTGGAGTATACACCTTTAAACATCAGTCACGTAGGTTTATGGAGTCAGGTTGTTCATTGAAGATCGCTGTTTCATTGATTCATCAATTGCCAGTTGTTTTCTATTTGGTCTATTATCTTAAGCGGCAAGCCACATCTCTTGAGCTCTTTAGTTGGTGTCTTGAGAACATGCATCAGCTGAACATTAATTCCATTTTTGTAGGGAACCAGGAACCCAGCGTGCAAAGGACAGGGGACAAGTGGGACTCCGTGGTAGATACTTCTGTGTCAGGTGTCTCAAGTACATGGGTTCTTAAGATGAAGCAAATTGGCCTTCCACAGGTAACCCTGGAGGCTGGAAGAAACCTGACTGTAAAATATGAACATAAAGATGACTGGGCAAAAGTTTGCTTGATGCTTGACCTTCTAGCCAGTGGCATATGTTATAACATGATATCTTCTTTTATTTTCCTGATCTGTAGTTTATCTACTGAGGTTATGTGCAGGACTTCTTGAAGAAGCTCCTGGTTGGGTCTGCTTCATTATGTTTCATGTTAAACCTCAGTCAGTTGAAATTATTCAGTCCGCTAACAAAGATGATCCACAACTCGGTTCCTCCTTTCCTTTGGAAACTTGGAGGAGCAAGCTTACCTTTTGCTTGCATGTCTAATTCCTTGAACAAACCGACGCCTTTGGGGTTGGATGTGTCATTGCCATCATTTCAAGATGTTAAGTGGAGTTTATCGCGCTTAATATATTTGTTCAACATCAAGCTGGAAAGAAACATAGCAACGTAAGTAGAAAAGTGATCTGCGAAGATTTTATCAAGAAATCCTGGTTCATTGTATATGTGCAAAGTTCAATAAAGTTCCCTTCTTTACTCCTCTCAGGAAAAGACCAAATCCTTCTTTGCCAGCAAATTGTCCTCCCTCTTCCTTGAGGGAAGTTTTCATCTTCAATTCATTCATGACTTTCATTCTCTTGTAGGTTCCTAGTATCTTTGCTTGCTGCTTGTTTCTCGTTCGTCATTATTGGGGGCCTACTGTTCTACAGGTTCAGGTATGTTTTCAACCCTTCCTCTCAGGAACACCAATGTCAATACAATTTTATTCTTCTTTGTCGCCCATAATAAAATCTATTATTGTCTGCTTAATGTATTCTATGCACTTTCTGAGTTTCTGTGATGTATACTTATCAGCTAAAACTGCTTTTTTACATATGACAGGGATATGCCCTTTTTATCTGACAGTGGTAATCTTGTTCTTAGTTCTTATTTGCATTGGTCACATCCTTTTGGGGAAAGACAAATTTGAAAGACAAACCTTTGATGTCCAAGGAAACAAGAATCACCATCTATCCATTTTCTTCTGCTCATATCCTCGATTCTCCATGTTCACTAATCCAGGGGTAACAAGCAGTCTCTGGAAGACTGCTTCTGGGAAGCTTGGGCCTGTCTTTGTTCATCATCCACTCATTTAAGGGTGAGATGACTTCTGATGAATTCCTTTTTTTCTTTCGGATTTCAGATTCTGTAATGGGTTCCATCTTTTTCTGTAGCAAAAGACACGTGTTGAACGTGTCATCGGCTTTGTGCTTGCAGTATGGGGGATATTGTTCTACTCTAGGTTGTTGAGCACAATGACAGAAGAATTCAGAGTAAACTCTTGAAACTACTTGCTAAATCTTGCCTAGATGGAAGTATTATCCCGAAGACTAAAACTTGAACAGAATAACATGCAAAGACTCAGGGAAGGAGCACAAGTTCAAGTCTTGGAAGAGGATCATATCATTATCTGTGGGATTAATAACCACCTCGCTTTTATACTAAAACAGCTAAACAAGTATCATGAATTTGCTGTCCGCTTAGGTACTGCCACTGCAAGGTAATTGGTTTTATCTTACTGGCAGGAGAACCCTCAACCTATTGCAGGTTGACATCCCTTTGGAATCTTCTCCTTATCTGCGTTTGCAAATATATTGCAGGAGGCAGAGGATTCTTCTTATGTCTGATGCTCCAAGGAAGCAAATGGACCGGCTAGCTGACAGTATTGCAAAAGATCTTAATCATATTGATATCCTCACTAAAAGGTATGTAGATGCAAATGAATTTTTCATATGAAAGCACTGATATGAATCTCAAGCTTTTCACAAAATTGATCTAGTGTTCGTTTACTAATGGAGAACAACCCGAGTTATCCAAAGGTTCGCCATCTTAGTAAGGTGTTGTAATATGTAATCTGGAGACAGAACAGGATGTGATATTTCTTTTGCCTTAAGAGGGGTCTTCCACCCATTTCGATTGAGTAGGACATATGCAGACCAAAATCAAATTTTCAGCATGCATCGACATTTACCATGAACTGATGTGCCTTCACCTGAAATGCAAGAGGCGTAACTTCATATTCTAAAGTTTGAATAATGATTAGCTCGATGTAGACAGCCATTCCATTCTCTTTCTTTGGAAATCATTATTGTGTCGGGAATTGGAACTCTGTCGTATTTAGTTCATAACATCCATACCAATTGCTGCAAGTTTAAACTACTAGCTCCAATCAGTAGTAACTTTATATACCAATCTGCAGGAACATTTTACTTCCACCGCTTACACATTTTGAACTTTTATATGTATCAGTTGCAGCCTTAGCCTCACAAAATCATTTGAAAAGTGTGCAGCTAATAAGGCCCGTGCCATAATCATACTTCCACCAAAAGGTGATAGGTAAGAATTTTCAACGAACTTTTTCTCTACAGAATCTTCTTTGAACTAGATAGCTGTTATTGAACTGATGTTATGTCTTTAATTTATCAGGTATGAGGTTGATACCAATGCATTCCTGTCTGTACTAGCCCTTCAGCCTATTGCGAATATGGAATCGATCCCCACTGTGGTTGAGGTATGTTAACTGGGGGATACTTCTGAGTGAAGATTACTGGCCAGACTGCAGATTGTTGTAAAATTGGTCTTGGCTTTGGAATGCAGGTTTCAAACTCAACTACTTGTGAACTCCTGAAGTCAATTTGTGGGCTGAAAGTAGAGCCAGTCGAAAATGTGGCATCGAAACTGTTCGTTCAATGCTCTAGGCAGAAGGGGCTCATAAAAATCTACAGACACTTGCTCAATTACCGAAGTATGAGAGGACCTTTTCTTAAGAAACAGTCATTAACATGATCATTGAGACACAAGTCTCGCCTGGTTTTATTTTTCTTGCATTTATATTCATATCTTTTGAGCATTTCTGCCTGTCGAAAACACTAGATGTCAAGCGAAAATGTTCCTAAAAAAGATTAACAAGATTATCAGATATATGTACCTTAGGCTTAGTAAAAATCAACGTATGCAGTACCTAGTTAAAGTTTAAGGTTCACGCCTAAATGGGCTGTTAGAAATTTGCTAGAAAACCCAGTACTTACTTGATCTAACTTAGCAATATGTAAAAAGCTACTAGTGCATACAAGTTGCTTTTGCTTATTACTGAGCAATTCACTGAATGCCACTTGATACCTAAGAAAATACAGTAGTACCTACTTTCTCTGCAAATGGAAAACTCTTATCTTCTTTTTCGGTTCATGTTCACCTTTAACTACCTACTGCACTTCTTTCCGCTCTTTATAGTCCTTTAGAGACGCTAACTAGAATGTGTTAAATCAATGCAGAAAATGTATTCAACCTTTGGAGTTTACCCACTTCAGAAGGAGTTAGTTATAGGCAAGTAAGACGTTCCTTGCAAGAGGTAATGCCATCAATCAAACATAAAATTTTATCACTATTATTATCATTACTTCGGAAGGGAAATTTCAAATTTCTGTTTGTTTTCTGAATGAATATCTTTTCAGGTGGTTGTTTGTGGTCTTTATCGGGATGGGAAGCTGTACTTTCACCCCAATGATGAGGAAATCCTACTGCAAACCGATAAAGTGAGTAGACATCATGGTTTTACCACCTTCTTTGGAACCCCATTTATCATTTCGTTCTGGGTGCAAAAGACATAACTTCATGCCTAGCCATTGAATAACCAAATAGGTTTGATATAATGTTCAGTAATGAGTCTGAGATTCTCTGATAAACTCTGAAATTTATTTTTGCTTTGGTGTATATCCTTTTCCATGGCGTAATAGTTTTCAAACATATAATGGAATTACCATTATATTTTCTTTGGTGTTAAATGATCTTCGTAGGACGTACCTGTGTTAGTATTTGACACTCCGATAATTTTCGAATGGAAACTTAGAAACCTTATAAAGAATTATATTGGAAACAATGAACAACTTTACCAGTTTTGTTGAAGGATGCTGCTTTACACTCATACTACTATTTCAGTGCATGTTCTCGCTGACATTACTTTCATGTGTCCTCAAGCTCCATTTTCCCTCTTCTAGATTTTGTTCATAGGACCTGTTCAGGGGAGAAAGAGGCCGCAGATTGCAGATTCTGAGGTTCTGAAAGAACACACTGCTAGTAAAAGTTTGGAAGTTATGGAAAAGGATGGTGATCATTGGAATCACGCTGTAGAGTTGACGAAAACAAGACTTAAGAATATTGTAAAACGTCCCACTAGATCAGGGTCAAAGGTATCTATCTTCCATACACATAAGCTGGAATGACATTTTGCTCTACAACCAAACAAGTTTTCATTCTTTACCATTGAAAGCAGGCATCAGACTTGACACTAGGACCAACAGAATCTATTCTCTTACTTGGATGGCGTCCAGACGTCATTGAAATGATTAAGGAGTATGACAACTATCTTGGACCCGGAAGCACACTGGTAAACGTTATTTAGCCTGCCTGAATCTTTTTTTTTTTCTCTGGCCATTTCTTATTCTGGGATCTACTAAAAAACATGATATATGAAAACGTGTTGTTCTTTCTGAACTCTTATGGTTGCATTTCTCTATACTATACAGATTCTGGCGATAAATTTTCTCGTTTGTAGCTACTATGATGTTGATCCTGACAAACCTTTGACATATCTTCATGCCTTATTTCTTCTCATTGTCCTCCTATCAATAGTTTCAGATTTCGTATTAAGGAATTCAGTATCTAATATCAAGTTGACGGATTCATAAATCATTTGTACAAGCAGGAGATACTATCAGAGGTACCGTTAGATGAGCGAATGAGGGCAAGTAACATTCTCAAGCTAAAGCATGGAACACTGAATCATGTCCAAGTCTCCCATAGGGTATTGTAAAAGATGCTATCATCAGAGTATTATAAACCTCATTTTCCTTTTCTCTACTTTGTATCTAAAAGGATATAACCTTGTGGGGGCATCCTTTTTTTCCCCCTGATCTTTGAAGTACTTTTTAAGTAGTGCAGGTTGGAAACCCCATGGACTTTGAGACATTAAAGGAAACCATAACCAGCATCCAAAAATCTTATAAGCAAGGGAAACGTGCTCCCCTGTCCATTGTTGTGATTTCTGATAGGGGATGGCTTGCTGGAGGTATGCTAACCTGATTGCATCATTGAAACTTGGATATATCGCAAAGTGATAACTTCCCTCTCTTTCAGATGCATCCAGGGCAGACAAGCAATCCGCCTTTTCTCTTCTCCTTGCCGAAAGCATCTGCAATAAGCTCGGTGTTAAGGTGATTATTACTCATTCTATCATGAAATCAATCAGACTATTAGTTACTGCTGAGTTTTGCTGTTTCTTCCATGAAAAGAGGGTCAAGAAATGAAAGCATACTTTTTTCAGGTACAAAATCTCGTAGCGGAGATTGTCGACTCAAAGTTAGGCAAACAAGTAAGCCCCTTCTGATGAACAAACAAACTGTTATCTGTGGGTTTTCTTTTCCTGGATGAACTTACTGGTTCCATGTGATGTTACAGATTACTAAAATAAAGCCGTCGTTAAACTATATAGCAGCGGAGGAAGTGATGAGCCTAGTCACAGCCCAAGGTCTTCTTAAATCATTATACTCTTGAACGCTCCATCCTGGAAAATTTTTCTTGTTGGTTTTATCATGGAGTGAGACTGTTTCTTCTCACTGACAGTGACACAGAACAATGAACTAAATGATGTGTGGAAAGACATTCTGGACGCACAGGGGGATGAAATATACATCAAGGTAGTCAAACACCCTCTCTCCTCTACTTGTCAAATCTCGAGTTCTGGAAAATAGCCTCTAAATGCATTGTAGTCAAAATTGCGCTTTAAAGGTTATAAGTTTACGCTTTACGTAGAATCGCGCTTTTCCTAACTAATATAGTCCAAATCGCCCTTTAAAAGCTTAACGGTTTCTTAGTCAGCAATACACATCCATGTAAAATTGCGGTTTTTGACTCCATTGCTTGAATGAATAATAACCATCATCGTTGCTGTGTGGTTGGTCGCAGGATGTAAGCCTTTACATGAAAGAGGGCGAGAATCCTTCATTTGCCGAGCTCACGGAAAGGGCACGGTTGAGGCGGGAAGTTGCCATAGGATATCTGAGAGGCAATAAGAAGGTAACAGATGGATAACGATAACCAACCAACCATATACACCCTATGGGACATGTTTCACATTACCAGCATTGCTCCTTTGCAGGTCATTAATCCGAATCCGAAAACACAACCGCTCTTCCTTACATCAACGGACTCATTGATAGTCATATCTGAGCTCGAAGGAGAACAACCCATCGCCGTGTAGTATCACAGACACAGGGTTATATACATACTTACATTTGCTTTTGGACAAATAGAAGAAACTTGCATTGCATCCAATACAGGCCTTCTACCATTGAAGAGCTGATCTAGCAGTATGTTTTATTGAGGAATTGAGAGCATGAAAGTTTGCTCAAGTGGCGACTGGAGCCTGCTGATTTATATCTGTGAATTTTAAGACCTTCCCCCTCTGTTTGTACCATTATTACAGTCGAAATAGGACTTGAGACGGTAAAACTGTAAAAAAGAAAAACACAGGTGGAAAGTGAAAGGTTGTTCAGTGCATAGTGGAGTGGTACATTCGATTTGATATTCATTCCAAAGGAAAGAATGGCTTGGCTCGTAATTCTACGAGGCTTCGACTTTTGATTCTGTAAGACCACACGGGTTTGGATTTTTAGTCATTTTACTCGTATGAACATGATCTTACATTTCGATTTTTAAAAAATAGTTTATTTATGATTGGATAGATGTGTACTATACTTTTAATTAAAAATTCAATCCAATAGTGAAAAGATGTAAGTACTGTCAAAAGAAACAAATTATATAACAAATTACAAAATTTCAAGCAAATATACTGAAGCCAAAAGTATGAGGTGAATAAAAGTTGTTATTTCGATTTTGATGAAGTGCAATATGCTCCAACATATAATTTTTTTTTGACAACTCCAACATATAAAAAGCTAACACATTCCTAACATGTGTATACTTCTAAAGTTGTAGTCAAGAAAAACAAACCAATGTAAACCGTAAGATGTATTAAATCTACGTCTGAATTTGAGTTGAATAACGCATTAAGTTAGCGAGACCACAAGAGAAAAATATGACAAGATCATATCGCAAATATTTTATTTATGATATAAATTCCTTTTGGGTATGAAGTTACAAACACTTAAAACGTTATAACATGAGCTGGCTTGGGTATCTACGGTTGTGTAATCCAAAACTCACACTCAACCATGAGACATGTTCCACAAAAGAAAACTTTGACTCAACCTTAAACCTTATTTTCAACGATAAATAAAAGTCAATTAATTTGAGTTGGATGGGTGGATGTGATTAGTTTTGTTCAACCCTAACACCAGTTTTTTTTTAGAGGTCACCCCTAACACTAACGGAAAAATCCCAAAGTACACTAGTTGTTAAAAAAAATTCCCAAAATACATAAGTTATAAAAAAAATTCCAAAAGTACACATGTTTGAGCATCACCGTTTTTGACAAACGCAGTGAATAATATCACCGCGTTTGTCAAAGACGGTGAATATTTCACCGTTTTAAACTAAGACGGTGAATAGACATCACCATTTTAAATAGACACGGTGAATGCATCACCGTTTTAGTGATCCATGGTGAATAGACGCGGATCGCTGACGTGTACCAACGCGGGGTATTCACCGCGTTAAACAAACACGGTGAATACCCCGTGTTTGTTTGCGTCAGCGATCAGCGTCGCTGGGGCGTTCACCTTGGCCGTTGGATGCGGTGAGGCGCGGATCGTGGTTTTCTTTCCAGATCCGACGCCTCACGCTGAGCCACGTCGCTCGATCCGCGCACCTTCCCCGTCCTCGAGAAACGCGGTGCCTTCACCGTTTCTGACGGACGCGGTGAACACTGAGAGAATTAAATTCTCGGCAGATCCCTTCCCCCCTTCCCCCAACTATAAATAACCCTTCCCCCTTCACTTTCAACTCACACCACAATCATTTCACTTCTTTCTCCCTCAATTTATCCGCTCTAGTCTCGTTCTAAGTATGCTCTGTGGTTGCGGCTAAATCCGATCTTCCACATCAGAAAGAATTACTAGAGTTTGACCCTAAAGCTCCCGTCCCGCTAAGTTCCCGTCCCTTACAAACCTAAACCCGTCGAACCTCTGTCCGGCTTCCGCCAAAAAATGGACGAAGAGGCTCTTCGTGTAGGTTTTTGGTTTATGATTTTTTTTTTAATCGAAACAATTTGATTTTGTGTTTTTTTTATCAAAACAATCTCTGATTTCATTACTTTTTTATAGATGGGTGCCGAGATATACGATCCTCGATTGTATATCCATTATGGCCCAAGGGATGTGAGTCTCTTAACCGATCAAGAAGCTCATCGCTCCCGTGCTATTTGGGATAACAATCCGGTAATTTGATGAGTATTCTTGCTTTATTTTATTATTTTCTAATATTTTATTATGCTTTATTTAATCTAATAAATTGATGTTTTTCCTATTTTTTTTAGGAATCTCTTGTTCCCGTGGTTCATAAAGGGACCAATAACTTGCCCGCTTGGCATCCAAGGTTGGAGCCCTATATAGCGAGGACCGGTTTGGGAATGTTGCGCCATTTCTTGCGGATCGAAATCGACAACGATCTGCTTACGGCAATGGCGAAACGATGGCGTCCCGAAACCCATACATTCCACCTTCCGGAGGGGGAAATGACGATCACCCTCAAAGACGTGGCGATCCTCACCGGGCTTCCTATTTCTGGAGATGCCATCATTGGTTCCACGACCAAACCCGAAGGAGGTTGGGGGCCGCTCATACGTGATCGTTTGGGCTTCGACATGCCGACCACCACACCAATTCAAGGACGGGGGCATCCACCGTTGAATGCGGGCCAAGTGTCGGTCCCGTGGCTGGTATCTCACATCCAGCAAGAGGTGGAAATCAATGACGAGACACCGGAAGAACAAGTCGAGCGCTACGCCCGCATCTACCTCATCGGTTTGGTGGGTGGATTTTTGTTCCCCGACAAGTCCAACCGGTGGATTCAAGGCATATGGTTGCCATTGCTCACTGGTGACTGGGATGCAATTGGAGAGAAGAGTTGGGGATCGGCCGTGCTAGCGGGCGTATACCGGGGAGCTGTGTACTTGCTCGAAAGTTGGGGCAAAGCAAGCTGGTGCTACGATGTTCATCCTACAACTGTGGGTATGGGAGCATCTTCCAATGTTCGCACCTCTCGACCCACGTCCATACCGGAGAAACGATGATGAGCTAAACTTTCTGCAAAATCTCCCCTACGGTGTCAAGTAAGTTTATTTCGTACTTAGCCTAATTTAAATTTTATTACATGCTTAGCTAGATTTAAATTGAATTTATTCCGTACTTAGCCCAAGTTAAATTTGATTACATGCTTAGCTAGATTTAAATTGAATTTATTCTGTACTTAGACCAATTTAATTTATTATTTGCTTAGCTATATTTCAATTAAATTGATTTCGTACTTTTACTTACAAGGTGGATAGGAGCAAATACGAATGACCATCAACCTGAGCATTCGTTACTGTTTTATTGTTCTGAGTTAGATAAACCTTGGTGGAATCAGGTAATCATGTTTTGTCCAATTTGAACAAGTTAAATTTTATCAATGTAAATGGTCGTTAATTCCGAATTTTGAATGAATATAGGTTATATGGGATCCATATCCACGTGAAGTGTTTGAGCTGCATCATTTTAGACACCCTCTAGATCACGAGACGTGGTTGTGCAAGGTGCCATTGATCTGCTGGCACATGGTGGAATACGTCATGTGCTATTGAATGACCTTGCAACTCCCTCCCTACAGCTTGCTGTAGCCGAGCCACTCGCCACTCGTTGACCTTCCAGTAAGACATCTCCACGATGACAGAAATAGGCATCGCTCGAAGACCCTTGTACACATTATTTATACTTTCTCCATGGTTGGTAGTTGCAATGCCCCATCTGGCCCCGTTGTCCATATGGAACGTCCACATGGGCAACTCTTGACCTTCAGCCCATACTGCGCCAGCTCGGTGGGTCTGACGGATCGTTTTCATCTTCTGCTCGTACTTTTTTGGTTGATGTGCAACCGCTGAAAGGTGAACAAAATCGAAACTGGTCAATACATGATGAATAACATCAGCTTAATAAACACAAACTTAAATCGCATAAGAAAAACATTAGTACCTGCATTCCAAAGTTGATTTTTGATGTCTTTCTTCTTCCCAAATTTGTGCTGGAAATTGGCGAGCCAGTGTCGAATACACCATCGCCATCTCCATCCCCACTCTTCGGGAAAACCACCAACAACATTCCTCATCCCCGCATGTCGATCGGATATAATCGTAATATCTTCCCGCTGTGTCACGTGTTCGTGTAGTTGGTCAAAGAACCATGCCCAACTTAAGCTGTTCTCCCCTTCCACTAATGCAAATGCAAGCGGGAAAATCCGCCTGTTTCCATCAACGCCAGTGGCAATTAGAAGACATCCTCTGTACTTCCCAGTAAGGAAAGTTCCGTCAACCTTAATAAAAAATTAGGATCTAATTAGTATGAAATATACGTAACAGAAAATAATACAACATTTAAAACCGGAACCAGTTGGTAAAATACCTGAATAACCGGTATACAGAACCCAAAACCGTCAATGCATGGTTTAAAAGCCCAAAAAAGACGATGGAACATCAACTTCTCTTGTACTCGAACTTGATCCTCAGTGTATACATTGTTGTATACTGGGACGAAAACAGTCCCAGGATTGGACTCCTCCATTGCTCCCATAAGTCTAGGGAGTAAAGCATATGAATCCTCCCAATCACCATACACCTCAGCCATGGCTTTCTGCTTTCCATGCCATGCTTTTTTGTACCTTATCGTGTAAGAATATCGATCCTTCACCTCTGCCATGATAGCTTTCACCTTGATATCTAGTTGTGCTTCTATAAGGTGCTTAATAGTTCTCCCAACTTTCTTTGCTTTTAATTGCCTGTGATCTTGGGAAAGTATAGAAGAGGAGCATGTGTGGATCGTCTCAGCTTTGCGAATCACCCAAGCATCCTTTCTCTTCATATTTGCAGCCCGCAGTTGCCACGTACAACCCTCTGCATCATGCTTGCATATGACATGTAGTTGTTTACTGTCAGAATATTTTACCTTCCACTCGAAATTGCGCCTCAACGCCTCTTCTGTAAAAGCATCATGCACAGCGTCTTTCGATGTGAACGCCATACCCACCTCCAAATTGACTGTCGGATTGTACACTGGCATAGGGACAAAGTCGGGGGGATCATTCTGACTATGTAAAAATTGAGTTGGAACCTGTGTGTAATATGGCGTGGGTGCCTCACGAAATGCCGCCTCATCCTCGTTATCATTAGTATCTTCCTCCTCCTCGCTCACTGATCTAAAATCTTCCTCAGTATCCTCGTCGCTCGACTCGAATGGATAGCTCGGGACAGAAGGATCAACATGACCACGATCACCAACATTGTCTTCTCGCTCATGTGAAGTACGACCTGATCGAATGGTATTCTCGATTTCAGACCACTCTGGCCCCCAAGCAGGCCATTGAACACCATCAACCTCAACAAATGGGGTTGGTTGAGGAGGTTGCGAGTATTCTTCCGATGGCACCCATCCTGAACTACTACCTCCACCGTAGTTGCTCGAACTACCACCCCATCCGTACCCTCCTGCAAAACCATCATCAGAAGAATACTGGTGAGAATGAGATTCACCGACCGCCTCGGTCTCAACATACACCTCTGCAAGCCGGACTTGGTTATCGCTTAGGAACTGTAACATCATCGTAACCGCGTCATCATCATTTATGACAACTTCTTGGAACACGACCCCGCCAGCACTCATGTCTGGATACCGGTAAGTAATTTTGTCAAGTCTCGTCTGTACGCTCGTACAAACCCTTTCTGCACAAATATCACAGAGTTCTTGAAAATTGAATCGGGAATCAATTTTCAGCATAATGGATTCGCCGTCCTCATAATCAATGCCTATGTCAGAGTTTGTCACCCTTCCATTCCACCGAATAGTAAGATGAAACTTCTTGAATTTACCCATATCTACAATTTACAATAAGTATCTATTAGCTTAAAGACAGTAAAATTAACCAAAATCATATTGTACAACTAATATTATCCATCTCATAACTAACGAACATAAATTCAACTAACTAACAACAACATAATACGAAAATTAAATCATACTATAACTAACTAACAACAACATAATACAAAAATTAAATCATACTATAACTACTAAAAACATAATTAGACTATAATACGAAAAGTCTCAACATACCGAAAAATTTCTGTTCTGTGTATTATGCTCGATTTTGGTTGCTGAAATTTGAAGAAAGGGGAGTGGTTATGTTTTTACAACTGCTGGTGATGTGCTATTTATAGGAAAATCTGCCTACTATTCACCGTTTTTGTCGAACATGGTGAACACCATCACCGCGTTTGTCTCAAACGGTGAATAGTTGGTAGTTGTGACCTAATTTTGACCTACCAGGGGTGGGAAAAGATCACCGCGTTAACCTACAACGGTGAAAGTATTCACCGTTTTTAACTAAAATGGTGATGTATTCACCGTTCTAATCAAACGCGGTGAAAGCATCACCGTTTTAGATGAACGCGGTGAATACGTCACCGTTTTGCTTTTCAACGGTGAAATATTCACCGTCTTTGTCAAACGCGGTGATATCCTTCACTGCGTTTGTCAAAAACGGTGAATGCCAAACATGTGTACTTTGGGAATTTTTTTTATAACTTATGTATTTTGGGAATTTTTTTTAAAAAACGTGTGTACGGGATTTTTTCCTATCACTAACACCAGTTAGTTGTACTTCGTGTGAATGTTTTGTGATGCATACCGCTACCATCAGCTAAATGCATTGCTTCAATTCTTCAAAGATGCATAAGCAGCTCATGGGCTTCACGGCCCAGTAAGCCAGCCAACACGATCGAATTCGAAGCGAAGAAAAAACAAAATAATCATATTTATTACACCATCTCCTTCTCTTTCCCTTCCCCTTCCCTCCCAATCCGGCAATCCCTCTAATTTTCTCGCGCTCTTTCTTCTCTCTCTGTATTTTCATTTTCCTCTCCTCCACCTTTCTTCGGGTTCGCCCACCAATTGCTTCTCATCTAAATCCAGTACCGCATCCATGCCGAAACCCTAGATAGAAGACAACTGCTATTCGGTTTCGCTTCAAGGTTCTGGTAAGTCAGTTTCTCTCGGTTCTTCTTTCCTCTGTCCGTCGCATCTATATAACCCCCAAACCCTAACCCTAACCCTACCTCTCTTTTTTTAATTACGAAGGCCGGCGTTTGCTTCTGGCGGTGTTACCCCCAGCTTCGGCTTCGCCCTTCTTCGGTTTGACATTTCAGTGGCCATCTCGGCCGTCTACTAGTGTTGCGGCTCACCATGGCTGATCATCGGAAGGTACCCCCGCAGTCACAGGCTGGTGCGAAGGCTTCCGCCGCTGGGAGCCCTTACTCGATTGATTTGGTTAAATTTAGCTCCCGTTTGAAAGCTCTGTACTCTCACTGGACGCATAACAAAGTCGATATGTGGGCTTCTGCGGATGCCCTAGCTATTGCAACTCCACCGCCTTCTGAGGATCTCCGGTACCTCAAGTCCTCAGCCCTTAACATTTGGTTGTTGGGCTACGAGTTCCCGGAGACTGTGATGGTGTTCATGAAGAAGCAGATACATTTCTTGTGTAGCCAGAAGAAGTCATCTTTGCTGGAGGTTGTGAAGAAACCTGCCAAGGATGCTGTGGGTGCTGATGTGGTGATGCATGTGAAGATGAAGAATGATGATGGGGGTTTGCTCATGGATTCGATTTTTGCTGCTATCCATGCTGTGCGGAGTGGTGGCGATTCTGGTCCTGTGGTTGGCAATATTGCAAGAGAGGCTCCAGAAGGGAAGCTTTTGGAGACGTGGACTCAGAAATTGGGAAATGAAAGTTTTCAACTTGGGGATATAACTGCTGGATTGTCCGACCTCTTTGCTGTCAAGGACAATGACGAGCTCATGTGTGTGAGGAAGGCTGCTTATTTATCTGCCAGTGTGATGAAGAAGGTTGTGGTTCCCAAACTTGAGAATGTCATTGATGAGGAGAAGAAAGTGGCTCATTCAGCTCTTATGGATGAGACCGAGAAGTCTATATTGGAGCCTGCGAAGGCTGGTGTGAAGCTCAAGGCCGAGAATGTTGATATTTGCTATCCGCCAATTTTCCAGAGTGGTGGAGTATTTGATCTTAGGCCGAGTGCTGCAAGCAATGATGACCTGCTGTACTATGACCCTGCTAGTGTAATCATATGTGCCATTGGATCCAGGTATAACAGTTACTGCTCAAATGTTGCCAGGTCTTTCTTGATTGATGCCACTTCCTTTCAGAGTAAAGCTTATGAGGTCCTTCTCAAGGCACATGAAGCTGCTATCAGTGCCTTGAAACCTGGTAACCCAGTTAGTGCTGCATATGAGGCTGCCCGCTCCTTAGTTAAGTCTGAATCTCCTGATCTGGTCGCACACTTGACAAAATCTGCTGGGACTGGAATTGGTCTTGAGTTTCGTGAGTCAGGGTTGGCTCTAAATGACAGGAATGATCGGCTGGTGAAAGCTGGAATGGTTTTCAATGTATCTATTGGTTTTCAGAACTTGCAAATCCAATCGAAAAATACCAAGAGCCAAAACTTCTCGTTACTGCTTGCTGATACAGTAGTTGTTGGTGGTGACAAGACAGAAGTTGTCACCCAAGCAAGTTCAAAAGCTGTCAAAGATGTGGCCTATTCATTTAATGATGATGATGAAGAAGAGGAGGTGAAGCCAAAACCAAAAGTTGAGGCTTATAGGAGGGAGCCCGAGATGTCTAAGACAGCACTGAGGTCTGACAATCATGAGATCTCAAAAGAGGAAGTTCGGAGGCAGCATCAAGCTGAGTTAGCTCAACAGAAAAACGAGGAAACTGCTAGGCGGCTTGCAGGTGGTGAAGCTGGATCGGGCGATAGTCGTGGTGCTGCAAAATCATCAACTGATTTGGTAGCTTACAAGACAGTGAATGATTTGCCGCCTCCTCGAGAATTGATGATTTTAGTTGATCAGAAGAATGAAGCTGTTCTCTTACCAATATATGGTAGTATGGTCCCTTTCCATGTTGCCACCATAAGGACTGTCTCTAGCCAGCAGGATACCAACAGAAACTGTTATATCAGGATTATTTTCAATTTTCCTGGGACCCCATTCAGCCAACAAGATGCCAATTCCGCAAAATATCCAGGGGCTATCTATCTGAAAGAGGTTTCGTTCCGGTCCAAGGATACAAGGCATATCAGCGAGGTAGTACAGTTGATAAAAACTCTTCGGCGGCAGGTGATGGCTAGGGAGTCAGAGAGAGCTGAGAGGGCAACATTGGTTTCCCAAGAAAAACTGCAGCTTGCTAATAACAGGTCTAAGCCAATCAGACTGTCTGATCTTTGGATTCGCCCTGTTTTTGGTGGTCGTGGAAGGAAGCAACCCGGGACGCTTGAAGCTCATCTCAATGGGTTCCGCTACTCCACTTCAAGACAAGATGAACGTGTTGATATCATGTTTGCTAACATCAAGCATGCCCTTTTCCAGCCTGCACAAAATGAGATGATCACCCTCCTCCATTTCCATCTCCACAACCATATAATGGTTGGTAATAAGAAGACCAAGGATGTCCAGTTCTATGTGGAGGTTATGGATCAAGTGCAAAATATTGGAGGTGGAAGAAGATCCACTTATGACCCTGATGAGATTGAAGAAGAACAACGGGAGAGAATCAAGAAGTCGAAAATCAACGGTGAGTTTGATAGCTTTGTGTCTCGGGTTAATGAGCTTTGGACGAATCCTCAGTTTGATGGCCTTGACTTCGATCAGCCTGAGAGACAACTTGGGTTCCACGGTGTGCCTTACAAGTCCTCTGCATTCATCATCCCGGCTTCAACTTGCCTGGTTGAGTTGATCGAGACGCCTTTCCTTGTTGTCACACTAGCGGAGGTTGAGATAGTGAATCTCGAAAGAGTCGGCCTTGGGCAGAAGAACTTTGACATGACTATCGTGTTCAAGGACTTCAAGAAGGACGTCATGCGAATTGACTCCATCCCTTCCACAGCACTCGAAGGCATCAAGCATTGGCTGGATGCAATCAACATAAAGTTTTACGAGAGCAGGCTGAACTTGAACTGGCGGCAAATACTGAAGACGATTACTGATGATCCTCAGAGCTTCGTAGACAATGGCGGGTGGGAGTTTTTGAACTTGGAGGCTACTGATTCCGAGTCTGATAACTCGGAAGAGTCGGACCAAGGGTACGAGCCTTCAGCAAGCGAGCCGGAGTCTGTATCCGAAGAAGAGGATTCTGACAGTGCATCGTTGGTGGAATCTGAAGAGGAGGATGATGATGTCTCTGAAGCAGACTCGGAGGACGAGAAGGGCAAGACATGGGAAGAGTTGGAGAGGGAAGCAAGCAATGCTGACAGGGAGAAGGGGGCTGAGTCCGACAGCGAGGACGAGAGGAAGCGAAGGAAGGCGAAGACTGCTTTCGGGAGGCCAAGGCCTGGACCTCCTCCCAGTTCTTTGAAGCGTTCCAAGTTGAGATAGAAGATCTGAGATTTAGTCATTTAGATAAAGTGGTGCCTTGGAATCAGACTTCCCCCCGTTTCTCATTATATGAGTTACCTTTCAGGTTTCTCAACAACAGTCGATGTCTTGTTAGGTATCTGTGAGGTTTTGAGGATTTACGCTTATTTTGGTTCCTCCTTTTTGGTACTCTTCAATCGTTGGTTAGGATCTGCAGAAGTATTATCGTAGAAGGTTTAAGATCTTTATATGTCGCTTTTAAATTATTTGGTCATTGGAATATGTAGTCGTTTTGAATGCTTCTTATCATTATTATCTTCCAAGTTCCATCTTTCAGCATTGCATTTTCTTTTCTTTTAGTATCAAATCAAGTCAAGGTATGTTGATTCAGCTCAACGTATAAGTTCAACTTTTTTATCCAGGATGGAAAAACGGTATCGGCGGCTCTAACCCTCCTACCGATGCTTAAATCGGTAGGTGAATTTTAGCGGTACTAGAATCAATACCTGCCGCGGCTACGCAACGCGGCAGGAATTAAAGTTGTAGTTGAACGATTGTATGGTGGTTAGTTAAGGTGACGGTAAATTGCAGGTGGTTGTGCTACTGGCAATGGTGTATTCAACATGTTTGAAAGTGTATACATGAAACTTTGGTATTTTGAGTTTCATAAGTAATCAACATAGGAATATATCCCGAGAGAATGGTAGCCTAGGACAGAGCCATAGAAATTTAATGCCGCCAAAAGTGTTGTTTACCATCATATCATAATGGGTTGATGATTAAGTGCAGAAAAGATATAGACAATGGATAACAATCTTCCTATTAATCCAATTAATAGACTAATAATAATCACTTTAAAAGTTTCTTACCGAATCAAACTTATTGACATAGTTCTAATCAAGAGATGCAAACTGAAAGCTACTCTTAAAAACTTATTGACATAGTTCTAATCAAGAGATGCAAACTGAAAGCTACTCTTAAAAACTTATTGACATAGTTCTAATCAAGAGATGCAAACTGAAAGCTACATTTAAGAGTCTCCTACCGAAGGCTACGTGTAAGAGTTTCCTACCGAAACCTTACAAACCTCTGTTCAGTTATGCACTTGCATCTATTATTTCCACGTTCTCATTTATTTGTCCCCAAATTTGCAGCAACATAAACTTTCAGTTTTAAATCTCAAGTTCAACATTGGTTTTCTTTCAATTGTTATTTATTTTGTATGTCCTTTCATCTGCAATCTTGACCTTCCTACTAACTTCATTGGCTTGCATAATCTCATCGTCTGATGTTTCCATCCAGGATTACCACCACCACTTCTGTACCCCCTGCTGCTCTTGCAGCTCCTTCTACTATTTGATGTCAGATGTGAAGGCATCATAGGATAAGCTCAACGCCTGTAAGCCTGGATGTTGTCTCTGCAAAGAAGAAATTCACGTCACCCCAAGTTGAATTGCAGGGGAATCTCGAAAAGATTGATTGGTATAGTGGATAGATAGATGAACCTTACAAAACGTATCTCTTTCTTTGGGTTTATTGCTTATGTGTTGGTCCCCTGCTTTTCACTTTTCAGTGCCAATATCTGGCCTCCCCCACAAAAAAACCATGCTTTGACCAATCAAGTTAGAGATGAAGCATACATGAAACATGGCAGAAAATGAAAAAGAGAAGCTTGAAACACGGCTTCAGAGTCAGTACTCAGTAGCCTTTTCTCTTCTCTTGACCAGCTCCCAAAAGTTACTTTATTGTAAAAGAAAATTTTGCCTTGATGACAGGTAAATAAAAGAAAGCTTTATATTAAGTCATCAATTGCAGGTTTCAAGGTAAATGATTAACAATATTGGATGAAAGTTCTCAATCAAAACCATAGCAGAGGGGGAATTTTTTTAAAAAAAACATGACCATGATGTGTAAGATTGCTGCTAAGTTTTGTTTTCAGACCCATCTGTCATAACTGTGGCTTCTTTCAAGCAAAAAAAGAATATCAAATCCAGAATTCTACAAAAACCAAAACCGAAACCAGTAATTACCTCATCATGAAGCTTCTGTTTGTGGGCTGGAGCCTGGAAGGGCATCATTATAAGCTTTGACAGCCTGAAACTGTCTCTCAAGGACATCATAATCTTTCTAAGCATTCCACCTGACTCTCTCTGTTCTCGAACCAAATACCAATCTAGGCTGCAGCTCAAGAGCTCTAGCTAACAGCATTTTCCCCAACTCAAAGTTCTTCTTTAATGTCTTCACTCGTTCCATGTTCAGCCTCCTCTTCTTCTCCCCTGCCTGTGACCCATCATCTGACAGCTCATCCAGCTGATTCCCACCATTATTACCGCCTTCTAACTCATGATCTCTAATCCCTGAACATGACATGGGTCTCTTCCCTAGGAATTATGTCATCCCTAAAAGATAACAAATCAATCAGCTAACCCACTTCATAATTACCATAAAGGAAACTGGAGTTAAAGGTTAATTACCATGGAAGTCCTGCAGTGCAGGAAGGGAGAATTGGGTTGAGAGAAGTTGGAGGCTAGTGATGGTAACCTTCTTCCTCCTCAGCATGATGGGCTTGGAGCATAAAGTTTGTTTGGTAGAAAGCCACAAAGCCATCCCACTGCAATTATGGACTAAAGGAACACCAAAGCAGGAACATTGTCAAGGTACAAAGCATTCGTTGGAGATGGGAGGCAAGAGAATCGAGAACCATAAAAAGAACAAAGTACGAAAACACAAAACACATAAGCTCCCCGAGTCCATCTGGAAATATTCCTCGTCCATTAATTAGGCAGAAGAGAAGCAAAATCCAAATGAACCAATCTGCTGAGAATCTCGCTTGTCAATTAATATGTTTTAGACGAAATAGTTTCTGGGAATGTTTCGGGCACTCATTTCTTTAGTGATAGCTAAAGCACTTTGCTTCCTTCCAGCATCTCTTCTCGTAAGTGAACACGTCAAGTTCAAAATGGAAAACAACAGCTGTTAATGGTTAGACTATCACATCATAAAATGAAGACTTTTTGTACCTGAACTGTTGGAGATGGTAAGATTCTTCAAGCATTTGGTCTCACGAACCATTATCCAATGCAACTCCAGAACCTGCATTTTTAATCCATAATAAATCAAGTCATAGAAAGGATGATCACCAAGGCCAGTTACACAAAGACCTGTTGATTGTGTTATATAGCGCAATAAGATGACTGAGCTATAGAATGAAATTAAGTATTCAGCCTATCCAACAGTAAAATTGAAGTATGAATTATAATTACGGATTCAAATACTACCAGCTATAAGAAACAACCTGTAAAGTCCAATATCCCCTACGCTGCCATCTTTAAAAGTTAAATCAGTAAGGAAGCTATCGTTGGGCAGTGCATGTATTCTGTAAACACAATCACAATATTTCATCCAAACAAAACATCAACAGGAGGGAAAAGCTAATAGTACTGGTGCAGTCTGTTTGCATTCGTTTATCTTTAAAAGTTATTGATGACAACTCTGCTTCCAGTTCAGCTGACAAATACAATTTCCATTCCAAATTACACAGACAATTTAGCATGAAGTTGAAGAGCAGAGGGAGCAATAATGTTCTAAAACTTGTCCCCTTCCTTTTACATGGTCTCTTTGCTAATTATAACTGTGTTTTGATCCATATCGGTACCTGTTTTAAACGTTGATATTTGAAAATGAAGAAAAACAATCAAATGGAAAGTGAGCCAGGTTCTAGATTCTCATTACCATTTACCTTGCAAGATTGAGCAGAGTCATCCAACACATTTTATGCTCCATTAAATTCATGGTTTAAACCATGAAAAAACTCGTAGGAAGAGATCCTTCTATTTACTATGCATGTGCAAAGATACATCACACCAACCTGAGAAGAGGAGGTTGAGCGCTTGTTATTCCTCTTACAGTTGGCAGCATGGCTGCATGTCCGGAGGAGGCCTAGCAAGAAGCAACAAACATTAGCATGAGGTAGGAGGATTGTGACAAAGGGAATATTTTAAAAGTGACAAACAATAGTAAGATCAAGTCATTTGATTTCAAAGTTACAGGAGGGATCAGATCATCTTCCGTATAGTTCAAATGACTGTAAAATCACCTGATTTAAGAACTCATAATGAGATCTACATACAGGTCTAGCCATCCTCCAATATGGTGATATCCCTATGTTGCAAGACACAGATCCTCCATGGCAGACGATGGCCTCAACCGGACACTACCACTGCTCTTCAACTGCAATCTTCAAGTCTCAAGTGCATGCTTCTGTTCTCTGTCCCAAAAAGCAATGAAACCCATGAAACCTCGGATAAGAGCAGACAACAGAAAAAATGCAAAGAATAGGAAGCACCTTACCATAAAATTCCAGCTTGCACTGCTGCAAATGAGCCAAGTCAATAGAAACATTACTGCTGTCTTCACAGCCAAAGAGCACCAATGTTTATTAGGGCACACCTGGAGTTCAGAGAAAAATGGAGAATCCTCGAACCCGGCTCCAACGATTTCAAGGTTCTGAAGCTAACCTAGACACTTGGTTCGTTCCCCTTCCTCTTTATGTGGCTGACATAGCCGTGGATACCAAGGTTCGATTCCAGCTCATTTGTAGCCATTCTTATATTGGAAAAAATCAATGGAAAAGGGGGAAAATAAATAAATGAACAAAACCTTATGTAGATGAACAACCCAAAAAGCTGAATTGCCATTCAAGGTCATGTGTATCCATCCCAATAATGAGCTCTTGCTGCACACCATGACCTCTTGCTGACCAGGCCTGTCAACTTTTCTGCAGAACAAAAAAGGAAACAATACTTGGAAGTTCCTCCAAACTCATAGAGCAAACATGCTGTCATATACAAAACTACATATGTACTTGCCTGCGTGAATGTTCCACTAAGAACACTTCAAGAAGATCAATCGAAGCCAACACAGCCGCCTAACACCTGCAATAGACAAACCAACAGAGGTCAAAATGTAGGTGATGCTTGTTCCACACACCATCTGCAAATTACCAAGCGATCCATATATAATGTAAATCAATTAGGTGGTCTAAAGGCATGACAATATGTATTTCAAGTTAGTTTCTCCTGAGGTACTGGAAACCATTAACCTAGCTGCACTCTGCACTTTAATCAAGGGGCAAAAGCCTATCATGATTCATTATTAGGAAACAAACCCCAGCATATGTTTTGATAGGTCCAGTAGCATAGCACAGAGGACAACCAATCTGCAGATTCAAATCTGTTTTACATACGAAACCAAGAAATGGATAGAGAAGAGTTTCCTTGTGCTTACATTCTCGTCGAGGGTGGTGATATTTTTCCTTCCTCCTCTTCCTTCTCATCTCCTTATTCTTTCGCTCCTCCCCGGCCGCCGTTGAGCTTCTCTCGTCTTCCATCCTGAAAATCGGCGATTCCACCAACTTTGACCCCATCCTCCTGCTGGTCCATCACCATCACCACCGTCAGTTTCTGCTGTTCCTCCCCATGGATAGGGCTAAAGTACGAACTCGACGAAACCATGTCATCAGAATCTTTATTGCTACCGCCTTGCTCTGCAGCGAGAGTCAAAACCGAATAGGTGAAATTAAATATTGTCGACAAAGAAGACAGATAAATAAGACCTCACCATCATAGGCGATTTTGTCCACCGTCGTTGGTCCTCCTGTTCCAAATCGATTTGTTCATCCTCCGCTTTCGTGTTCTGGTTCCACGGAGACCAGCAGCAAGGAAACTTTTAGAGTTTCGTTGCAAGAGAGAAGAAGGGGATTATGGTGGGGGGAAGAAGTGAACCATTTGTCTTCCTCTAAGTACAATCGATGAATCGCAGCCAACTGATGGGGAGAGGACAACACTGTAGAAGCAGAAGGAAGACATGGATCTGATGTACGGGAAAGCAAAGCGGAGTGACGAAATAACGGGATGGGAAGGAGGCATGTCCAAAGAGCTCTGCAAAAGTGGCATGGGTGATGGCGTGTAGTGTAGGACATATGCAGAGAGGAGGTAATTGGAAGAAGGACAGTGAAGTTGACAGAGAAACAGTGGAAAAAGCATGGTAGAGGGCAGTGAAGCAGCCGAGAACTTCTGGTGGGGCGGGACAGTCACCAAAGGCGGGTTTCCAAGAACTTTGAGGACTCAACTCACTAAACGTTAAAAATTGAAACAGTAGCAAGAAATCTGGGTAAAAAGTGTACCCACTAATTATATATAAGAAGAATTAAGGGTATCAGATACTACCTCTGATACCGTTAAACTATAGTTTCGACATTTAATTCACCTCAACCACTGGTGGTAAATGATCGACCTTGGCATGAATGGTGAAATGCGAATCCAGATAAGAAAGAGTGGCATGTTTTCTGTTGTGTAACCGGTTGAATTATACAAAAATTGTTCCTCAAACCATGCTAGTAGTTTCTGAAAAAAGTCGGACCTTGGTTTGGCCGACTGACCCGGCATCTTTTGCCCTAACTATTTACTGAGCGCACACAACACGGGAGAGAAGAAGAAGAAGAAGAAGAAACAGAAACGGAGGTGTCAAATTCCAAAGCCGTATAAATATTAAGGTACGGCTATCACTGTCGGGCGGCGAGGGAGCGTCCCAAATACTGTCGTCAATCATTCCATTTCGGAGTCCGGTTTCCTTTCTCTCCGGCTCTCTGGCGGCGGGGAATACATATTGAGCTGCGAGCATGGCCCACGGCGGCTATGGCAAGCGCAGGGTCGCCGGCCGACAGCCTTCCGTCGGCCGTCGGTCGAAAGCAATCGACAAGAAAGGCAAATCCAAGTCCGTCTCGCTCAAGAACCAGATTCGTTCTGTGGAGCGTATGCTCCGTAAGGTACTCATCTTCGTCGCTTTTGTTGTTCGTAGGAAGTGAGGGGAACCTCGTTTGTGGTGGTTGCCGCCTGTAGGATTAGGGTTTTTTGGGTATTGAGTGCTATGTTCTTACCGGAATTGTGTTCTCTGTGAAGCAATTGACGCCGGAAGTTAGGGAAGCGCAAGAGAAGAAGTTAGAAGGGCTGAAGAATCAGCAGGATCTCCATACTCGATTGGCTCTTGAGCGCAAAATGTTCTTGCGAGACAGGAAGATTAAGTTCTTTGGTACGTTGTTTTTGTTCTCCTAGTATTAGCACTAGCCTGTTTCTGTTTGATTGTATTTGGTTTTCGATTGACTGTGGAGAGCTGAGTTGTGCCACACTATGATTGTTTTTTTTAGAGAGGAGAAAGGTGGAAAGAAGAATCAGACGCTTGGAGAGGCAACAGCGAGCTTCTTCCGGTCAGGCACTTGATCCCCAGGCTGTTGAGCAGCTTTCTAAGTTGAAGGAGGATCTTGAATATGTTAGAGTAAGCTTGGCTAATTTTATTTTCTGTGTGCGCCTCGTTGAGTGTTTGTGCTTTGCATTCGAATGTTTCTCTGTGACTGTGAGGGAGGAAGTGAACCGTTGTGAAGACATTTTGGTGAATTTAACTCTTTATGCTGAAAATTTTGCAGTTTTTCCCCAAGACAGAGAAATATGTGTCTTTGTTTTCTGGAGGCGATGATTCAGAGGTCCTTGATAAGAGAAATGGATTGCGGAAGCAGATTAAAGCCAACCTAATTGCTGCTGCTGCCAGTGGCAAAGACCTCGAAGGTATGTTTGACGCTTAAGCTTTTAGTGTGCGCTGACCCTAGATAATAACTTGGAAGGAAGGTTTAGGAACAAGCACAAGATGTAGAACCGACACTCCCCATGTATTGTGCTTGATTATTTGTGTGGACAACTATGTGCGTGTGGTTTGGAATATACCATAGTGCTCTGCCCCCCCAGTTAATATCTTGGAAGAAAGGTTAGGAATAAACACATTATTTAGAACTGACCCCTCCCTTGTATTGTGCGTGATCTTTTTTGGATTACTGTGTATGTGGCTCTGGCTTACATTTCTTGATTCCATGTGGGCCTGAAATAGAGGAAAAAGAACTACTTGCTCTGTTAGAACTTGTGTTGTTGTTGTAGACTTGTCTAAATTTGGTTTATTTCGTTTTTGGGCCCTCCACTTGTGCTGGCAGAGACGGGAAGTGAGGATGACGGGCTGTTGGATCTCAGCGAGGATGATTTCTTCCTAGCTGGAAGCTCAAGTGATGAAGCAGATGCAGATGATGAATGGACAGACAAAAGCACAAGGTAAAATGTCACCGATCTTCGATTCGGTCCTAGGTTCGTTACATACATTGGAAAACACTGTAAGGAATGAGTACTGATTCCAAGTCTGTACTCCGTTGGTGTGAGCTTTCTTTGATACATCAGTGGCAATGCTCATATTCTAAAAGAAGGAAAAGAAAGACGAAAGCTGTTTGTTAGCTCACACTACTGAATGTTGTATTAAACAGAGAACAGGCTTCAAGTACTTCTGGTAAAGCAGCATCTGGCATGTCAAGCGATGAAAAGAATCAGGTCATTTCTTTCAGAGTCCAAATCCCATCTTTTAGAGTGCATTCCCCTGTATTGCAATGCTTCTTCTTCCTTCCCCATCATTTGGGCTCCATTTCTCACTTTTAGCTGGCGCTGTACAGAGGGAGATATCTGCTAGAGCTCTGATGCCTCCTCCCAGGCCTTCACACAACTCAAGTCGTTCCAACACAGTCCATGGGAGATCAAGGTTTGGAGCGTCATCAAGTAAAAATTCGTGGAGACAGAGGGCTGATATATCTACTACATCCAGCAACACTTCAAGCAGCAGCAGAAGTGGTCCGTCCACTTTTCAACCTGGCAGCGGCAGGGGTTCTTTAAATGGCAGGACTGGCAGTGGCACTGGCCAGAGCAGTAATGTTAGTTCTGGCTCTGATGCTCATAAGCCGCACAGGAAGAGGAAGAGAAGAAAGAAGAAGCAACAGGTATTCCATTTCATGGTTCCTCATACATCCGTGTTAAGTTTTCTTGCGATCTGCAGCGACGAATTATTCTCTCTTAAAATTTTGCAGGTGTAACGTTAGTGTAACTATGGTTTTG